>CAWUFW010000801.1:2847500-2950000 GCA_963921515.1 Calotriton arnoldi | reverse complement strand
GTGTGTGTGTGTGTGTGTGTGTGTGTGTGTCGGTGTGTGTGTGTGTGTGTGTGTGTGTGTGTGTGTGTGTGTGTGTGTGTGTGTGTGTGTGTGTGTGTGTGTGTGTGTGTGTCGGTGTGTGTGTCGGTGTGTGTGTCGGTGTGTGTGTGTGTGTGTCGGTGTGTGTGTGTGTGTGTCGGTGTGTGTGTGTGTGTGTCGGTGTGTGTGTGTGTGTGTCGGTGTGTGTGTGTGTGTGTCGGTGTGTGTGTGTGTGTGTCGGTGTGTGTGTGTGTGTGTGTCGGTGTGTGTGTGTCGGTGTGTGTGTGTGTGTGTCGGTGTGTGTGTGTCGGTTCGTGTGTGTGTGTGTCGGTTCGTGTGTGTGTGTGTCGGTTCGTGTGTGTCTCGGTTCGTGTGTGTGTGTGTGTCGGTTCGTGTGTGTGTCGGTTCGTGTGTGTGTCGGTTCGTGTGTGTGTCGGTTCGTGTGTGTCGGTTCGTGTGTGTGTCGGTTCGTGTGTGTGCGTGTCGGTCGGTGTGTGTGTGCGGGTGCGTGTCGGTCGGTGTGTGTTGGTGTGTGGGTGTGCGTGTGCGTGTCGGTGCGTGTCGGTGTCGGTGCGTGTGTCGGTGTCGGTGCGTGTGTCGGTGTCGGTGCGTTTGTCGGTGCGTGTGTCGGTGTCGGTGCGTGTGTCGGTGTCGGTGCGTGTGTGCGTGTGTCGGTGCGTGTGTGCGTGTGTCGGTGCGTGTGTGCGTGTGTCGTGTGCGGTGCGTGTGCGTGTGTCGGTGCGTGTGTCGGTGCGTGTGTCGGTGCGTGTGTCGGTGCGTCGGTGTGTCGGTGCGTCGGTGCGTGTGTGTCGGTGCGTGTGTGTCGGTGCGTCGGTGTGTCGGTGCGTGTGTCGGTGCGTGTGTCGGTGCGTGTGTCGGTGCGTGTGTCGGTGCGTGTGTCGGTGCGTGTGTCGGTGCGTGTGTGTCGGTGCGTGTGTGTCGGTGCGTGTGTGTCGGTGTGTGTGGTGCGTCGGTGCGTGTGTGTCGGTGCGTGTGTGTCGGTGCGTGTGTGTCGGTGTGTCGGTGCGTGTGTGTCGGTGTGTCGGTGCGTCGGTGCGTCGGTGCGCGTGTCGGTGTGTCGGTGCGCGTGTGTCGGTGTGTCGGTGCGCGTGTGTCGGTGCGTGTGTGTGTGTGTCGGTGCGTGTGTGTGTCGGTGCGTGTGTGTGTGTGTCGGTGCGTGTGTCGGTGCGTGTGTGTGTGTGTGTGTGTGTGTGTGTGTGTGTGTGTGTGTGTCGGTGTGTGTGTCGGTGTGTGTGTCGGTGTGTGTGTCGGTGTGTGTGTCGGTGTGTGTGTCGGTGTGTGTGTCTGTGTGTGTGTGTGTGTGTGTGTGTGTGTGTGTGTGTGTGTGTGTGTGTGTGTCGGTGTGTGTGTGTGTGTGTGTGTGTGTCTGTGTGTGTGTGTGTCTGTCGGTGTGTGTGTGTGTGTGTGTGTGTGTGTGTCGTGTGTGTGTGTGTGTGTGTGTCGGTGTGTGTGTCGGTGTGTCGGTGTGTGTGTCGGTGTGTCGGTGTGTGTGTGTGTGTGTCGGTGTGTGTGTGTGTGTGTCGGTGTGTGTGTGTGTGTCGGTGTGTGTGTGGGTGTGTCGGTGTGTGGGTGTGTCGGTGTGTCGGTGTGTGTGTGTGTGTGTGTGTGTGTGTCGTGTGTGTGTGTGTGTGTCGGTGTGTGTGTGTGTGTGTCGGTGTGTGTGTGTGTGTGTGTGTGTGTGTGTGTGTGTGTGTGTGTGTGTGTGTGTGTGTGTGTGTGTGTGTGTGTGTGTGTGTGTGTGTCGGTGTGTGTGTGTGTGTGTGTCGGTGTGTGTGTGTGTGTGTGTGTGTCGGTGTGTGTGTGTGTGTGTCGGTGTGTGTCGGTGTGTGTCGGTGTGTGTGTGTGTGTGTGTCGGTGTGTGTGTGTGTGTGTGTGTGTGTGTGTCGGTGTGTGTCGGTGTGTGTGTCGTGTGTGTGTGTGTGTGTGTGTCGGTGTGTGTGTGTGTGTGTCGTGTGTGTGTGTGTGTGTGTGTCGTGTGTGTGTGTGTGTGTGTCGGTGTGTGTGTGTGTGTGTCGGTGTGTGTGTGTGTGTGTGGGTGTGTGTGTGGGTGTGTCGGTGTGTGTGGGTGTGTCGGTGTGTGGGTGTGTCGTGTGTGTCGGTGTGTCGGTGTGTCGTGTGTGTGTGTGTGTGTGTGTGTGTGTCGTGTGTGTGTGTGTCGGTGTGTGTGTGTGTGTGTCGGTGTGTGTGTGTGTGTGTCGGTGTGTGTGTGTGTGTGTCGGTGTGTGTCGGTGTGTGTCGGTGTGTGTCGGTGTGTGTGTGTGTGTGTGTGTGTGTGTCGTCTGTGTGTGTGTGTGTGTGTCGGTGTGTGTGTGTGTGTGTGTGTGTGTGTGTGTCGGTGTGTCGTGTGTGTGTGTGTGTGTGTTGTGTGTGTGTGTGTCGGTGTGTGTGTGTGTGTGTGTGTGTGTGTGGGTGTGTCGGTGTGTGGGTGTGTCGGTGTGTCGTGTGTGTGTGTGTGTGTGTGTGTGTGTGTGTGTGTGTGTGTGTGTGTGTGTGTGTCGTGTGTGTGTGTGTGTGTCGGTGTGTGTGTGTGTGTGTCGGTGTGTGTGTGTGTGTGTCTGTGTGTGTCTGTCGGTGTGTGTGTGTGTGTGTGTGTGTGTGTGTGTGTGTGTGTCGGTGTGTGTGTGTGTGTGTGTGTGTGTGTGTGTCGGTGTGTGTGTCGGTGTGTGTGTCGGTGTGTGTGTCGGTGTGTGTGTGTGTGTGTGTCGGTGTGTGTCGGTGTGTGTCGGTGTGTGTCGGTGTGTGTGTGTGTGTGTGTCGGTGTGTGTCGGTGTGTGTCGGTGTGTGTGTCGGTGTGTGTCGGTGTGTGTGTCGGTGTGTGTGTGTGTGTGTGTCGGTGTGTGTGTGTGTGTGTCGGTGTGTGTGTGTGTGTGTGTGTCGGTGTGTGTGTCGGTGTGTCGGTGTGTGTGTGTGTGTGTCGGTGTGTGTGTGTGTGTGTCGGTGTGTGTGTGTGTGTGTCGGTGTGTGTGTGTGTCGGTGTGTCGGTGTGTCGGTGTGTGTGTGTGTGTGTGTCGGTGTGTGTGTGTGTGTGTGTGTGTGTGTGTGTGTGTGTGTGTGTGTGTGTGTGTGTGTGTGTGTGTGTGTGTGTCGGTGTGTGTGTGTGTGTGTGTGTGTGTGTGTGTGTGTGTGTCGGTGTGTGTCGTGTGTGTGTGTGTGTGTGTCGTGTGTGTCGTGTGTGTGTGTGTCGGTGTGTGTGTGTGTGTGTGTGTGTGTCGGTGTGTGTGTGTGTGTGTGTGTGTGTGTGTGTGTGTGTGTGTGTGTGTGTGTCGGTGTGTGTGTGTGTGTGTGTGTGTGTGTCGTGTGTGTGTGTGTGTGTCGGTGTGTGTGTGTGTGTCGGTGTGTGTGTGGGTGTGTCGGTGTGTGTGTGTGTCGGTGTGTCGGTGTGTGTGTGTGTGTGTGTGTGTGTGTGTGTGTGTGTGTGTGTGTGTGTGTGTGTGTGTGTGTGTGTGTGTGTGTGTGTGTGTGTGTCGGTGTGTGTGTGTGTGTGTCGGTGTGTGTCGGTGTGTGTGTGTGTGTGTGTCGGTGTGTGTGTGTGTGTGTGTCGGTGTGTGTGTGTGTGTGTGTGTCGGTGTGTGTGTCGGTGTGTGTGTCGGTGTGTGTGTGTGTGTGTGTGTGTCGGTGTGTGTGTGTGTGTGTGTCGGTGTGTGTCGGTGTGTGTCGGTGTGTGTCGGTGTGTGTGTGTGTGTGTGTCGGTGTGTGTCGTGTGTGTGTCGGTGTGTGTGTCGGTGTGTGTCGTGTGTGTGTGTCGGTGTGTGTGTGTGTGTGTGTCGTGTGTGTGTGTGTGTGTGTCGTGTGTGTGTGTGTGTGTGTGTGTCGGTGTGTGTGTCGGTGTGTCGGTGTGTGTGTGTGTGTCGGTGTGTGTGTGTGTGTGTCGGTGTGTGTGTGTGTGTCGGTGTGTGTGTGGGTGTGTCGGTGTGTGGGTGTGTCGTGTGTGTCGGTGTGTGTGTGTGTGTCGTGTGTGTGTGTCGTGTGTGTGTGTGTGTGTGTCGGTGTGTGTGTGTGTGTGTGTCGGTGTGTGTGTGTGTGTGTGTGTGTGTGTGTCGGTGTGTGTGTGTGTGTGTGTGTCGGTGTGTGTGTGTCGTGTGTGTGTCGGTGTGTGTGTGTGTGTGTCGGTGTGTGTGTGTCGGTGTGTGTGTGTGTGTGTCGGTGTGTGTGTGTGTGTGTGTCGGTGTGTGTGTGTGTGTGTCGGTGTGTGTGTGTGTGTGTGTCGGTGTGTGTCGGTGTGTCGGTGTGTGTGTCGGTGTGTGTGTCGGTGTGTGTGTCGGTGTGTGTGTGTGTGTGTGTCGGTGTGTGTGTGTGTCGGTGTGTGTGTGTGTGTGTCGGTGTGTGTGTGTCGGTGTGTCGGTGTGTGTGTGTCGTGTGTGTGTGTCGGTGTGTGTGTGTGTGTGTGTGTGTGTGTCGGTGTGTGTGTGTGTCGGTGTGTGTGTCGGTGTGTCGGTGTGTGTGTCGGTGTGTCGGTGTGTGTGTCGGTGTGTGTGTGTGTGTGTCGGTGTGTGTGTGTGTGTGTCGGTGTGTGTGTGTGTGTGTCGGTGTGTGTGTGGTGTGTGTGTCGGTGTGTGTGTCGGTGTGTGTGTCGGTGTGTGTGTCGGTGTGTGTGTCGGTGTGTGTGTGTGTGTCGGTGTGTGTGTGTGTGTGTGTGTGTGTCGGTGTGTGTGTGTGTGTGTGTGTGTGTGTGTGTCGGTGTGTGTGTGTGTGTCGGTGTGTGTGTGTGTGTGTGTCGGTGTGTGTGTGTGTGTGTCGGTGTGTGTGTGTGTGTGTGTCGGTGTGTGTGTGTGTGTGTGTCGGTGTGTGTGTGTGTGTGTGTCGGTTCGTGTGTGTGTGTGTGTGTCGGTTCGTGTGTGTGTGTGTGTGTCGGTTCGTGTGTGTGTGTGTGTGTCGGTTCGTGTGTGTGTGTGTGTGTCGGTTCGTGTGTGTGTGTGTGTCGGTTCGTGTGTGTGTGTGTGTCGGTTCGTGTGTGTGTCGGTTCGTGTGTGTGTCGGTTCGTGTGTGTGCGTGTCGGTCGGTGTGTGTGTGCGGGTGCGTGTCGGTGCGTGTGTGCGGGTGCGTGTCGGTCGGTGTGTGTTGGTGTGTGGGTGTGCGTGTGCGTGTTGGTGCGTGTGTCGGTGTCGGTGCGTGTGTCGGTGTCGGTGCGTTTGTCGGTGCGTGTGTCGGTGCGTGTGTGTGTGTTGGTGTCGGTGCGTGTGTGCGTGTGTCGGTGCGTGTGTGCGTGTGTCGGTGCGTGTGTCGGTGCGTGTGTCGGTGCGTGTGTCGGTGCGTGCGGTGCGTGTGTCGGTGCGTGTGTCGGTGCGTGTGTCGGTGCGTGTGTCGGTGCGTGTGTCGGTGCGTGTGTCGGTGCGTGTGTCGGTGCGTGTGTCGGTAAGCGTGTGTCGGTGCGTGCGTCGGGTGCGTGCGTCGGTGCGTGTGTCGGTGCGTGTGTCGGTGCGCGGTGTCGGTGCGTGTGTCGGTGCGTGTGTGTGTGCGTGTGTGTCGGTGCGTGTGTGTCGGTGCGTGTGTGTCGGTGCGTGTGTGTCGGTGCGTGTGTGTCGGTGTGTCGGTGCGTCGGTGCGTCGGTGCGTCGGTGCGTCGGTGCGTCGGTGCGCGTGTCGGTGTGTCGGTGCGCGTGTCGGTGTGTCGGTGCGCGTGTGTCGGTGTGTCGGTGCGCGTGTGTCGGTGTGTCGGTGCGCGTGTCTCGGTGTGTCGGTGCGCGTGTGTCGGTGCGTGTGTGTGTCGGTGCGGGTGTCGGTGTGTCGGTGCGGGTGTCGGTGCGTGTGTGTCGGTGCGTGTGTGTCGGTGCGTGTGTGTCGGTGCGTGTGTGTCGGTGCGTGTGTGTCGGTGCGTGTGTGTCGGTGCGTGTGTGTCGGTGCGTCGGTGCGTCGGTGCGTCGGTGCGTGTGTGTCGGTGCGTGTGTGTCGGTGCGCGTGTGTCGGTGCGCGTGTCGGTGCGCGTGTGTCGGTGCGCGTGTCGGTGCGCGTGTCGGTGCGCGTGTGTCGGTGCGCGTGTCGGTGCGCGCGTGTCGGTGCGCGCGTGTCGGTGCGCGCGTGTCGGTGCGCGCGTGTCGGTGCGCGCGTGTCGGTGCGCGCGTGTCGGTGCGCGCGTGTCGGTGCGCGTGTGTCGGTGCGCGTGTGTCGGTGCGCGTGTGTCGGTGTGTCGGTGCGCGTGTGTCGGTGTGTCGGTGCGCGTGTGTCGGTGTGTCGGTGTGTCGGTGCGCTTGTGTCGGTGTGTCGGTGTGTCGGTGTGTCGGTGTGCGTGTGTCGGTGCGCGTGTGTCGGTGCGCGTGTGTCGGTGCGCGTGTGTCGGTGCGCGTGTGTCGGTGCGCGTGTGTCGGTGTGCGTGTGTGTCGGTGTGCGTGTGTGTCGGTGTGCGTGTGTGTCGGTGTGCGTGTGTCGGTGTGCGGTGTGCGTGTGTGCGTGTGTGTCGGTGTGCGTGTGTGCGTGTGTGTCGGTGTGCGTGTGTCGGTGTGCGTGTGTGCGTGTGTGTCGGTGTGCGTGTGTGCGTGTGTGTCGGTGTGCGTGTGTGCGTGTGTGTCGGTGTGCGTGTGTGCGTGTGCGTCGGTGTGCGTGTGTGCATGTGTGCCGGTGTGCGTGTGTGCGTGTGTGCGTGTGTGCGTGTGTGCGTGTGTGTCAGTGCGTGTGTCGGTGTGGGTGTCGGTGCGTGTGTGTGCGCATGCGTGTGGGTGCGTGTGTTGGTGCGCGTGGGTGCGGGTGCGTGTGTCGGTGCGTGTGGGTCCGTGTGCATCGGAGCGTGTGGGTGCGTGTGCATCGGAGCGTGTCCGCGCGTCGGTGCGTGTGTGTGTCGGTGCGTGTGCCTGTGTGTGTGTGTGTGTGTGTCGGTGCGTGTGCCGGCCGGCCGGCTCCCCACAGTCCTTCATTCTCTGAGGCTGGCCTGCCCAAGCCTTCAGGGACCTAACCAACTCTGCCGTCCTAATCTTGTGAGCAGCAGGTAACCCGCTAGCCTTACACAAAACCCTAAGCTCAGCGACTGAGTTTAGTTAGTGTTGCCAGCTCCATGATATCCCTAATTTTGGGTCACAACAACTGACAATCAGATTTAGAACAATTTTGGAAAAATCAAAACCATGGATTAAAAATCAGTTCAGTCCAAATTCAAAAATCCAAAGTTTTGTTCTAAGACAATTTAGAGGATTTTTACAATTTTCATTCACTTAACTGAAAGGTGTACTTTTAAATACAAGTCCTCATCCACACCGCTGAACACCAAATGTTGGAAAGTGGGTTATTGATATATGCATCTGCCACTGGCAATAAGGCCACTAACACAGCCTAAGGCTCAGAATAGGTCTCAGAAAATTATTCTCATGCTCAACCCTTGGTAGCTTGGCTGCGAGCAGGCAAGCTTAACTTCAGAGACCGGTATGTAAAGCATTTTAAAACACCAATTCAGTAAATAATTAAGACACAACACACAATAAATATCCAACATCAATTTATAAAACTAGGAAATATTGTTATCTTCAAATGACACCAAAACGAAAATAATCAATTGTAGGGACCCAGAGAGATGAATATTTAAAGATTAAACACTTTCTAGTGCATAGAAACCAATAGTGGCACTTCTGGACATGTGGTCGCCTCTGACCGGGACAAAGTCAAAGTTTGAGGCTGACCGCGATGGAACCCTGGTCGGATACACTAAGCGGGAGGCCCCGGTCAAGATTTTACCTTCACACTTTGAAACTTTTCTGGAAGATTTCTCACCAGATGTCGTGCAGCCCCCTCCAGCAATCCGGATACACTGAAGGTTCACCGGATTTCCTTTGTTTGAGAGTCCAGTCACCCTCTGGATCTTTACCAAACTTTCCTAAACTTCTCAAACTTCTTCCTGAAATTCCTCTTGAGGGCCCAAAGTCTCCAAAACACAATCCAGGGGTCTGGTTCTCAAAGATGGTCCTTGGAAGGTTGGGACCACAATTCCCACAATGTACCTGGGCAACACCTTTAAAAGTCCTCTCTGGATACACTCCAGGCAGGGGACTCTTGGTGGAGTTGATACAGGCGAGCTCTCTAGCTTGCAGGTACCCAGCTCCTTATTCCTCTTGACACAAGGTACATCCAAAGGGCTGTAGTTCCAGATAATGCAGCAGGCGCTGTCTTTTCAGAGTGCTTCTTCTCTGTTTTAAGCAGCAGAGCCGAGAGGCACTGCCCCTCTCAAATACGTATTTAGTGCTCTCTGGGGGTCACACAGGAGGGCACTTCTGTCCAATGAGGTGCATGACAACACCCCAGAGCATGACTATTTCCTCCAAAGTGTGACACAATGGTCTCCCAGAAAGCACTATTTCTCCTAAATTCAATATGGCTGAAGTCCAAGCAGAGACGCGAGAGCTGTCTGAACCAACCTCCAGGTTGACTAATCTCCATAATCTCTTCCCCTGCACCCTCCCCCCACACACATCCCCGCCGGCCTTGGCACATTCCTTCCTTAAGCCTGCCATCTGGCTGGGTTCTAAGAGTAGGGGTGTAAATAAAACTGGTTTCTCCTGCCTGCCTCCTCCTATTGATTGTTTACAACCCCTCCCCCTGGCATTCCTATGGAGCAGACACCTCTCCTCCCAGAATGGCTGTTTAACCCTAGGGGCTACATATCACCTCATCAAAGCAGCCTGGCTAATCCAGTTAACCCTGGCCAATCAGGACAGATCACTGGAAGGCTAACATTTGGCTTACAGACAGTCTTATAACTTCTTGTCTGTACATTTTAGGACTCTGCTGCTCCATTCTATGCCGCTCTGCCGCCCTGCAGCCCTGTGCCGCTCTGCCGCCCCTCTACCCCCTGCCGCCCCTCTTCCCCCTGCCGCCCTGCCCCACCCTATGCCGCCCTGCCCCACCCTATGCCGCCCTGCCCCACCCTATGCCGCCCTGCCCCACCCTATGCCGCCCTGCCCCACCCTATGCCGCCCTGCCCCACCCTATGCCGCCCTGCCCCACTCTATGCCGCCCTCGTGACGGGCCTCTCTGCGTCACCCCGGGCCTCTCTGCGTCACCTCGGGCCTCTCTGCGTCACCCCAGGCCTCTCTGCGTCACCCCGGGCCTCTCTGCGTCACCCCGGGCCTCTCTGCGTCACCCCGGGCCTCTCTGCGTCACTTCGGGCCTCTCTGCGTCACCCCGCGCCGCCCCGGGCCTCTCTGCGTCACCCTGCGCCGAACCGGGCCTCTCTGCGTCACCCCGGGCCTCTCTGCGTCACCCTGCGCCGCCCCGGGCCTCTCTGCGTCACCCTGCGCCGCCCGGGCCTCTCTGCGTCACCCTGCGCCGCCCCGGGCCTCTCTGCGTCACCCTGCGCCGCCCCGGGCCTCTCTGCGTCACCCTGCGCCGCCCCGGGCCTCTCTGCGTCACCCTGCGCCGCCCGGGCCTCTCTGCGTCACCCTGCGCCGCCCCGGGCCTCTCTGCGTCACCCTGCGCCGCCCGGGCCTCTCTGCGTCACCCTGCGCCGCCCCGGGCCTCTCTGCGTCACCCTGCGCCGCCCGGGCCTCTCTGCGTCACCCTGCGCCGCCCGGGCCTCTCTGCGTCACCCTGCGCCGCCCCGGGCCTCTCTGCGTCACCCTGCGCCGCCCCGGGCCTCTCTGCGTCACCCTGCGCCGCCCCGGGCCTCTCTGCGTCACCCTGCGCCGCCCCGGGCCTCTCTGCGTCACCCTGCGCCGCCCCGGGCCTCGCCGCGTCACCCTGCGCCGCCCCGGGCCTTGCCGCTTCACTCCACAACACTCTACTCTTTGCCGGTCTACGCCACGCCACTCCACAGCACTCTACTCTTTGCCGGTCTACGCCACGCCACTCCACAGCACTCTACTCTTTGCCGGTCTACGCCACGCCACGCCACTTCACTCCACAGCACTCTACTCTTTGCCGGTCTACACCACGCCACTTCACTCCACAGCACTCTACTCTTTGCCGGTCTACGCCACGCCACGCCACTTCACTCCACAGCACTCTACTCTTTGCCGGTCTACGCCACGCCACGCCACTCCACAGCACTCTACTCTTTGCCGTCTACGCCACGCCACTTCACTCCACAGCACTCTACTCTTTGCCGGTCTACGCCACGCCACTTCACTCCACAACACTCTACTCTTTGCCAGTCTACGCCACGCCACTACACTCTACTCTTTGCCAGTCTACGCCACTCCACTACACTCTACTCTTTGCCGGTCTACGCCACTCCACTACACTCTACTCTTTGCCGGTCTACGCCACTCCACTACACTCTACTCTTTGCCGGTCTACGCCACTCCACTACACTCTACTCTTTGCCGGTCTACGCCACGCCACTTCACTCCACAACACTCTACTCTTTGCCGGTCTACGCCACGCCACTTCACTCCACAACACTCTACTCTTTGCCGGTCTACGCCACGCCACTTCACTCCACAACACTCTACTCTTTGCCGGTCTACGCCACGCCACAACACTCTACTCTTTGCCAGTCTACGCCACTCCGATACACTCTACTCTTTGCCAGTCTACGCCACTCCACTACACTCTACTCTTTGCCAGTCTACGCCACTCCACTACACTCTACTCTTTGCCAGTCTACGCCACTCCACTACACTCTACTCTTTGCCAGTCTACGCCACTCCACTACACTCTACTCTTTGCCAGTCTACGCCACTCCACTACACTCTACTCTTTGCCGGTCTACGCCACTCCACTACACTCTACTCTTTGCCGGTCTACGCCACTCCACTACACTCTACTCTTTGCCGGTCTACGCCACTCCACTACACTCTACTCTTTGCCGGTCTACGCCACGCCACTTCACTCCACAACACTCTACTCTTTGCCGGTCTACGCCACGCCACTTCACTCCACAACACTCTACTCTTTGCCGGTCTACCCTGCTCCTACCCCGCTCTTTGCCACTCCACTCCGCTCTTTGCCGGTCTATGCTTCTCCACTCCACAACACTACTCTTTGCCGGTCTACGCCACTCCACTCTACTCTTTGCCGGTCTACGCCACTCCACAACACTCTACTCTTTGCCGGTCTACACCACTCCACAACACTCTACTCTTTGCCGGTCTACGCCACTCCACTCCACTCCACAACACTCTACTCTTTGCCGGTCTACGCCACTCCAGTCCACTCCACTCCACAACACTCTACTCTTTGCCGGTCTACGCCACTCCAGTCCACAACACTCTACTCTTTGCCGCTCTACGCCACTCCACTCCACAACACTCTACTCTTTGCCGCTCTACGCCACTCCACAACACTCTACTCTTTGCCGCTCTACGCCACTCCACTCCACTCTTTGCCGCTCTACGCCACTCCACAACACTACTCTTTGCCGCTCTACTCTACAACACCACTCCATTCTCTTTTATGCCTCTTTTAGCCATGCTGAACAGCAGCCACGCTAGTGTACAACATTGCTAAAACTCGTAGGCGAAGCCAAGTGCTCTTGCATAGGCAAACTGTTGAGTTTGCCAGTGTTTGTTGGTTTTGCCGGCAGTAGATTTCGTGAATCTGCCTGCTCCGAGCGTAGCATTACAAACAAATCCATGTTTAAAATAGTTTGTTGCCTTTCTATGCCACCTAGTGGGCACTAGAAAAGCTGCAGCAGAAATGGGGACGATACATCGTAGATCTTGACAGACTACTAAAACCAAGCATTGACAGTCAGTCGGTCTCTCTTGAATGCAAAGGGGGAGACCGATTGGCATTGCTAAGGATTGTTAGCAAGCATAACACTGTACAAATCCTGCATACCTGACACAAAAATGGGCAAGTGAAATGCATGCATTGCCAAAAGCAAAAGATATTTTGCAGGCACGAAACTGTTTTGATGTTTAAAATAGCAACAACATGAATCAAAGCTGCTGGTATTGCGGCAGAATTTATTTTGTGATATACTTTTATTTAAAAATGTTTGCACTGCAACAACCTTTCTACCAGTCCATATATCGGAGTGCTTTAAATTGTGTTAAAAATGCATGTTTATATATCCGTGGAGATGCGGAGAGGTTATAATTGCATTGTCATTTTTAAAGCCCCTTTGCCAATTGTGAAAGGTAAAGGTACTAAGCATTTTTATGAACCTCTCTAGAATGGCGGGCGCGACCTTTCTGTCCTTCTCACTAACTCTGTCCTCTTGGCATGCAGGGATCATTGGCTCTTTCTTTGTCACAGGCAGACTGCAAAAATACTCTTCTATTAAGTGACCTTTCCACTTCCATAGAAGTTTGCAAGTGGGGGAGTTGATTGGCCTGTTTCACCCCAATATGCCTCACCTGTGCTGGGAAACGATTATAGTTATGGCATTAGGCTTTTCTATCAGCTAGGATATCACACACTTTGAAGGTTGCTGTTTCCAGTGGGAAGCATGCTTGGGGATTCCTACTGGTTTGATATCCTTCCATATACGTGGGTCACATTTTTAATGCGACTATGGCAATGCAGGATGGGAGGACATTTTGGCATTAAATACTGGAGTTCCTATTGCATAAATGTGATAATCTTGTTTTCCTGCTCATACTGTGCAATGTGTACTGGACAAGAAAGTGTTGATACGTACAAGCCGCACCACCCTCACTTTCCCTGGATTAGTATGTTCCAAGAGTGCTGGCGATCCCAAATAGTAAAATGCTTGGTCCAGCCCCCATTGCAAAGACTCCTTTGTAGGTCGAGTCTACATACAGCACAAGCTGTCTGGTTGCAGAAAACCTGTGGTGAACTTACAATGGGCTTAGAGTAGAGGCCATGCTTACCATTGGTTGGCTTTGTCACTCACTGGCTTGCTTTTTATTCTTTGCCTTGTGTGAGCTTGCCTTTCTCTTCCATTTGTCCTTCCCCTGGAGCATGGCCTTTTTTACTTTGGGTGTTCCACTGCTTACCTTTTGGTAACTACATTTTTCTTTTTGGTTAGGCACTGCATGGCTGATTACGCCAAAATAGTTATTTGACAGTACGCTGGATGGCTCCCTTTATAATTAGTGTTTAAGTTGTGCCATGCCTGTAGGAAATGGATATCAATTACAGACCCTCATTATTTCTGTGCATGGTGCTTTGGCTCGTACCAGGACCTGTGTCAAATACTGTGCATCTGATGTTCATCCGCTTCCTGAAACAGAGCTCAAGAAGCTGTGCTGGTCATGGTTCCAGTCCACTGGTAAGTCCAAAATGAAGTCTAAATAGAGGTCCCCCAGCATGCACAAGGTGCCCAAAAGAGACTTGCCTCGTTCTATGATTCCTATAACTGGGAGAAGCTGCTTAGTTGACACTCAGAGGCTGACAGTGTAGCACTATACAATTCAGATCAAATCCTGACATTGGTGCCAATGTGTCTGAAATTTCCAGGGCCATCATCAACTCATGAGCAGATTAAGACCTTCATTGAGGGTAAGCTTCAGTTATTCCAGACTGTTCTTGGTCCCTCTGCTGTGCCTTGCACCTCATGGATTCCTCAGAGCCTCTAGTTGGACATCCACCAGCTGGCCATCCCCTGGCATGAGCCGACTGTTTGGCGCCAGGCTGCTCTTCATCAGCTTTGCTGAAGGCCATTTTGGTGGTGCCCAGCCTGTGGAGGCCTCTGCTCAAGGGGTGCCGGTTAAAGACTCTAACCCAATTCCGAGGTCGGATCCTGAGCCAACTTCATTAAGATCTTGGCCCATGGCATGCTATGAAATAACTAAAGTGCAGCCAGTGTCTTGTGAGGATTTCCCCTACTATTGCCTAGCCTCAATGCCAATACATCTAGAAGTGTTTAGCCATTTTCAGTTCTGACTCTGAGGTGGTCTAGGGACTTGAAAATGTTCCCCACTGCGAAGGTGAGATGGACAACTTACACCTGCCTCGCTATACCGTTGCTGCCCTTTACCTCTCCCTTCACCTTTGTGGCCCCCTTTGCTGAGGTGGGTAGGTCCCTTGTAATGGTTGTCCATAGAGTTTTGGATTTTTCAGTTGCTCTCAGTGGAGACCAAGGCAAATGTACTGACTAAAACTTTGCAATCTAGGCCATCAACTACTCATTAAATCGACTTACTGTCATTTAAAGAGGCCCTTATGGAGTCTCAACTACCTTATCCAACCTCTGTTCTGCACCTCCTGTGAGCTGCTCAGTTGTTCCGTGCCACTGGCCTGCTATTGGGAACCCATCCTTCTTGATGCAACATCTGTCTGGTCATTCAGGCTCAAGTGAGCAACGTAAACCCTAGTTCTTTTCTTAATGCACTTCCAGATAGTGAGTGCAGGTTTAAGCAAGAGTTTTTCTCTAACCAGTTTGGAACTACGTTTTTTTTAATGCTGCATGCCTCTTGGGCAGTTAAAAAGATTCACTTTGTGACATAGTGAGCAAGGTATTACCCGCACTTCTCTTCCAGGGGATCCTCATCAAAGTCATAAGCACATGAATATTCCCGCCCATGCGCGGGACCCCGGAAACACGTTACATATATGTGAAAACCATATATGTAGCTCTATATATATATCCATATATATATAAAAAACACACAATGTAGCCTCCCATAAACATGCTGAGCAATGTTGCAATGAATTCTCTTGCACATAAACATATTCCAATAAAGCAGGGAGAAAGAAACTTTTGAAAACTGCTTTAATACATAGCAGACAACACAATCCTGCAAGGAATAATGAAGAAAACATTGCCAGCACATAGGCTGCATTGTGGGAACATTAGTGTAGAAAGCTGAAAAGCTAACCCACATAAACACACAGATAAACTGGCAGCGTGCCTTTAAGGCAGCCATGACCCCTAGCTTCCCATCATGCCTCAGGGGTGACAGGTCAGTTGTTCTTTCCGGCTCCTTCTGTCAGGACCCTGGTTACTTCAGCTCTACCTCTTTTTTCTGATTTTCTGTCAGAAAATTCTTCAATTTTTGATAAAAGCTCTTACTTCGACATCTTTTGGTGTTTTCTCTACTGTTTTTTTTAGAGAGTTGAGCATTGTTTTACAACAGAATGCCCTCTCTTTTTGACTCTTGCCCTTCCTGTGGCAAGAAGGCCAAATCAGACTTCCACCCTGTCTGTATTCTATGCCTTCCTTCTGAGCATAATCCTAAATCCTGCCAGCATTGCAAGCTGCTGTCCAACAGAACTTTAAAGGACAGAGAAAGGATTCGTCTCCATGGATTAGCTGAGAAGAGAAAGTCACCTTCTAAAGACAAGCCTCCGATGAAGAAGAGGAAAGAGAGCTTATCTACAAGTAAGATTCGATTATGCTCTCCATCGGCGTCGGGCTCGGCGCCTCAATTCCCTTCATCGGCAACAAAAACGTCGACGAGAAGACCATCGACTGCGCACTCGCCGTCGAGAGAACACCGGTCGTCGTCGAAGAACGCAGGTACGTCGAATCTTCCGCCGTCGTCAACCGGGCGACGATCGCCATCGAGGAGTCGCTCTCCGTTGGTGCGGGCTCGCCCAGCGTCGAGACACAGATCTCCGTCGTCGCCGTCGATGCGGCGTTCGACGTCGAGACAGGCTCCGCCGTCGCAGGGTCTCCAGCGTTCGGCATCGAAGCAAGCATCTCAGTCGACGTCACCCAGACGACAGTCGACGTCGAGACACACCTCGTCACCTGAGGATAGACACTCATCGCCTCCGCCGTCGCCCAGGCGGCGTTCGACGTCGAAGGCAAGATCCTCTCCGGCGAGGTATTCGACGTCAAGACCAAGGGTAAAATATACCAGACGTCGTTCGACGTCGAGACGGCGGTCTCCGTCAACGGCGAGGAGGTCCGCGTCGAGAGAAAGATCGACGTTGAGACGGCGGTCTCCGTCGACGGCGAGAAGATCAGCGTCGAGAGAAAGATCTACGTCGAAGGTTTTCTCCGTATACCCATTCATCGTTGAGGTCTCCACGCTCAACGTCGAAGGCGAGGTCTATGGGCTCCAGGCACACTGAGAGGTCGACGTCTAAGAGAAATTCACCAGTGATGGTGACACAGAGCAGGTCGACGTCGAGACACACCCCATCGACGTCACATCGCTCATCCAGACGCAGATCACGCTCCAGAAGCTGCAGAGAGTCCTCTCACTCCATCCGGAGCTCACCCCAGACGGTTGCGTCATCACGCAGTGCTTCTGTTCACTCACAGGAGCCTACAAAAGCACCTCCAGGAGGTTCTCCAAGGAGACAGCGATCTCCTTCCATCCATCTCTCTCCCAGATGGCTTCAACCACTTCATCATTGGCAGACGGGGTCCACAGGTCACGCTCAACGACCTACGACCTACTCCAGTCCGCAGCACAGATCACCATTACAGCGTCTTGTGCAGGAAGTGGACAAATCACCCACCACTCGGGCCAGGGAACACCGAGGCAGATCCCCTGAACGCAGGTCGTCTCAGGGACATCGCAAGAGGCGGCGTACACCATCTTGGTCTTCCTCTTCGACACATTCATCCAAAAGGGATTACTCCCCTACCCTGACGGATAGTCCTCCCTCCAGAGTGTCGCCTATTGATGATGTGAACACTTTACATGATGTTCTCAACAGAGGGGCATCACCATGTCAGCTCCTCGGACAACCAAGTCAATCATTTTTGAGACTCCCCACCAAAGGTCTGCGACTAGACCATTGCTTCCTTTGGTCCCAGGCATCATCGAGCCGGTAATGGATCTCTTCCTTACACCAGCATCGACTAAAGCAGCTCCAGCTCGGATTCTTAAAAAATACAAGCCATTTGCATCGGATCCTCTTTTCCTTAGATCAGATCCACCTCCGGACTCTGTTATAATTGCAGCAGCGAAAAAGACGCATGCGGTTGCATCTCCCTCCTCCGGATAAAGAGAGTAGAGCACAAGACTCTTGGGGACGGAAGGCTTGTGGTTCTGCAGCGTCTTCTCTGCAAGTGTCCAACGCTGCGGCTCTGCTGGGTCGTTATGACAGATCACTATGGGACTCACTGGAGCGCTTCAAGGACAGGCTCCCAAAGGAGGATCAGCAGGACTTTTCTGAAATCCTTCACGAAGGTGCTCTGGTTGCTAATCAGGTAATCAGCACTGCAGCAGATGGTTCGTCCCTGGCGGCTCACTCGTATGCACATGGCATCTGTGCACGACGATCTTCCTGGCTGCGCCTCACAGCGTTAAAACCAGAAGCACAACAACGCATCCTGAATCTCCCTTTTTCTGGCACTTCACTGTTTGGTGCTCACACAGACGAAGAAATGGCGAGGATGAAGGCCGAGTTGGACACCTTAAAGGCGGTGGGCCTAGAAAAGAAAAAGGAGTTTAGGAAGAGGTACCGGCCCTACAATCGGAAAAGTTACAAGCAGAGGGTTCAAACCCCTCAATGGTCACAAAACAAACAGGGCAAATCCCAGTATCAAGGCCGCCGTTCCTCGAGAGGAAGAGGAGGACATCAACAGCAGTCCTCCTCTGCATCAAAAACTCCAGGGAAGCAATGAGTTTCTGCTTCCTCTAGCACCGTTGCACACTCCAGTCGGAGGAAGTATCTCAAGTTACATTCAAGAGTGGCGCAACATAACCAAAGATCAGTGGGTACTAAATATACAAAAAATGGGTACACACTACGTTTTTGGACGTCCCCAAGAGACATTCCTCCTGTGAAATCTCGTCATCTACATATAGACCTCCTACGGTCAGGAAGTGTTGACCCTTCTCAAAAAACAAGCAATAGAAGAGGTCCCTCAAGCGCAGAGAGGAAAGGGAGTGTACTCACGATACTTCCTTGTTCAGAAAAAGATCAACCGAACAAGTTCAGACCAATTCTGGATCTACGTTCTCTGAACAAGTCCATCAAAAAGGAAAAGTTTCGGATGTTGGCGCTCCACCAAATATTTCCACATCTAAGGAAAGGCGATTGGATGTGTTCGGTGGATCTACAAGATGCGTATTTTCACATCCCAATCACAGCACGACATCACAAGTTCTTGCGATTCACGGTGGGAACAAGACATTACCAGTTCAAAGTCTTACCCTTCGGCCTAAAATCAGCTCCGAGGGTATTCACCAAATGCATGGCAGTGGTAGCGGCAGCATTACATCGCCAAGGCCTGTTCGTATATCCATACCTGGACGACTGGCTGCTGAAGGGATCCTCTCCTCAAATGGTGCAGGAACACCTTCGCACCTGCCTAGATCTCCTTCAGCGCTTAGGCCTGCATGTCAACCTGGACAAGTCGATCCTTCACCCAACTCAATCACTCCACTATCTGGGCGCCAACCTCAACTCCGACCTCGGAAAAGTGTTTCCTTCGGAGGAGAGATTGTCATCAATGAAAGACAAGGGCAACATCATCCTTCAGGCTTATCAGCCATCAGTAAGACAGGTGGCTTCTCTACTGGGTTCGATGGCCTCGTGCATTTTTCTCATACCCAACGTCAGATTGAGGATGAGACCGTTACAGCAAGATCTCGAGGACAAATGGAATCAATCCTCGGGTCAGTGGAACGACCGGATTGTCCTCTCTCCTGCAGCAAAGAAGTCCATTCTCTGGTGGCTGCAACCACAGAACCTACTGGTGGGAGTCCCTTTTAATCAACCTCTGCCAGAACAATCTCTGATCACGGATGCTTCACTTCAGGGCTGGAGAGCGCATCTGGGTCATCTGCAAACTCAGGGCAGATGGACCAGCAGAGAACAGACATATCACATCAATATGCTGGAACTGCGGGCGGTTCATTTAGCCCTCCAAGCTTTTCAACCGTCAATTCAGATCGGATCGATCCTAGTGCAAACGGACAATACAACCACCATGTATTACTTGAACAAACAAGGTGGAACTCGCTTTCGCCCTCTGTCTCTCGAATCCCAGGCAATCTGGCACTGGCTGCTAGCCAGGAACCTATCGATCACGGCAATCCATCTGCCGGGAGAGCAGAACGTGCGAGCAGACTCCCTCAGTCGTCACTTCCAAGAGCAAGAAGACTGGGTGCTCAACGACGAAGTGGTGGCAGAAATCTTTCATCAATGGGGTCATCCTTCCATCGACCTTTTTGCAGACGATCAAAACAGAAAATGCCACGCCTTCGCATCCAGGTTTTACCGACCAGGAACAAGAGGGAATGCTCTTTTGATAGATTGGTCAGGGACGTTTGCATACGCCTTTCCACCCCTCCCTCTAATTCCGAAGGTGGTGGCCAAACTTCTGCGATCCAGAATGAGGATGATACTCATAGCACCGGACTGGCCTCGCCAATGGTGGTATCCGGCCCTTTTGCAACTCTCGGTTCGCCCTCATCGGAGACTTCCGTGCAGGCCGGACCTTCTCACCAAAATGGGAGGGAAAATTCTGCACCCCAGCCTTCCCTCGCTCAGCTTGACAGCATGGCTCCTGAAGTCCTGCAGTACGGACATTTGAACCTCCCTCAGGACTGCATGGATATTTTAAGGGAGTCAAGGAAGCCTTCCACAAGATCATAATACTCTCTAAAGTGGAAAAGATTTTACTTGTGGTGTATCCGTAATGATTGGAGTCCAATTAACGGGCAAGAGGAGGTAATCTTGCCGTATTTGCTCTATTTGGCCAAATCTGGTTTGAAATATTCTTCCATTAAAGTGCATTTGGCGGCTATCACAGCATATCGTAAATCACCTAACCAGCCTTCTTTCTTTCAGCTTCAGGTGGTTAAGGACTTCCTGCAGGGGTTGAAAAAGGTTTATCCCCCTGTTCGACCTCCTTCTCCTCCTTGGGAGTTGAATTTGGTACTGTCTAAATTGATGGGACCTCCATTTGAACCCATTCATAAGTCTACATTGCAACACCTTTCTTGGAAAGTAGCTTTTCTAGTAGCAATTACATCAGCACGCAGAGTGCGTGAGATACAAGCACTCTGTTCTAAAGAACCCTATACGGTTTTCCACCATAATAGGGTGGTTATGCGAACTCACCCTTCCTTCCTACGGTTGTCGGAGTTCCATGTTAATCAGACAATTTCTCTACCCTCTTTCTTTCCCAATCCATCCACACCAGCGGAAAGGTCTCTTCATTCTCTAGACCTCAAGAGGGTTCTCAAATTCTATTTGGATGCAACGAAATCCATTAGAAAAGCAGATCAATTGTTTGTAAACTATGGTTCTGTTAGAAAAGGCTTCCCAACCTCTAAAAGATCCATTTCAAGATGGATAGTATCTTGTATAAAGTTGGCATACCAGATTGCAAATAAGCCTCTGTTTGCCTCCCCTAAAGCTCATTCTACTAGGGGTAAGGCTGCTACGATTGCATTCTTACATAATGTACCGATGGCCGAGATTTGCAAGGCGGCAACTTAGAAATCGGTCCATACGTTTACCAGACATTACTGTCTGGATTCTGACTCCAGAGCAGATACACAAGTGGGCCAGGCCTCCTTGAGGAATCTGTTCCAATGCTAACCTATTGGAGTCTGTATAGGCCTTATGGCATTTATGTATCTTGATGGTACTCTGTTTACTTGCCCGCAGGATGAGGGGATGGGCTTGCTATTCTATTCATGTGCTTATGACTATTGATGAGGATCCCTGGAAGAGAAGGATAAGTTACTTACCTGTAATCCTAGTTCTCTTCCAGGGGTATCCTCATCAGTCATAAGCAACCCACCCGCCTCCCCGGGCAAGTGAACATGATTCATACATCTCTTTGTAAAAAGGTCTGCGGATATCCGCAAAGAATTGACCTAACTGTCACCCCTGAGGCATGATGGGAAGCTAGGGGTCATGGCTGCCTTAAAGGCACGGTGCCAGTTTATCTGTGTGTTTATGTGGGTTAGCTTTTCAGCTTTCTACACTAATGTTCCCACAATGCAGCCTATGTGCTGGCAATGTTTTCTTCATTATTCCTTGCAGGATTGTGTTGTCTGCTATGTATTAAAGCAGTTTTCAAAAGTTTCTTTCTCCCCGCTATATTGGAATATGTTTATGTGCAAGAGAATTCATTGCAACATTGCTCAGCATGTTTATGGGAGGCTACATTGTGTTTTTTTTATATATATATATATAGAGATAGATGGATAGATAGATAGATATATATATATGGAGCTACATATGTTTTTCACATATATGTAATGTGTTTCCGGGGTCCCGCGCATGGGCGGGAATATTCATGTTTTTATGACTTTGATGAGGATACCCCTGGAAGAGAACTAGGATTACAGGTAAGTAACTTATCCTTCTGTTTACTCAAACCACCCATGTTGGCTAGGATTCTACAAAATACATCCTTAAGGTTAGTCTGTACACTATGGTCTGTGTTTGCCATGCAATTATAATCAGCATCTTTGTAACAAGACATGCCTGGATGCATGCTACTGGGTTTTACAGACATGTCCAGGTATCCTTGGTGGATATTCCTTTTAGCTGACCCAGGCATATTTGGTGCTGGAGTTCCCCAAGGACAGACTGGTTGTGAATTCCTCCATGGGGTGGCTCTTCCCTGCCCATCAATTTCACCAGTAGTACCAGAAGCTCTGGGGCGACTCGGCCTTTCCTACCGATGGAGGCAACCCTTGCAGCCACTCCAGCAGCCTGTACAAAGTTTTCATGCCCTCATGGGAGGGAGAAGTGGTGGCAGATGCCATGGCCACCAACAGTTGTATTCCTCTTCCTCAGTTGCTCCAGCCACAGCAAACTGCTTTTAGTTCAAGACAGGTAGAGGCCAGAATTAGATTTTGCCTTTGTGAAATGCGGTTACTACGAATCAGTGGGCCTGTTAGGTTGTTCTATGTGGTTACACTTTCCTCTTTTTGTCTGCCCCCTCCCCGCATTCACCAGTTTGTGGACAGTCATTGGAGGAGCATGCTGCCATCTTAGCAAGAAAAGTTCAGACATTGTCAGGGGTATAATCGAAGTGGTGTCTGAGACTGAGAAGGGCACATATTACTACTCCCAATACTACTTGGTCCCCAAGAAGGATTTTTTTTTTTGGGGGGGGGGGTACGAGACTGCTTTTAAATCTCTGGTTTCTGAACACCTTCATCAGGAGGGACTAGTTTAAGATTCTGATGCTGGTTCAGGTCCTGGTAGACTTGAAATCCAGAACCTGAGGCTCAGTGGGGTCCTTGGACTTGCAGGATGCGTATTGTTATATGCTGATCCTGCAGTCCCACAGTGTTCTCCATTTTGTATGTGGGGTTGAAGCACTCCCAGATGACTGTCCTGCCCATTAGCCTTACCTCATCCCCCTGGGTCTTCACAAAAATGATTTTAGTGGTTGTGACTCATCTTTAAAGTTTACAGTTGATCTCCTCTGAGTTTGGAGCAGCATCTCAACATCTGGGCACTCCACATAGACCTGTCAACCACACCAGAAAACACAAAATGCCAGTACTTCACTCCCAGGATTCCACACCCACAGTCTTAGTGCACTATGGATGAATTGGTCAGGGATATTTGCCTATACGTTTCCGCCTCAACAATTACTTTCAGATGTGGTGAGAAAGCTTTGGCAAACATTACTAACCCTCATTCTGCTAGCACCAAATTTGGCCAGTCAACCATGGTTCTTCATTTTTCCCTTAGTCTTCATGCAAGGCTCCTGCTCATATTGGACCTCCTCACAAAGAAGCAGGGGCGAGTGAGACATCCTGATTCTGATCAGCTCAATCTTGCGATTTGGCACCTAAGATCCTAGAATTTGGGCACTTTAACCTTTCTCAGGAATGTACATCTATTTTAAAGGAGGCTGTTTACTCACAAGGGCCTGTTAACGCTGTAAAATGGAAAAGGTTTGTTTCCTGCTTTGTTTCTAAAAACCTAGATCCCTTAAAACTTACAGATCAAATTGGTGCTCCAGTTTTTTTTCCTCTATAGCGGATTGGTCTAACTTTTGGACCAGACAGAGGAACTTTCTCCTAAATTGGGTGATATCTAAAAAGTCTCGGCGTTCAAATTGATGAGGATTTATCCATGAAACCCCAGATAAGCATGGTAACATTCTCTGGCTTCTATCAACTCAGGAAGTTCAGAAAAATTAGAAGATTCTTTTCTATGGAGGCCTGCATCCTAATTATTATTGCTTTGATTCTGTCTAGAATTGATTATGCCAACGCCCTCTATCTGGGACTTCAGCTGGCACAAAATCAAGCTGCAAGAATCATCTGCCAGCAACCAAGATATTGCCACACAAAGCCTCTGATGGAGGAGCTTCACTGGCTCCCAGTGGCGCAGCGTTCCATGTTCAAAACAGGATGTATTATTTTTAAAACTATCTACAGCAAAGGCCCCATGTTCATATCTGCAAGGATCTACAGATACTCCCCGACACGTAATCTTAGATTGACTGAAATGAACTTACTGGTGGTACCGATATTTAAAAGTAAAAGGATGGGAGGAACATGGGTCTCCACTCTAGGTCCCCAGCTTTTGAACTCTCTTCCCATCGCAATCAGACAAGCAGCAAATTACATGTGCTTTAGAAAGATGCTGAAAACAGGCGATGGCTACTAACTAACTCAGCGCCAAGAGACCTGTTGGTGTACGTGCGCGTTATAAATTGCTCATAACATATATTAGTTGGATATCTTGCTTATGTTGATGACCTTGTTTTATCAAAGATGCAGGTAGGCTTACAAAGGCATCTTAAACCGCTGAAAGAATGCAACTATCTTAACAGCCTAAAGATAGACATATCTAAAAGGTTGTCTTTCAACTGATCAAAACCCTTTAAGTGGTCAGTGATCCATACTATGGTGTGTATTTTGATCACAAATTGAATAACTCAATTTTTAAATTCTTGCTTTAATGAGCAACAAAGTTGTCAATCCAATAATAGTCTTCGCCATTAAATATGAGGTGCGCACTTTGTCTTTCTGTTGCTGGCAGATGCAAGTTAATCACCCTTATTGGCTCTTTTTTTTTTTTTACGACAGAATAATTCTTAAACTTGACACACTGTATATGCAATCAACCTGTTCTTTATTTGTGACCAGCAACACCTCACTGCCTTATTCATCTTGAACGCTTCTCTGTTTGTTTCATCATATCTTCAGTTTATTACATTTTGTTGCAGTTATTTCAGTGCTGATAATGGTTCTCTGAAAGCCCTTACAAAATACCTCTTGATGAGAACACAAATGTATTTGACAAATCGCATATGCATAATCCTTTCAGATTATAAAGTACCATGTCCCCTGTTCATTGTAAGCAACTACTTAAACCATCTATAAAAACGTTTTACCAAAATGATTTTGCTCTCTCCCTAGCTTATACATTATCTGAATACATCAAGGATTCCTATTAATTTGATTCAGCCAGGACCTGGATCCTCTTTCAAGTGTTAAAAATTCTTATTTTTATAATTTCTATTTCATTCCTTGATATCTTGGGTTCATGGTCTATAATGGGTAGTAAGGATGTATCTAGTTGTCTTTATCTGGCCAATATAATCTGTAGAGTGCGTTCTTTCCCTATGCCCACTAGTGATTGTTTGACAGAGCTCAGAGGGAGTAAGACTGCAGAACTGTCAGGCATTGCAATTTGGTTTTAGTGGTAATTCCAACAAACAGACTGGCTTCTTTGTTAGCTTTTTAAAGTTAGCACTAGCTCCTGTTGACAATTTTAATGTTAACCACACTGATTCTGTAATGGCATCACCATACCTTATGCAGCTATTAGTGATTTTATTATGTATTTTCTACAATTTGTTCTTTGGCTCTGGCTAAAATATTTTTGGGGATATCCTAGGCTAACCAGTATGTTTGTTTTATTGTCAATAATTCTTTAATTGGTACAATAAACTTTAGTACTCCTGCTGGAATGGCAAAAGGGACCAGTCAACAGGTGGACGATGCATGGCCCATGAGGATCATAGTACAGAGTGAAAGGTGGGTGCCCAGGATAGAAGCTCACTAGACCTAGCAGTCCTTTAGGAGTACAGTAAATGCCACTGAAGGCCGTATCCCTGCTCACGCAAAACACTGTACAGTTCAGGAATATATTTCAATTGAATAATAGCCATAAACAGATTTAAATATTCTACTAGATACTGGACATTGAAGCACATTTCAGAGCTTAAAATAATTTTCTGGCTAAAAGAGCCTGGGCGACAGGCAGATTGATTTAGGATCTGGCAGGGTCATCATGCCAGTATTTTACTCTTTGCATGGCTGTCTCGAGGGACAATGGGACTAAGTCAAGATGGATGTGAGATTCGCACATTGTATTGCAGATATAGTACATGTCCTGGATAGTCTACCTAGAAACTGAATTGGGCTACATTCCTTATTCCTATTCATTCGCCATGGGAGATGGTTACGTCTAGTCATTGTTTTCAATGATTCTTATTTTCTCTGGATGAATTCCAGACCTTAGCCGCTTGTACGGTGAAACTGGTCTCAGCGATGCTTTTTTACTTATAAGTTGGGATAGATGGGTGTGGTGGCAGCCTCATACAGAATGTTATCTTCTGTAAATATCTTTTGCGCTTTAGTTGAATGAAAGGTCTGACGTTGATGGCCATATAGCCGATGTATAGTGGCTTGGAAGTTAAGTGGGAAGTCTGAGGTGCTTCTAAGGCCTGTGCGTTGTGGTCACGCAAAATATTTTTATTAACATTTCAAATAAAAGATTTGTCATCTGAGCATTCCATATTCATTTTCACCAGACAAGCAGCAAATGTTTGACCTGGCAGAGTACTTCTGGTGAGTCCTCGCCCAGCTGTCTCAAACCAGTCACACCAGGACAGGGTTGCAGTACTACAGAACCCCCTCGGCTCCCACATGGCCAACACTGCACCCTGGTGGAAGAGCTATCCAAGAAGAGTCATTACACTTGTGGCTTGCAGTAAGTTGGCCTCTTTGTTCTTCATTATTTGTAATTGTAGCAGGATAGAGAACGAGGCTGCCTAGTAAATTCTATTTGTATAGTCAAGGCATGACTGAATAAGGAAGATGGTAATCTGGAGCTTCTGTGAGATTGCTAGATGCAGGAAATGTCTTAGGATATGTGCAGTGTAGAATATGCTTTTTCCTTGGTTTACCTGGAGACCTGGGGTAGTCTGGAAACTATAGTTACTGCAATGTCTCTCACGTATGTCATTGGTGGCACTCCAGTTAACTGTGGCCAGACTGTCAAGTAGTGGTTGTTACTCTAGTCTCCGCATGTCATGATCTCTCTTTTAGATGAATTAAGTTTTAAGGTGAATAGTCCGCATCCATTGGTCGACTAAGCAGTAGTCCTGTTCATTTGTATTCTTTCAATTTTACCAGTTTTAGGATGATGCGAATCATCGGTGTAGTAGCCTTTCAAATTCAAGGCTTCAATGAGACCTGAAAGTAGGCAGAGATAAATATTGAAGTAGAGAATGATTGATTCTTGAGGTTCTTTGATGCTAAACTATGGTGATATGAAATGGAGTAGTGAACTGATACTTGATCTGTTCAAGAGGTAGGAGATCCAGTCAGACTTGTACCTTTATGCTAAGTACCTGTTTATGTAGAAGGGGATTACAGTGAACTGTCAAATGTAGCAAACTGGTGTAGTAAAATGAAGTGTTTTAAGAAAATCTCAGATGGAAATCAGAGCAGATTCAGTGCCTCTCCCAGAGTTAAACACATTTTGTGATCACATAGTTAGTTTGTTTCTTCAATGAGCTGCAGATCTGAGTGAATGCTATGCTGTCTGTCAGAAACAGCCACCCAAGGTTGGTCAGGCTACCTGAATCTGCTAGGTCGAGCTTCTTTTTCTTGATGAGTGTGGTTGTAAGATAGCTTGAATTCGGAGAGGAAAGTGCCTGATTAGGAATAACTGTGGTTGTGACTGCGGTTGATGGAATGCTCTTGAAGGTTTGTGGCAGGCAGGAGGTCTGATATTTGAAACAACAGATCATGGGATGCGAAGGCTGAGAATTGCCTAAATTATGCAAATGCGTCTTTGTTTTGGCTTTGGATTGGTGGTCTGGCGTCTTGCTAGCAAGGGGAAGTTCTAGCATTTTAGCTTCAAAGTGATGTGCAATGGCATTAAAGAACTGTTGAAACTGAGATGTCTTTGCAGTGGTGCACTCCTGGTTAAGGAATTCTTCAAGGATCCTGTGGAGTTCCCTGATTGGCACTAGGGGTTTGAGATTGAGAAGTGCATTCTTTTAGCTTTCTTGATGGAAGATTTGTATGTCATGTTCTCTTGTCTGAGGTGGATTTTGTTAAACGTGTTTCTGATTTCTTCTTCTTTTTTTGTTTTCTCATTGATGTTGCAGCTTTTTAGGGTTTCATTTTCTTTTTTTTGTCTACAGTATATATTGCAGCATAGTGTGCAGTGGTCTATTGAGATGGATAGGTTTGTCAAAGTCTTTGGAAAGCAAGTTGTACTGCTGGTGGGCCTGTTTTATTTGGTCAGTTAGTGAGAGCGCTAAGACAGTCATAATCCAAAAAGCCGAGTTTGTTCCAGAGTCTGTAGATGGTTGACAATATGATATACGTGTGGTAACTTTTGGTCTTGATAAAAGCTTGACCATGAAATGAGTTGAAGGTTTGCCTTAAAAGGAACATTCATGCTGTGTGATTGTGAAAAATCCAGGTGGGTAGAAGTCTGTGACTGGCTGTGTGTTTGTATTTGTGTATGTGTAGCCTAAATAAATAACTGGGAGATTTTGTAAACTTCCAGTTTTGTTGCAAGTGTTCTTGGCTGTGGCAGGAAACATTCATTGAACCAAATGTTAAGATCGCCTAGAATACAGAGATTACTTTTAGAGAGGTGTTCATGATGACTTCTAGAAAGGTATATGTAAAAACTGTTTGACAATGGTATGTAGGTATTTTTGGAATACGCAAAAGAATACGTGGGTTTGCATTGGAATAACAAAGATTCACGATCTGGTAACGGCATGTCTTCTGTGATTTGTATTGATTCATTAAAAATCACAGCTCAGCATCCTGAAGCTTTCCTCTGGAGGTTAAGTGTACGAATTCTCTAGCCTAGCGGGATTTCCTTATAGACTACCAGTGAGGTGTCTTCTCCATGTCCTGTTTTGGAGTGAAAGATGAATCTGACTTCCAATCTGATACCAACTCAAACATTCTATTGTTTCTTGTTCATTGAACTTGCATTGTGAGCTAATGTAATAGGAGAGGTGTGAACAAGTTTTTTGTGGAGGTAAAAGGTGCTAGTTGAGTAGACTCAAAGGGGGAAAAGGAGGAGGAAGAGTAGGAGGAGAATGATGGCGAGATCAGAACTGGAAGAAACAAGTAGAAGTTGAAGAGGAATTCAGTGAATGCTCTTCATGCTTGATAAGCTCATGCAATTAGAGCTGTACAGGTTTAGTGGTGGTAGAGGAATTGGTTAGTATGCCATAAGGTAAGAAACCGGTTTAATGCTGTATTGTAGGCATACACTGTCGAGGGTTAGAGTTGAAGCATTGAAGAGGAGATAGTTGTGCAGGGTTGAGTGGGATGGGAGAGGTGCAGAATAGGCACCTGCCTTTTATAATAAACATTTATTGTATTTTTGGGTATGGAATTATAGTTTGGTATATCCAAGAAATAAAGCCGGTGAGGGTTTATTGCAGTGGTCTAGTTCTTGAGTGCTCTTGGGTTGACAATGTTGACATCCACACATTTTCAAAATGTATACATTGAAAAAAATATTGGGCACGCTTTGGTCTGTAAGGGCTGTTGTACTGGCATTTGTGCTACACTAATGTGATGATCAGCAATCGTACTGAAATATGTTTGGTGCAGCTTTTCCTGTCTGGCATTAGTGTGATTTAGTATTTGCCCTGATGAAGCAGCATGTGTGAATCATGTTGGGAACTTTTGTACATTGCTGCGGAATCAAGGCATGAAGTGCCAAATTAGTGAGGCATAAACAAAATAAATGCTTAACATTATTTGACGCCTCCAAATATAACTTTTTTTTTATCCAAGTATTGTAGCTGCCTTCATATGTTTGTACAGTGCTTCTCCTCTCAACTCACTCCATTACCATTTCAACCCTTCCTCTTTCCAGTCTGGACACCATTGAGGTTAGTTCATCCCCTCCAGGCACCACAAAACATTTCCTCCTATCCTCTGGCTCCCCTAACCCCTCTCTCTCCCCTTTTCTTTTGTCTGCTTCTGCAGATGCTGCCTGAACTGCTTAATGGCTTTTTTCCTTAGGCCCTGGTGTGTGGGGCTGTCTTTTGGGGATTGAGCTTGGCCTCCCCACCTATTTCTGCAGTGGGTGTTTTTTTTACCCATTAGTTGTTGGGATGGGGGATTATGCTTTTAGTTGTTCCTTGTGCCCTTTTGTTACAAGAGCATGTTGGTCCTAATCTGTGTGGGTGCCTGGGCCCTGGGGTTTTCTTTGCCTCCCTCTTGGTATTTGCTGGGCTGTGGTGTTCTTCCTGTTGTTGGTTTGTCCCCTTTCCGATTGGTGGTCTCTTCTCTGGGCTTTTGGCATTGGTCGAGGCCTCACTGTGGTTTGCTCCCATTCCTGTGTTTGTGCCAGACTGTGCCCATCGCTGATCTTGGTGTCGGGTTTCTACCTGGAGTTCTGGAGCTTGCTTTTACAGTTAGTCAGTCTTCTGTGCACCTTCTAGTGTGTGCTTCCAAGTGGGCTGATTCATTTTTTTGGTTGACCCAACCACTATTTAGGTGTTTCTTACCCTTGCTGCTCATGTTGGGAGCGGTCTTATCTTGGGATGGTAGGCTCCTTCTCCTGTCTGCTTGCTGGTATAAGTTCAGGCCCACAACTGGGTCTACCTCATGGTTTAAAATCTTTGCCTAGGTAGGTAAGCTCCTGTGTTGTATCCTTGTTTTTCTACCCATTCTTGGGTTTAGTTGTGATAGCTTGCATAGAGATTTTGCGGTCATTAAGTACTATAAAGCTACTACCTTAAATTGGTTTCTCTGCTATTGAGCTCTACTGCGCAAAGACACAAACTGCAGTTCTTTATGGGGCATAAATCTGGGGAGTGGGTAACACCACTTGGCTGACATCCAAGGAAAACAGATTCTTAAGATCCCTATTTAGTCTCCCTCAAAGTACCCCTTTGATTTCCCTATTTTTTTAGACTGGTTTCAAAAGGATTGGTGATATAGCTACCTTGAAACCTCTTCTTTGCTGGGTCACATTGTGGTCAACTCCTGAACTATCACACTACAGTTCCACCTTTGCAGAAATTATGAACTTGGGGAATGCATATTCATTTCCTTGGCTTCTCCATATTAAATCGCACTTTAGTGACTTAGGATTGGGCAATTACTGGAGCAACCCTACTTGAGTCAATAAAAGTGCTAAGGCCATTGTAAAAGATGTATTTTGGAATTTCAAGATTGATTCTTTGCATAGTTTTTCCAATGTTGTTAGTCATGAATGAGTTCCTGTCTAATAATCGTACTTTCCTCTGAACCCTATTTGGATGCAATCGCACCCTGCCAGGCACAAACACTGTATATTAAATTTAGACTGGGTACGTTGTTGGTTAGCAATTCCACTAGTAACTGGAAGTCTAACTCAACCAAATCTCCATTCTATATAACTTGCACTGACAGGATTGAGGACGTTAAACTATTATATTTTTGTCCAGTGTGCATTAGGCCTGGGCATAAAATTTTGCTCCACTCATTGAATTTGAGGAATTTGGCAACCCCACGTTCCGCTGGGAACACTGAGTTCCCAATAAAATCTGTATTCCTCCTCAAAGCAGAATCTATTTTCTGTTGCCGCACTCTAACAGTTCTTCCATTTTATATTTCCACGAGATGTTCAATCGCGAATTTTGGTGCCTTTTTACTAGTGTTTCATGGCAGCACAAACAGCCTTGTTTTGCTCGTATCTTTACACACTTGCGGTTGACATACCTGCTCTTTGCCCGTCTTAGGCTTAGCAATGATCCACTTGCAATGTTTATATTTGATTGTTCGATTATCTGACAAATGTATCCGAAGGAACAAGCAATGTCCACTTCTAATGTTTATGCTCGTTTGTTCGGTTGTCTGTCATGCTATGAGAAAAGAAATGAGCTTTACCCTTGTTTCCTCATCGGGGATTGTTCTTCTGTAAATGTTTTACACATCACCAGGCCATACAACATGTATAAATAACCTTGCAGATCTTTGTACGATGCTCTTTTAATAGCCATCCCTGCGCTGTGAATATGTGCACCACGCGTCAATAATAAATACAAGATGCTTTGGCAGACTTCAGACTACTGGCTTCTTGGTTTGCAAAGTGGAGACTAAAAGAGAGCAATTTCCACAATTCGCGACCATGAAGGGACCTCGCCGAGCGAGATCCAACAGGTTTAACAAACTGTGGTCATGGAGGTGCGACCTGAGACCGACTGATCGTGGGGTGACCTGCAATTAAGGAGACAGCGTCTCAAGCAGCTGCCATCTGAAGACCCAAACAGGCCTCCTGACAACAGGATTTTCCCGGCAGAGGTCCCTGGACTAATACTTTTAGAGTAGGCGTTTTGTCTCAAAGACCAGTTGCCGGATGTCATCAACAGATTGAAACAATTGGTGAGATTGTCCTGTTGCATTGATTGAAACTATTGATATTGGTATAGACTGGTCTTATTGGTTGGTGTTGTTGACAGATATGGGTACTAGTTGTACTAAAATGAAGAAATGCATTTCAAAGTGTTGATGTGCAAGTTCAAAGAATGGCTTCGACTAAGAAGTCCCCGCTCCATTTGAAGATAGCACAGGTTGGATATTAATGGTAAAGAAAGGAGTGTTCATGAATTTTTACAACATATTATGAAGAAAATGTGGAATTGCAGTTCCCTCGTAATGGAACTCTTTATCTTGCAAAATTGCAGTACTTACAAGAATGCTTGATGCAAAGAAAAATACGTCCTGCAATGTTGGAGTTTTAAAATATCGGACTATTGTTATTTGTAATGCGCATGTATCATCCCCGAAGGGCTATCTTGGCGCAGCAGAGAGAACATAGACAGTGGACTATGATACTAAAACAGTTCAGTTTTCTATAGTTTCCTAAAGCTACGATGAACAATGCATTCTTGTATGTGAATAGGAAGTTTGTTCCAATACCCGGGGGCTAGAAATTAGAAAGCTCTGCCTCCGAAGCAAGTTTATTTAATTCGTGGGACAGTGAGTAGAGACTTGTTCATAGATCTTGGAGACCTTACTGGTCGATAAGGAATGAGTTTCTCCATTAGATATCTAGGTCCTTTGCCATTAAGCGCTTTGTGCACTAGGCAACAGATTTTGAAGATAATTCTATTTCTCACCGGCAGCCAATGAAGCGAGTGCAGTAAGGGGAACCGAGGCAGATCTCGCTGGTAGATTATGAATTAGGCGAGCCCCTGTATTCTGAACCACCTGGAGTTTGTCCAAAAGGGATTCATTAACCATGGCCAGAAGAGCATTGCCATAGTCCACGCAACTAATCACCAGCGCCTGAACTAGAGTCTAGCGCACTGCAAGTTGGAGCAAAGGAAAGGCTCTGCACAGTAGCCTTATAACATGAAAGCAGGCGCCAGTGGTAGCCACAACCTGATCTTTCATAATTAAATTCTGGTCCAAGTGCGTGCCAATGTTTTTCACTAAGGATTTAGGAACAGGTGGCACTCCCAATTCGGATGGCCACCACTCCGGGGACCATAGCTGTTGTGCTTCCCCAAAGAGTATGATTTCTATTTTACCACTGTTTAACTGGAAGAAATTCATAGCCATCCAGGCCATGATAGCTTTCATCCCATTCATAAAGTGGTCTCTCGGTGCAGAAAGATCTTTCTTGAAAGAAAGCAGAAGTTGTGTTGTCCGCGTATGAGAGCGGTGTGAACCCATAGGCTCCTATAGTATCTGCCAGGGGGGTTACATATATATTAAATAGTGTGGGGCTCAGACAAGATCCCTGAGGCACTCCCTTATTGATTACCATGCTACGTGATCTAAACGGTCCCAAGTTGATGGTCTGAGTTCGATGAGACAGAAAATTTCTAAACCATTGCAGAGCTGTGTCCTGAATGCCTATCTCTGCCAGTCTCTGTATCAATCTTGAGTGAGATATCGTATCAAAAGCAGCTGACAAATCCAATAATATGAGCATAGATGGCTGATTCTTGTCTAGGCAGCATCTAATATGATCCGTAACTGCTAAAAGTGCAGTTTTGGTGCTATGCATTGGTCTAAAACCTATTGGACTCAAGGTACTCGATCAGTTGTTTATTAATATGACTTTCCATTATTTTACTTAACTAGGGAAGAAGCGATCTAGGGCGATAGTTAGATATATCTGTAACAGGAAGGTTAGTTTTCTTCGGAATCTGAATGACCTGAGCTGCTTTCCATTTGGCTGCAATTTTGCCCGTGCTTAGTGAAAATGTTTATAATGAGCATATGGTCCGAGCCAGCTGATTAGACAGTGTAGCTGCTATCTTGACTGGGATAGGGGAACATAATTTTGCAGCCTTCAAGGCCATATGAGCGGACTCCATATTGAGAGGAGCAAACTTCTCTAATGTGCAGATGTTGGGGGCGGTCTTTTCAGGACTGCCTTTAGATTGAGTTAGTACAGTATAACTGGCTCGATAGATAGTTATAGATCAGGTTTACTTTATCCTCTAGATGGTCTACTATAGCATCTCAAAGCATTTGTGAATGAGGAGTGTTTGTTATACAAGCTTGGGGATTGATGAAGGAATTGAGGGTTTTAAAAAGTTCCTTAGAGGAGTAATTATGCGTGCACCTTAGCAATAAAGGAAAAAACAGATGGTGAGAGAATTGAAAATGCTACAACAAGCTAAAGCATCTGAATACGATGCTTAGAGTATACAGGAAAACCTAGACCAAATATATGGGGAATTTCAAATGAAGACAGAAGTGTTTTGTATTACAAACCGAGAAAACGGGCAAAAACGAATATCATATTTTAACAGATCTTTTGGATAAACCACTCCCCTATAATATAGCCCGACAACCCGTACCCCCAGGACCCCAACAACTAATTCCCCCACCGGCACCTCCACCTATGTCCATGGTGTCCAATGTTATGAGTACCCCTAATACTGGGGTACTGACAAGTCCACAGACAGGGTTTAATATTGTTAATACCCCTGTGTTACCGACAGTTGGGTCTGTTCCCTCCCAGTCTGGTAACTTTACTCAATGGTCACCTCGTTTACAGTGGTCATCAAATAAATATAAGACATCAATGAGACGTTCCTCCTTGGATGCCAGCACACCAATTAGTTCACTTACACAATTAGATAAACAAGAAAAGAAAATAATTAGGGAAATGGTTCATGAATGGATGGAGAAAGGGGTTGTAACAAAACAAAATGTTTGATACATTCCTCCCAATGCCTCCAAGAACTAAAAAATATGTTTTTCAATGTATGGCACAGCGCCTAGTTGAGTTATTTAGAGAACTAGAGGCACGAGCAGGGGGGTAGTGAAGCGATCCCACAGGAATTAAGACAATTATGTAGGTACAGTGATTTTTCCACTTTGTCTGAGCACTAATGTGAAGATTGGTTTGAGCAATGTTATGCGTGGCACGCACGTGGCTCCCGTCAAGTTTTGGAAATTCCAGACTTAGACTATAGTAGTGAGGAGGAAGATGTTAGTGCAGGGAAAATGTTGCCAATGAAGGAAATGCACCCTTTGTCCCCTTCGGCTGGACAAGTAAACCCTGTCTCAGTTTGTTCATACCGCTTGGACAAAGACAGAATTAATGGCAATAAAAAAGGATCTCCCTGATTCTAGAAAAGACCCCAAGGGATTCTATGACAATTTGGAACAAGCCACTAATATTGTCCCCATGACCCTGAAAGATATTGATATGCTGTTTGGCTATGTCGTGCCTAGGGAAATTTGAGATGAGATGAGAATGAACAACTATGCACAACTGAACATAGTTTGGGCTAACTTAGAACGAAATGATAGAAATAGACGTGCAGGAGATCTGCCTCCGCAAAGTATTTTACAGTTGCCTCAACTATTGATTAGGAGATTGCAATTGATTTTGCCCCTATAAAAGGTTGATTGGGATAAATTAACAGCATGTAAACAAAAGGACAGAGGAAGTAACAGATTTCTTTAGTAGACTTGAAGAAACAATCTGAAAGAAAATTAGTTATTGATTCCTTACCTTAGAATTATCCCCAGGCATCAGACTGGATCCAGAAAGTTTTTCGTCAGCAGTACCCCTGCGCGTCGGAAGGTGGCGTTGGTCGACTCCGCGTTCGTCGTCAGCGTCGTGGTCGCCGGGATGACGTTGCAGTAGCTACATAGACGCCGCCCTCGCGCACTGATGTCAGTTCTTTCTTTTTCCGCGCCAGCAAGCGCAGATCCGGAGAGAGCGGTACCCCCAGTCATTTTTTTGACTGAGCTTTTTCTCGACTTTTGTCGACTTCGTTGTTTTTTGAGTCCATCGACTCCTTGTGCACAAGGAATGCCCGGCTTCAAGGCTTGCGGTTCCTGTAACCGACTCATGTCGGTGACGGATCCGCACCGCGTGTGCCTCTACTGCCTGGAGTGCGACCACGACCCCAAGTCGTGCACCGACTGCCGGTCCATGGCCCGAAGTCTTTGCGGGAGCGGTCCCGAAAGCTACTCGAGGCCCGGCAGTCGGCTCCGCGCCGCTTGAGGTCGCGGTGGAGGTCGAGGGACTGGTCGCGGAGCCAACATCATTCTTCGTCGAAGTCTTCGCACTCTGGGTCAGGTAAGTCGAGGCACAAAAAGAAGTCGAAGAAGCATCGTCGCTCTTCGACTTCTCCCCGTCTGTCGGCCGACGCGACCAGGGATGCGGGTGGTGCCACTCCAGCGGTTCCGCGTGCGGAGCCTACTGGGTCGACTTCGGGTTTCCCCCCCTTTCCGGGACCCGGTGCGACCCCCTGCCCAGCTTCAGAGTGTCTACAAAGCAATGCATGATATCTTTGGGCAGCCCAACTCCGCCGGTGCGCCTTCGGCCCCGCAGACTTGGCTGGGGGCCCTGGGCCTTCGGTGCCGGCGGCCTCGGCCCCGCAGGGTCTCCTTGGATCAAGGCCTGGATCCGGATCAGCGCCGGTCGACCTCGTTACGCCTCCCCTGGTGCCGATTCCACCGGCACCACGTCCGCCACCGGTGTCAGCTGTGTCCCCGGCCGACATCGACCCCGGCCTCCACCTCGAGGTAGACACTGAGTCGGACCGGTGTCGACCGACACCGGATCCGACGGGTACTTTTGTGCCCCTGTTCTATCCTTGCTCTTTGAGACCAAATTGGCAGCCAGAGGAGGGTGAGGAGGACTGGGAGGGATCTGGGGATCCTTTAACAGACCAGATGGTGTATGAGCAGGACTGGAGAGAGGAACTGGGGTAAGCCAGTGGTTTGGATACCTCACCAGACCTTGGCATGTTGTCTCCTCCTACCGTGGCTACAAGGGAGGGAGCGTCATACGCAGTGGTGTTGCGTAGGGCGGCCGAGGCTCTCCACCTTGAGCTTCCTATGGTGGCAGTCAGGCCTAACCTCCTGACAGAGGTGCTTTAACCGGCAGCGAGCTCTTCGGAGCCCCTGCTGCCGTTTAATGAAGCCCTGACAGACATCCTTTTGGGCACCTGGTCCAGGCCCAGCACAGGGGCTCCTGTGGACAGGATGATTGCCCGACGCCACCGCCCGGCCCCGGGCGACCCCATTTTCCTCTCCCAACACCCCACCCCTGAGAGCTTGGTAGTCCAAGCCTCCAAGTCCAAGGGCACATTCCCTACCGCTCCCCCGGACAGGGAATCCAAAAAGCTGGATCATCTTGGGAAGATGTTTTCTTCCTCCAGCTTGGGACTGCGGTCGGTAAACACCGCATGTCTATTGGGCCCTTACACCCACTCCGTGTGGGACATGGTTGTGCAAGTGCTGCCTCAGTGCCCGGAGGAGGCCCGGGTCGTGCTCTCTCGAGCGGTTGCTGAAGGGAGAGACGCAGCAAAGGTTACCATCCGCTGTGGGCTGGATACCGCTGACGCACTTAGCAGGACGATTGCCACGTCTGTAGCCCTTCGACGCTACGCCTGGTTGCGTTCGACTGGTTTTTCCGGGGATGTCCAATCCACACTTATGGACATGCCCTTTGGCTGTCGCCTTTTCGGCGACAAGGCAGACAGCGCGCTAGAGCACTTTCAGGACTCTCGAGCTACGGCCAGCTCCTTGGGCCTCTCCACCACCCGCCCTGCGCAGTCTGCCTTTCGTGGCTACGGAAGGGGTGCCCCGCTACGTCCCGCCCAGAGCCACAGGCCGGCGCAAGCTGTTCAGCACCAGCGCGGCCGGGGACGTGGGAACCCCCGCCGTGGTTCTGGGGGCCAGCGGGCGGGCCAGTCCACCATAGCCCCCTCTGCAGCAGCCTCCAAACCCTCCTAGTCCGACCTTTCAGGGCCACCAAACGCCAGTGGGCGGCAGGATCCGCCATCACCTCCCCTACTGGCGCACCATCACGTCAGACAGGTGGGTTTTGCAGATAGTCCGAAGGGGCTACTCCCTCCCCTCCATCCATGCCGCCTCAGTACCATCACATGTCGGAGGATCGCCTGGCCCTTCTCCAACAGGAAGTTTCGGCACTCTTGGCCAAGGGTGCCATCGAGCGGGTTCCTGCCCCAGAAGTAGGTCATGGTTGTTATTCCCACTACTTTCTGTTGCCCAAGAAGGACAAAGGCCTGTGTCCTATTTTGGATCTCAGGAACGTCAACTGCTTCCTCCGGAAGGAGAACTTCAAGATGTTGACGCTCGCTCAGGTCTTGTCTGCCCTCGACCCTGGAGACTGGATGGTAGCATTGGACTTGCAGGACGCTTACTTTGGCATCCCCGTCCTGCCGGCCCACTGGCGTTACCTGCGGTTCACAGTAGGCCACAAGCACTTTCAGTTTACAGTGCTCCCCTTTGGCCTTACCAGAGCCCCTCGGGTGTTCACGAAAGTGATGGCGGTGGTCGCAGCTCATCTGCGCAGATCAGGCGTTCCAGTCTTCCCCTATCTCAACGACTGGCTGTTGAAGGCGGGCTCGCCCCAGGCTGGCGTCTCCCACCTCCAGACTACGGCCGACCTCCTGCATTCGCTGGGGTTCTCCATCAACGTGCCGAAGTCACACCTGACCCGCTCACAGAAGCTCCTCTTCATCGGAGCGGTTCTGGACAAGATGCAGTTTTGGTTTTATCCTCCCGAACAGTGAGTCCGGGATATTCGGGCTATGATTCCGATCTTTCAGCCTCCATCCCAGGTTTCGGTCCGGATGACCCTGAGGCTTCTGGGCCTCATGGCCTCCTGCATCCTGCTGGTAGATCATGCCAGGTGGCATATGCGGGCTCTGCAGTGGGACCTGAAGTTCCAGTGGGCGCAGCATCAGGGGAATCTGTCCGATTGTGCCCAGATCTCGGAGGGCACTACACACCAATTGCAGTGGTGGCTAATGAACCAGGATTGGGTCGATGGCAGATCCCTCTCCCTTCCCCAACCAGAGTTCACATTGGTGACCAGTGCATCACTTCTGGGATGGGGCAGCCACATGGGGGAGGCGGAGATCAGAGGCCTCTGGTCTCCGGCGGAGTCCGGGCTCCACATCAACCTTCTGGAGCTTCGGGCGATTCGTCTTGCACTGAAGGCATTCCTTCCCTCTGTCCGGGGAAGAGTTGTGCAGGTGTTCACCGACAACACCACCGCCATGTGGTACTACAACAAACAAGGCTGGGTGGGGTCGTGGACCCTATGTCAGGAGGCCCTCCGCCTCTGGACATGGCTGGAATATCAGGGCATTTCCCTGGTGGTTCAACACCTGGCAGGTTCCTTGAACGCCAGGGCGGACGAACTCAGCCGCAGGTGCATGATGGATCACAAATGGTGTCTCCACTCGGAGGTGTTGTAAGGTCTCTTTCAGCAGTGGGGAGAGCCTTGGTTAGATCTATTCGCCACCGAAGAGAACGCGCAATGTCAGCAGTTCTGCGTGTTGGAATTTCCAAGGCGGCACTTGCTAGGCGACTCTTTTCGTCGCGAGTGGAGTTGCGGTCTTCTATACGCCTTTCTGTCCATACCACTTCTGCCCAGAGTGCTGAAGAAGATCAAGCGCGACCGGGCCCAAGTCATTCTTGTGGCTCCGGATTGAGCACGGAGAGTCTGATATCCCGAGCTGCTCAACATGGCCATCGATCCTCCGATCCGACTGCCTCTTCGGGAGGATCTTCTGTCGCAGCAGCAGGGGACGGTCCTCCACCCGAACCTGTCCAGCCTCCACCTCCTTGCGTGGAGATTGAGCGGTGGCAGTTGACGTCATTTGACCTGCCTCCCGAAGTCTGTGATATCTTGGCAGCCAGGCGTCCCTCCACTAAGACTGTATACGCCTGCCGATGGAACAAATTTGTGGCATGGTGCACAGCAAAGGCTGTGGATCTCCTTTCCGCCCCTCTTTCTGAGGTCCTCTTGTTCCTCCTTTCTTTGGCCCAGCAGGGCTCTGCTCTGGGCACTATTAAGGGCTACCTCTCAACCATTTCAGCCTTTCTTAGGCTTCCTGATCAGCCTTCTCTTTTCAAGTCCCCTGTTGTAAATAGATTCCTTAAGGGCATTACTCATCTTTTTCCTCCTGTTCCCTTCGTAATGCCCCAGTGGGACTTGAACTTGGTTCTTACCTATCTTATGTGCGCTCCCTTTGAGCCACTACATAACTGTCCTCTCAGGCTTCTCACTTTGAAAACTGCCTTTCTGGTGGCCATCACCTCTGCTCGCAGGGTGAGTGAGCTCCAAGCACTTTCTTTCAAGCCTCCTTTTCTGGCTGTTCTTCCGGACAAGGTCGTCCTGCGACTAGACCTTCCTTTCTTCCCAAGGTGGTTACTTCTATCCACATTGGCCAAACCATCACTTTTCCAACCTTCTTTCTGCCTCCGCATCCTTCAAAAGAGGGAGAGGCTCCACCATCTGGATCCAAAACGTGCGCTTTCCTTCTACTTGGATCGCACAAAACAATTCCGGGTGGACGACCAGCTCTTTGTTGGTTACGTGGACGCTAAGAAAGGTCGGGCCGTGCACAAACGGACCATCTCCAGGTGGGCCGTTCTGTGCATCAAAGCCTGCTACTCTTTGGCAAAGAAGGATCCTCCAGTGAGGTTGCGCGCCCATTCCACCAGGGCGACGGGAGCTACAACTGCTTTGGGACGTGGAGTCCCCCTAAATGACATCTGTCAGGCAGCTACGTGGGCATCGTTGCACACGTTCACCAAACACTACTGCCTGGACCGCCAAGTCCGGGGAGACGGCTTCTTTGGCCGTTCTGTTCTCCAGGACTTTCTGGTGTGTACTTAGTTCGCAGACCCACCTCCGGAGTTGGTATTGCTGGGGTATCTATTCTAAGGTAAGGAATCTATAACTAACCTGTGTTTCTTACAGATATATCGTTACCGAGGGTAAGTAACTTGTTCTTCAAGGCTCACAGTGGACAGGAGCTAACAGTAGCACGGCAATGCATATTTGCCATTCAGTTTAATTTATTGACTGATTTAGGAGACAATATAAAAGCATATGAGAGTACCTGAACAGCACAGAGTTAGTAACAATGGCTTGTTAATACGGGAATAAGAGAAATACTGAAAAAAGGGAAACGGATAAGAAAATTAAAGAGTTAAAAACAAAAGCGTTGATGCAGAAGGCATATCCAGAAAAAGGTAGATGGCAGGAACGTGGAAATAATGCAAGGGCAAGAGGAAGTAGTAAAGGGAAGGGCTGACTGCAGCTGCAGAGAACTGGGATAGGCTATAATACCTGCGCCTATTGCTTTCAAGAAGGGCACTGGAAGAGTGAATGTCCTTCTCTTCAAGGAAAAGGACATGGGCTACAAATAGAATTGAGAGGCAGGGGCCGAGGTAGAGCGGAGTACAGACCAGGACAGAAAATGTAAGACACGGTGCGAGTGGTAATTATTTTGATGGACGTAATAATGCTTTTCACTCACAAGATTACTTGGATGACGAGTATTATTCTGAGTGGACCAAATATGGTGCCCCCAGGGAGAGGGAAGTGAGTATCATTACCTGTAGACCAGTGTGGTTCATATGTCAAAATGACAGTTGATGGTGAAGTTTCTAATAGATGGATACAGGCGCCACTAATACCTCTTTTCCACCGCTCCCTCCCTCATGTATCTCTCTCTGGGGAAAATAGATAAGTTGGTGGGATTTTCTAATATTGTTGTAACAAGCCCATATCAAAACCTCTTGATTTTACTATTGGTCCTTTAACAAGACAAATGCCACTTGTATTAACTGACAAATGCTCCCTACATTGGCTGGGATTGAAAGCGTTAAAAATTATGTATGCCACCATATATTTCCAGATGGCGTATACCTGACATGTAAAAAAGATGCACTGAATAAGAGCTATATGGTGACTAGGCGAAGTGGTTTGCCCCAAGGATTGTTGTCCATAGATCCAAAATTATGGGCCTTAGGACCAAATGACACTGGTTATATGCAAATAGACCCAGTCCATGTACAGGTAAATAATAATGCTGTCCTGCCTTGCATACCTCAATACAAGATATCAAAGGAAGGTGAACTAGGACTAAAAGAGGTTATACTGGATTTATTGGATAAGAGAATAATGAGGTTTATCTTGAAATGTATGTAACAGTACTCTTTTACCTGTGGTCAAAAGAGCTGATGGTACAGGAAAAATTAAATCGCACTGTAGTTGATTTGCGGACAGTTAACAAAATAGTTCATCTCCATTTTCCAGTAGTGCCAGATATTACCGCAATGTTCTTCTATCCCAGCTAAAGCACAATGGTTTACGGTAATAGATATCAAAAATGCATTTTTCAGCATTCCCATTCATGAAGACAGCCAATATTTGTTTGGCTTCAGTTTTCAAGGTAAATCTTTTTCTGCCGTGCACCACAAGGGTATACAGAAAGTCCAAGCATTTATAGTCCAGTCTTTAAGGAATATCTAGATAATTGTATACTGCCAGCAGGAACAACGTCATTACAGTATGTAGATGACCTAATAACTGCAGAATGCGAAGAGGATTGCAAAAACGCTTCACAAAGTGCTATTTCTTTTTTTTTTTACTTCAAACTGACATAAGGTGTCGCTATCAAAATTGCAATATCCTCAACAGGATGTCACCTACTTAGGTCACCTAATGTCGAAAATGGGTAGAAGACTTGCCTGATCGTATTAAGGTATTTCAAAACATACCTCAACCTACCACACAAAAAGATGTACATGCCTTTCTAGGCACGATCTCATTCTGTAGACAATGGGTACCACATTTTTCCTTGATAGTGAAGCCTTTACTGTCCTTGACGCATAGACATATCTGACCCAGTTCCATGGCATGCTGAACATCAACTTAGTTGTATCACCTTGGAAGAAGCTCTTTGTAATGCCCTTGCTTTGGGTACCCCTGACTATACTAAATGCTTTGCTTTATTTTTGCATGAAAAAGATGGCTGTGCTTTGGCTGTACTAACACAAACCCAAAGAGAAGAATAGACCTGTGCCTATTTTTCCTCAACATTAGATCCGGTTGCAAGAGGCCTACCAAACTGCCTTCAAAATATTGCTGTGGCAGCAGCTGCTTTAAAACCGGCTGATTCAATAAATTTGGGACACAAGGTCACAGTATATGCACCTCATTCAGTTGACATACTATTGAATAAAACAAAAACGCAACATTTAACTAATGCCAGATTGACGCAATATGAACTGACTCGGATAGCCCCAAATGTCACTCTGGAAGGATGTAACACAATAAAACAAGCCACTCTGTCTCTTCCTTTGGAACAGGATTAAGTACAACATGACACTGTGATTGTCACCGAAACTGAGACAAAGGCTCGAGTGAACCTTGTGGATGTACCAATGCCAAATGTTGATGGTACTTTGTAGATGGTTCTTGTCTAAAGATACCGGATGGAACTATCTCAGCTGCCTGTGCTGTTACCACTAATTATACTGTAGTTGAGACATGTAGAATAGAACAAACATCATCACTGGCTGCAGAGTTGATAGCCAAGACTAGAGCATGTGAATTGTCAGAAGGGTTAATGGTGAAAATATACACTGATAGTCTGTACGCATTTGGCGTGGCCCATAACTTCGGCCAGCTTATGGGCCGAAAGAGGATTTATTGCCTCTAGTGGAGCTAAGATACAGCATGAACATCCCATTTCTGTGCTTTTGAATGCTATCACTCCCTTGAAAAGATTAGCTATCATTAAATGCAGGGCACACAAGAAAATAACCGATGAAGTGGGACAAGGAAATGCTTTTGCAGATGAAATAGCGCAAACTGCAGCTTTGGTGGAACAGTCATTGATGTATAAATAAATGAAAATAAATTAAATAAAAAGTAATAAATATGTGATAGTAAAGACTGAGGATGGAGTGGGGTAGGACCCTTATGCAGAGGTGAAGAAAGTACAAAATTTAGCAGATGAAGACAAAAGTGGTAGTATAAAGGATGTGTTTGGCCAACACTTTCATGTATGTAAAGGTCTGAATAGAAATAGATGGATTCTACCAGACCGTTTTGTTTTGCCTATGGTCCAAATGATACATGGACCAGCTCGTATGGGAGCGGATGGTATAGTAAACACAATTTCAAGAATATGGGAGAACAGTACAGTCAGAAAAGTGGCTATACATTTTTGTAAAAATTGTATTCTTCAGCAAAATGTAGGAAAAAGGAATTGCTGTACCAAGTCATTTTCGCATGCAAGAGTATCCCTTTGGATGTTTGCAGATGTATTTTATCCAGATGTCTCAGAGCAATGGGAAGCGTTATGTGCTGGTTTTGATATGCAGTATGAGCAATTGTATTGAGGCCTTCCCTTTGAAAGACAACACAGCTTTGAGTACGGCAAAAGTACTATTAAAATAATATTTTCCAAGGTTGTGTGCCCTGGAGCATTTGGCGTGACAATGGAGTACATTATTCAAATTAAATAATGGATTTGGTGTGTAAAAGTTTAGGCATAAGGCAGAAATGTCATTATTTACCACCCTACAGCTGCAGGATTAGTGGAAAGGTGTAACAGAGCACTGAAGAACTTGTCAGAAATATATGCATCCGGTGAACTGAGTTGGGTGGATGCCTTGCCCTTAGCCTTGTTCTCCATGAGAATGACCGTAACAGCAAAGAATAGATTACTGCCCTATGAATTAGTGATTGGTTGGCCGGCCAATGTCCATGGGTTTGCATCTCCATCAAGACTGTGCGATATGCCACATCTGGTATTACTGGATTATTGTACAGAACTAACAGACTATCCGAAATTTGCCAGCAGGTCATAGACACCTGGTCCCCGCCCCTGGAAGGACAAGCGCATGGCATCAAGCCTGGGGACTGGGTGCTGACTGGGAGGAGGAAAGGCCCCGTCTAGATCTTGAGGACCCAGACTGCAGTTCGGTGTGATGGGCTTAAGAATTTAGCCCACCTTTCTCATGTAAAAAGGGCACCACCATTCTGGCAGGAGCAGCTTTCAGAAGGAAGGGGTTCAAGTTTTGCGAGAGTGCCAACTCCTGGAATAACTGACAACAAACCTGCTGCCATCTGAGTCCAAGAAGACTGAAGGATTAGAAAGGAAAGTGCTTAGGACGGAACAAGCATCAACTGCCAGGCGCTCAAGAGTGCCATCTTTGAGACTAACTTGTGCAGTGAAGTTAGTAATATAAGGACACTGTAGACTATGGTTCGCTTGGAGCTGCATCCCTTTGGCCAACCCGTCACTAAGGCAGATCTGGGGAAAAAAAAAAATACATAATAGGAACTAATTGTTTTTATAGCATTTATCTGCATTTTGATATTTGCCTTGACCTGGTACCTTGATTAAGATATTTTCTCCCTTTGGGATCGTATTACCTCATTCTTCACTAGTTAGGGTTGGAAATTATTGATGATAGTGGTCGTAATAGGGAGTAGCTTGCCAATGTGTTTTGGTATATTGGCAACAATATGTCGCCCTTCTCCAACATCTTTACATCAGACAAATGCAGCAATGGTTCAACAGGAGGAAGTTTTTATGTTAATGCAAATAGATGAAAAATTATTCTTCGGCGAAAAAATTGTGAGCAATACCACTAAGTGCATATCGATGTTTTGGATTATATACTGCAATGTTCAGAACTAATGTTCTAAGGGTCGATTGTGAAAAACGCATTTTTATCCATTATGTTGAACATCAGTTCTTTCATTTTGTATTTCCCTGAGATGTTCAATCATGAACTTTGGTGCCTTTCTACTAGTGTTTCTGGCAGCACAAACAGACTTGCTTTGCTCGTATCTTTACACACTTGGTGTTGACATACCTGCTCTTTGCCCCTCTGAGGCTTAGCAACGATCCACTTGCAATGTTTATACTTGATTGTTCGATTATCTGACAAATGTATGAGAAGGAACAATCAGTGTCCACTTCTAATGTTTATTCTAGTTTGTTTGCTGGTTCTTTCTCCTACATTAGCAGACAAGCAATCTCCACTTCTAATGTTTATGCTAGTTTGTTTGATTCTGTCATGATATGAGAAAAGAAACAAGCTTTACCTTTATCTAATCAGGGATTGTTCCTTCCTTAAATGTTCACACATCACTAGGCCGTGCAACATGTATAAATAACCTCGCAGATCTTTGCACGATGTCCTCTCTTTTCATAGCCATTCTTGCACTGTGAATATGTGCACCCGTGCATTAATAATAAATACGAGATGCTTTGGCACACCTCCGACTGCTGGCTTAGTTTGCAAAGTGGAGACTAAAAAGAGTGATTTCCACACCGGGTTTTGAGCATGCTTTCGATCGCAATGAGTCTTTCTGAGTACTCGCGAGATTGCCAGCTGCCTGCAAGTGCTCACTAGACTTACTGGCTGCTAGCGCAGCTTTAGGCCGCGCCTATGACATGCAGCGGATTTTTCTGAAGACAGCGAGCGCCAGTGACTGCAGCTGCTTCCTCAATCAAATTTTCTCCTTGTGGTGCCATTCGTGCACGATATTGAGCGCGAGAACGTGCATCGTGTTTCAGAGTGTCAAAAAACGCAAACGGGCACATTGAGCAGCTCTGCCCGTTCGCGGAATTCTGTAGAGTCTTACTGAGTTTCTTGGGCGCTCAGCGAAATTCCGCATTACAGAACTCTGACATTGTTTTTTTTTTTTTATAGTTTCTGTCCTCCGCGGTTATTTATATGCATTGTGTCTCCAAAGAGAAAGGTTGGGTCTATCATGACTTTTTGAATCAAGAGTTTTTGTACATTTTAACTTGTTTCTAGCTGTATTGGTGTGACTTTTGTTTACACGTTCACAAGAATTCTATAAGCTAAAACCTTATGGGTGCAATGTTAGACAACTTTTAGGAGTGTTTTTTATCATTAGGAATTTGGAATTAATTGTCTTTATGCATTTAAATTGTTTTTAGCTTTTCTGGTGTGATTCTTGATTCTTCTTAATGTTAACATGAAATTTTATAAGCTAAAGCTTAAATGCAATATTATGGATACATTTTACTAAAAGTGTATACTTTAATGTTTTCAATCATTTCTTCTGTATTGTTGTGTATGTTTACTGCTTTTTATATTGAACACACAAATTATTTTTTAAAGTAGTTTTAATGGTCTAGACCCCGAAATAACTTTCTGTTTAGTTGTGATGGCCAGGGTGGTCCCATGGCATTCCTGCTTCTTTCGTATGCTAGTGGAATGTTGTGCATTTGGCATCAGTGTATTCTGGGGGCCTGTATCATGTAGCTGGTGGGCCGCAGGCCTCATCTTCCCGGCTCTTGCCTACTTAAACCTCCCTCTTTAGGGCTGAAGTGTCTTTCTGGACCCTCTAGGCTTAACTGGCTTCCATTGAGATTGTCTTGCTCCGTCTTTAGGGCCAAAGCTGCGATGCATTTGCTCTGCATGCCTTTTGGCTGTCATTCTGTTTTGTGTGACCCCCCCCTTCCACCACGTCCCTTATTCTTTTGTTCCGTTGTAGGTTGGTCGCGTCCTGATTCTGAGGCTCTGGCCTTTCTAGCTTCTGGTTGGGTTTGATAGCGTTGACTTTCTGCCTTAGTGGCTTCTCTCCAAGGGGATATGGCTTGGTGGAGGTGTAGTTGAGTGGTCCCTCTGTCTTGCACTTTCTGGCTATGTTCTTCTGTTCTGCTTTCTCTACTGGGTTCAGTGGAGAGATTGGTGGGTGCCCTCTCCTTGGCCTGACAGACTTGGTTTCGGCTTTACTGAATGTGCATGGTATCTGAAAGAGACACGTTAGTGATAGATTCCTTACCTTAGAATATCCCCAGGCGTCAGGCTGGATCCGGAAAGTTTTGCGTAGCAGTACCCTTGCGCGTCGGTAGGCGGCGTCGTGCGGCTCCGCGTCCGTCGCCGGGCGTCGTGATCGCCGGGATGACGTCGCGGGCAGTACTTAGGCGCCGCCCTGCGCGCTGACGTCAGTTCTTCTTTTTCCGCGCCAGTAAGCGCAGATCCGGGAAGAGCAGTGCCCTGGTCAATTTTTGACCATACTTTTGGTGATTTTTCACTGTTTTTTTTTCCAGCCTTCAGGTGTCGTAGGGATGCCCGGCTTCAAGCGATGCGGCGCCTGTGCGCGGATGATGTCCGTCACCGACCCGCATTGGGAGTGTCTCTTCTGCCTCGGCCGAGGCCACGACACCGAGTCTTGTCCCGAATGCCAGGCCCTCAACCCGAAGGCTTTGCGAGAGCGGTCTCGAAAGCTCCTCGAGGCCCGGCATTCGGCTCCGCGGAAGCCCCGGTCGCGTGAGAGGTCCAGGGGTCGCCGCGGAGTGCACACCGGTCGCCGGCGTCGAAGTCTTCTTCGTCCGGTAAGTCTCGACACAAGAAGTCCAAGAAGCATCGTCGCTCTCGGACTTCGCCTCGCCGGTCTCGCGACTCGGCTGAGGCCCCTCCCGGCACCGTCCCCGCCCCCGCGGCCCCGGACTTGCCTGTGGAGTCGCCCTCGTCATACCCGCCTCTTCCCGGGTTCGGGGCGGATCCGGCCAAGGTACAGGAGTTCCTGTCGGCCATGGCCCGCCTCTTCGGGCCTTCAGGCCCCTCCGGTGCGCCTTCGGGCCCCGCGGGCCCTGATGGGGCTGATCCGGCGCCGCCGGCGGCTCCGGCCCCGGCGCCGCCCGAGCCTCCAGCCTCGATCCCGGCTCCGGCCCCGGCCTCGATCCCGGCTCCACAACCCCCATCGACGCCGGTCGACCTCACGACACCTCCGCCGGCGCCGATGTCTCCGGTGCCGCTCTCGACGCCGCCCTGGGCTCCGGGCGGCGTCGTCCCCCAGTTCCTTCCGGCTCCGGACTTGGACCCGGAGCGACGCCGCTCGACGCCGGCTCCGGCGCCGATGGGACCTTGGGTCCCAACTGTCCCTCCTCCTCCTTATTTTGAACCAGAGGAGGACCAGGAGGACTGGGAGGGGTCTGATGACCCTCTGACACGCAACTGTCAGTATGATGAGGACTGGACAGAGAGTCTAGGGGAGGCCAGTGGTCTGGATACTTCTCCTGACACTGGCATGCTGTCTCCTCCCGTGGCTACGGAGGAGGGGGCCAATTTTGGTACGGTGTTGCGTAGGGCTGCTGGGGCCTTACGTCTCCAGCTCCCTACTTTGACGGTCAAGCCTAACATCTTGACAGAGGTGCTTCAGCCGGCAGCCTCCTCTGCGGAGACTGTGCTGCCGTTTAACGACGCCTCACGGACGTTCTTTGGGCGCCTGGTCCAAGCCCAACACAGGGGCTCCTGTGGATCGGAACGTGTCACGACGCCATCGCCCCGCTCCGGGCGACCCCCTGTTTCTTTCTGTCCACCCCACTCCTGAGAGCTTGGTTGTCCAAGCCTCCGCTTCCCAAACCGCCTTCCCTACCGCTCCTCCGGATAGGGAATCCAAACGCCTGGATCAGTTTGGGAAGAAAGGTTTTTCTTCCTCCAGTGCTGGCTTGCGGTCCGTTAACACCGCTTGTCTTTTGGGCCGATATACCCACTCTCTGTGGGATTCGGTGGCGGATGTTTTGCCCCAGTGCCCTGAGGAGGTCCAGGCACTGCTTTCCCGCGCCATTGCGGAAGGAAGGGATGCGGCCAAATACACTATCCGTTGTGGCCTTGACACCGCCGACTCGCTGGGCAGGTCGATTGCAACGACGGTGGCGCTCCGACGCCACGCCTGGCTGAGAACCACTGGTTTTTCAGGGGATGTCCAGAATACTCTCATGGACATGCCCTTTGATGGAGTCGGTCTTTTTGGGTCCAAAGCAGACCATGCGTTGGAGCGCTTTAAGGACTCACGGGCTACTGCAAAGTCCCTGGGCCTTTCTGCTACACGCCCTCCGCTACCTTTCTGCTTTTCGCCCCTATCGTGGCCACGGTAGGGGCGCCCTTCACGTCAGCAGCCCAGCCACCGGCCCGCGCAGCAGGCGTCTTCGCGTGGCCGAGGACGTGATTCCGCCGTGGCGGATCGGGCAACCAGCGTGCGGGTCAGGCCACCACCTCCAACCCGTCCGCGGCCTCCAAGCCCTCCTAGTCCCTCCTTTCAGGTGCACGGCACGCCAGTAGGGGGCAGGGTCCGCCATCACCTTCCCCACTGGCGCACCATCACCTCGGACAGGTGGGTCTTGGACATTGTCCGAAGGGGCTACTCCCTCCCTTCGAGACCACCCCCCAGCCATGCCACCTCAATTCCACCGCATGTCAGGGGATCACTTGGTGCTTCTACAGAAGGAAGTCACGGCCCTCTTGACCAAGAGGGCCATCGAGCATGTTCCGACCCCAGAAGTAGGGCGTGGTTGCTACTCCCACTACTTTCTGGTGCCCAAAAAGGACAAGGAGGACATGCGTCCTATCTTGGACCTCCGGAACGTCAATCGCTTCCTCCGGAAGGAGAAGTTCAAGATGCTCACCCTAGCTCAGGTCTTGACTGCCCTCGACCCTGGAGACTGGTTGGTAGCGTTGGACTTGCAGGACGCGTATTTCCACATCCCCAGCCCTGCCGGCCCACCGGCGTTACCTTCGGTTCACGGTAGGCCCCGAGCATTTTCAGTTCACCGTGCTCCCTTTGGCCTTACCAGTGCCCCTCGGGTGTTCACGAAAGTGATGGCGGTGGTCGCAGCTCATCTGCGCCGGGCAGGGGTTTCAGTCTTCCCCTACCTCGACGACTGGCTGCTGAAGGCGGGCTCGTCCCAGGCAGTCGTCTCCCACCTCCAGACTACGGCCGAACTCCTGCACTCGCTGGGGTTCTCCATCAATGTGCCGAAGTCGCATCTGATTCCTTCTCCACAGCTCCTTTTCATCGGAGCAGTTCTGGACACGACGCGGTTTCGGCCTATCCTCCCGAACGGCGAGTCCGGGATATTCAGGCTATGATTCCGATCTTTCGGCCTTTATCCTGGGTTTCGGTAAGGATGACCCTGAGGCTGCTGGGCCTCATGGCCTCCTGCATCCTGCTGGTCAATCATGCCAGATGGCATATGCGGGCTCTGCAGTGGGACCTGAAGTTCCAGTGGGCGCAGCACCAGGGCAACCTGTCCGATCACGTCCAGATCTCGGAGGGGACTGCAAAACAGTTGCAGTGGTGGCTCTCGAACCGGCAATGGGTCATGGGCAGATCCCTCTCCCTTCCCCAGCCAGAGCATACAGTTGTGACGGACGCGTCCCTTCTGGGATGGGGCGGTCACATGGGAGAGGCGGAGATCAGAGGCCTCTGGTCTCCAGCGGAGTCCCGGCTCCATATCAACCTTCTGGAGCTCCGGGCGATCCGGCTTGCACTCAAGGCATTCCTTCCTCTGTCAAAGGGAAGGTAGTGCAGGTGTTCACAGACAACACCACCGCCATGTGGTACTGCAACAAACAGGGCGGGGTGGGGTCTTGGACCTTTGTCAGGAGGCTCTGCGCCTCTGGACATGGCTGGAACATCAGGGCATGTTCCTGATGGTTCAACACCTGGCAGGTTCTCTGAACGCCAGGGCGGACGAACCTAGCCGCAGGTGCATGATGGATCACGAATGGCGTCTTCACTCGGAAGTGGCGCAAGGACTCTTTCTACAGTGGGGAGAGCCTTGGTTAGATCTATTCGCCTCCGAAGAGAACGCGCAATGTCATCAGTTCTGCGCGTTGGAATTTCCAAGGCGGCACTCCGCTCGGCGACGCTTTCGTCGCGAGTGGAGTTGCGGTCTGTTATACGCCTTTCCGCCTATACCACTTCTACCCAGAGTGTTGAAGAAGATTCGGCACGACCGGGCCCAAGTCATTCTTGTGGCTCCGGACTGGGCTCGAAGAGTTTGGTATCCCGAGCTACTCAATATGAGCATAGATCCCCCGATCCGTCTGCCTCTTCGGGAGGATCTTCTGTCGCAGCAGCAGGGGACGGTCCTCCACCCGAACCTGTCCAGTCTACACCTGCTTGCGTGGAGATTGAGCGGCGGCAGTTGATTCCTTTCGACTTGCCTCCCGAAGTTTGTGATGTGATTCTGGCAGCCAGGCGTCCCTCCACTAAGGTGGTATACGCCTGCAGGTGGAACAAATTTGTGGCATGGTGCACAGCAAAGGCTGTGAATCCCCTTTCTGCCCCTCTTTCTGAGGTCCTTCTGTTCCTTCTTTCTCTGGCCCAACAGGGTTCTGCCCTGGGTACCATCAAGGGTTATCTTTGTGCTATCTCGGCCTTCCTCAGGCTCCCTGATCAGCCCTCCCTTTTCAAGTCCCCTGTTGTTAACAGGTTCTTAAAAGGCATTACTCACCTCTTCCCTCCTGTTCCGTTTGTAATGCCTCAGTGGGACTTGAACTTGGTTCTTACCTTTTAATGTGCGCTCCCTTTGAGCCTCTGCATAACTGTCCTCTTCGTCTTCTGACTCTAAAGGCAGCCTTTCTGGTGGCCATCACCTCCGCTCGGCGGGTGAGTGAGCTCCAGGCTCTTTCTTGCAAACCTCCCTTTCTGTCTGTTCATCCAGACAAGGTTGTTCTTCGGACGCGTCCGTCCTTCTTGCCAAAGGTGGTTACTGCTTTCCACATTGGGCAGACCATCACTTTGCCCACCTTCTTTCCGCCTCCGCATCCTTCCAGAGAGGAAGAGAGGCTCCACCGTCTGGACCCAAAACGTGCGCTCTCCTTCTATATCGACCGCACGAAACACTTCCGGGTGGATGACCAGCTCTTTGTTGGCTACGTGGGCGCCAAAAAGGTCGGGCGGTGCACAAGAGGACCATCTCCCGCTGGGTTACCTTGTGCATCAAGACCTGCTATTCTTTGGCTAAGAAGGAGCCTCCTGTTGGGCTGCGTGCCCATTCCACCAGGGCAACGGCTGCTACCACGGCCTTGGGCCGCGGTGTTCCGCTGCCGGTTATCTGTCAGGCAGCTACGTGGGCCTCGCTGCACACGTTTACTAAGCATTACTGCCTTGACAGTCAGGTCCGGAGGGACGGCTTCTTTGGCCGTTCTGTCCTCCAGGACTTCCTTGTCTGATCTTTGTTCGCAGACCCACCACCGGGGTTGGTATTGCTGGGGTATCTATTCTAAGGTAAGGAATCTATCACTAACGTGTCTCTTTCAGATGCACAAGTTACTAACTTGTGTAACGATATATCTGTAAGAGACAGTAGTTAGTGATAGATTCCTTACCGCCCCACCCATCCTCCCCGTTCTGCGAACTGATTTCTAGGGTTAAGGACATCCCTTTCAGGGCCCTAGTATTTTTCAGACACCTGTGTCAGCTTCTTGCATGGCTCTGCGTTCCTGGCGCGGAAAGTCGTGTACAGAACTGACGTCAGCGCGCAGGGGCGGCGCCTAAGTACTGCCCGCGACGTCATCCCGGCGATCACGACGCCGACGACGGACGCGGAGCCGCACGACGCCGCCTACCGACGCGCAAGGGTACTGCTACGCAAAACTTTTCCGGATCCAGCCTGACGCCTGGGGATATTCTAAGGTAAGGAATCTATCACTAACTACTGTCTCTTACAGATATATCGTTACACAAGTTAGTAACTTGTGCGACAGTCCTGTTTCTTTCCATCCGTCGTTGCTGTTGGTGTGTTTGGTGCATAGTATTGATCTGACTTGACTGCAATCCCATCTTGTGTTGCCATCTTCTCTTGTTCTTCTCTGCCCTAGGGCTTGTCTGTCAGCATAGTGTTTTGTGTTGGGTGCCAGCTGCTTGTGGCTTCTTGCCTCTTGGCCGTGCTATGTGCTCTCTTGCTGCAGACTGCTGTCGGGCAGTATCCTCTTTCTTCTGGTAGGCCTCTTTGGGTGGTGATCTTTTGGGCTACCCTGTGCGTGGCTTTTTTTGATGCTTGGTCCTTGTGGGTGGCCTGTCCAGTGGGACATGACTTGGAAACTGCATCTTATGGGGGATTTTATTTGTTTGCCATATGTTTGGATTTGTTGTTTCTCATTGGGTTTTGTATGTGGCTTAAGTGCATTGCCAGTGCCTACTTTGTACATCTGTTTGGTGTGGTACCTGGGTACTTCATGTTTCAGTGTGGCTATCCCTTATGCCTCTGGACAGACCATGCAGATTTGACTCTTCGTGACAATGGGTCATTTGTTGGCAGGTTTTTCATAGCCTTCGCATCTTGTCCCTTTGGCTATCATCTGGCCTCCGGCTGTACCTTCCTTAGTCTGACTCAGAACTGTGGCCAATACCTGCCTGTTTTTTTCAGTGTTTCTTCCTGTGCTTTTGAGCACCTTTGGGGTATCTGGAGTTGCTTCAGGTATACATGAGCTTGTTGGGGAACTGGTCGCAAGCTAACTGCTTTTTGTATATCAAAAATAACATAAGGACTGGGATGAGAAAGGTTGAGGACGTAATCTGCAGATTACTCCGATTACCTTTCTTTGCCCCAGTACTTACAGCCTGCTCTCCCTCTGCTTGATCCTCAACCTTGATCTCCGGTGCATGGTGATATCAGTTCAGATTGTGGGTGTGCTTTCTCTTTATGGTCCTTCTTGGACTGAGGGGCCTAGGGGGAGAAGTAAGAGGGAGGGGCTCAGCCCCACCCCAGGCTAGGAATGTTTCGCTGGGCCGGTGGCATTCTGGGTCCGTAATTGGCCGAAGGTGTACGTGTGTCACCTCAGAACTGCTGCGCCGTACTGGGAATGTCCGATGCACCTGGGGGCGAAGGCCGGACCGCCTCCCATTGCGGGGCGTGCAGCCGTGTACTAGTTCACTTGCCTGGGCTCCAATCCCAACGGGGCGTATCTGATAGAGACTTCTAGCTGCAGATTCCTTACCTTTGAATTTCCCAGGCGTCCGGCTGGATCCGGAAACTTTTTCTGAGCAATACCCCTTGCGCGCGACGTCGGTTGGCTCCATTCGGCTCTGCGTGACGTCGTTGGCGTCGGTAATGACATCGCGGTGCCTACATAGGCGCCACCCAGGCACGCGGACGTCAGTTCTTTTCTTTCCGCGCCAGTTAAGCGCCGATCCGGGAAGAGCTACCCCTCTGCGGCTTTTTAGCAGGCTTTTTTTCTCGACCTTTGTCGATATTTTTGAGTACGACTTCGTGTGCGAGGGATGTCTGGTAGGAAGACCGGTTTTAAACCATGCGGGACTTGTCGGTTACCGATCCCCACTGCGTGTGTCTGTGGTGTCTTGTACACTGCCACGATTCGAAGTCTTGTTCAGACTGTCGGGCGATGGCCCCGAAGACCTTGAGGGAGCGGGCGATGAAGTTGCTCGCGGCCCATGAAGTTGCTCGCGGCCCGGCAGTTGACACCGTTAAGCGAGACGAGGAGGAGGTCCCGGTCCCGTTCGAAGAAGAGGAGGTCCCGGGACCGCTCACGGAGCACTAAGCCCTCTTCCTCCCATTTGAGGTCATCTTGACACTCTGGGAAGAGGCACAAGAAGAAGTCCAAGCAGACTTCGACTTCACCTCAACTGGCGTCCGTCGTCGAGAGAGGTAAAGAGCACCGACGCTCTAGGCACGGTTCTGTGGAGCCGGAGCCCGAGTCGACTTTGCGCCTCCCACCCTTTTCGGGAGCCGGAGCGACTCCCGCTCAAATTGAAGATTTTTACGAGGCGATGCGCAGCGTTTTTGAGTGGAACGACACCTTTGGTGAGCCCTCGGGCCCCGCGGGGTCGGATGGGGCCCCATTGGGTTCGACGCCATCAGCTTTGGCCACGGCGCCGGTGGGGCCTCAGGGATCCGATTCCGGGTCGACACCAGTCGTGTCAACATGACCTCCCCCGGCGCCGAACCCGAAGTTGGTGCCTGCGACATCGCCAGTGCCCGTCGGCGGCACAAGCCCCATCCCCGACGACTCTAGCCCCATCCCCGACGACACGGAGCCAGAACGGCGTAGAGCGATGTCGATTCCGATGTCGACAGAACCGAGGCGTTCTATGTTGTCGCCTGAGCACTTTGTGGACGTGCTGGGCTCAGGAGAGGATTAGGAGGAGTCTGGAGACCCATTAGAGAACCAGGATGTCTCTGAGGAGACTATGAACTGGTATGGGGAACTTGGGGAAGCCAGTGGTCTGGATACTTCCCAAGACACTGGCATGCTCTCTCTGCCTACAGTGGCTACGAAGGAGGGGGCGTCCTATGTCATGGTGGTTAAGCGGGCAGCTGAAGTCCTTGGACTGGAGCTGCCCTCAGTGCAGGTCAGGACTAATCTCCTGACCGAAGTGCTTCAACCTGGGGCTTCCACCTCTGAACTCCTATTGCCCTTTAATGAGGCACTCACGGACGTCCTTCTAGGAACTTGGTCTCCTGTGAATAGGACAATTGCACGCCCCCATTGCCCAGCTCCGGGTGATCCAAAGTTCCCCCGCCAACACCCCACCCCAGAAAGCTTGGTGGTGCAGGCCTCTACTTCCCAGGGCGCATTCCCTTCCGCCCCTCGGGATAGGGAATCCAAGAGACTGGACTCATTTGAGAAGATGTTTTCTTCCTCCAGTCTGGCATTGCGGTTGGTGAATATCGCATGCTTATTGGGCCGTTTCTCCCACTCTCTTTGGGAGACAGTTGCACAGGTGCTGCCACAAGTCCCGGAGGAGGCCCGGGCTGTACTCTACCAAGCTGGCAAGGATGGGAGAGATGCAGTAAAATTCACCATATGGTGTGGTTTGGATACGACCGATTCACTGGGCAGGTGAATTTCAACGACGGTGGCCTTGAGGCGCCACGTCTAGCTTGGTACATCTGGCTTCTCGGGGGATGTCCAAGCCAATTTGATGGACATGCCCTTTTATGGAACCCGCCTTTTTGGGGAAAAGGCAGACACTGCCCTGGTCAGGTTCAAGGAATCTCGAGCTACGGCCAGATCCATGGGCCTCTCCTCCACTCCTCGTGGCTAGTCTTCCCTTCGCCCCTTTCGTGGCAGCGGAAGGGGTTTCCAGCCGCGTCAGCCCTATCCTAGCAACCGTCCCGCTCAGACTACCCAAGCCGTGCGTGGACGCGGTACATTGTGTCCTCGGAATGGAGGCCAGAAGTCGTCTGCCACACTGCCCCCAGCAGCCGCAGCCTCCAAGCACTCCTAGGCTGATTCTGCAGGACCACTCTACTCCAGTCATCATCTCCCCCGCCGGAGATCTATAACAGACAAGTGGGTCTTGCTGATCATCCAGGAGGGCTATTCTCTTCCTTTCCTTGCCTTTCTTTTCTTCCTCCTATTCTGCCAATTCAGGAACGGCTGGCGGACGATCATTTGAAGTTGCTCCAAGAGGAAGTTACAGCTCTTTTGGCCAAGGGAGCTATAGAAAGGGTCCCAGCTTCAGAAGTAGGTGGTGGCTGTTATTCCCGCTACTTTCTTATTTTGAAGAAGAACAAGGGACTTCGGCCCATTTTAGATCTTCGGACCGTCAATCTCTTCCTCAAAAAGGAGAAATTCAAAATGCTCACATTAGCTCAGGTCTTGTCTGCCCTAGACCAAGGAGACTGGATGGTGGCATTGGACCTGCAGGTTGCATATTTTCACATTCCCATCCTGCCAGGCCACAGGTGTTACCTGCGGTTCAAGGTAGGCCACGAGCACTTTCAGTTTACCGTGCTCCCCTTCGGTCTTAGCAGTGCCCCTCAGAGTTCACCAAGGTGATGGCGGTGGTTGCAGCTCATCTGCGTAGGTTGGGGGTTTCAGTCTTCACCTATCTAGACGACTGGCTGTTGAAGGCGTCCTCGCCCCAGGCAGTCATCTCCCACCTTCAGACTACCGCGGACATCCTGCATTCGCTGGGGTTTTCTATAAACGTGCCAAAGTCACACCTGACTCCTTCTCAGATGCTCCCTTTCATCGAAGCTGTTCTCGACACAGTGCAGTTTCTGGCTTATCCTCCCGAGCAGCGAGTCCAGGATAATTAGGTTATGATTCCGATATTTCAGCCTCTACCCTGGACTTCTGTGAGGTTGACTCTGAGGCTGTTGGGTCTCATGGCCTCCTGCATCCTGTTGGTAAGACACGCCAGGTGGCATATGCGGGCTCTGCAGTGGGACTTGAAGTTCCAATGGGCACTGCATCGGGGAAATCTCGCCGATGTGGTTCAGATCTCGGAAGGAACTGCTAAAGATCTGCAGTGGTGGTTAATGAACTGCGATTGGGTCAACGGCAGACCTCTCTCCCTTCCCCAACCAGATTTCACAGTTGTGATGGATGCGAACTTCTGGGATGGGGTGGCCACATGGGAGAGGTGGAGATCAGGGGTCACTGGTCTCCGGTGGAGACGGGGCTCCACATAAACTTGTTGGAGCTCCGAGCGATTCGGTTGGCATTGAAAGCATTTCTTCCCTTTGTCAAGGGGAAGTTAGTGCAGGTGTTCACGGACAACACCACCGCCATGTGGTACTGCAACAAGCAGGGCGGGGTGGGGTCGTGGACCCTTTGTCGAGTCCCTGCGTCTCTGGACATGGCTGGAACACCTAGGCATAACCCTGGTGGTTCAACACCTGGCAGGTTCTCTGAACGCCAGGGCGGACTATCTCAGCCGTCGAGGCCTTCAGGATCACGAATGGCGTCTCCAGTCGGAGGTGGCGCAAGGTCTCTTTCAGCAGTGGGGAGAACCTTGGTTAGATTTGTTCGCTTCCGAAGAGAGCGCGCAATGTCAGCAGTACTTCGCGCTGGAGTTTCCAAGACAGCTATCACTCTGCAACGCATTTCGTCGCGAGTGGAGCTCAGGCCTGTCGTACGCCTTTCTGCCCATACCACTCCTGCCCAGGGTTCTGAAGAAGATCAGGAGCGACCTGGCCCAAGTCATCCTTGTGGTGCCGGAATGGGCAAGGAGAGTCTGGTATCCAGAGCTTCTGAGCATGAGTGTCTATCCTCCGATCAGGTTGCCCCTTCAGGAGGATCTTCTGTCGCAGCAGCAGGGGAGGGTTCTCCACCCGAACCAGTCAACTCTGCGCCTCCATGCGTGGAGATTGAGCGGCGGCAGTTGATGACTTTTGACCTTCCTCCCGAAGTCTGTAATGTTATTCTGGCGGCCAGGCGGCCCTCCACTAAGTTGGTATATGCCTGCCGTTGGTGGAAATTTGTATTATACTGTACAGAAAGGTCTATTGATCCCCTTTCTGCTGTCCTTTTGTACATTCTAACCCTTGCCCAGCAGGGCTCTGCTTTGGGAACTCTCAATGGTTATCTGTCTGCTTTTTTGTGGCTGCCAGACCAGCCTTCTCTATTTAAATCTCCTATTGTAAATAGATTTCTGAAAGGGTTGGTTCTTTTATTTCCACCTACACCCTTTGTTATGCCACAATGGGACCATAATTTGGTCCTCACTTACCTGATGTGCGCTCCTTTCGAGCCTTTGCACAATTGTCCCCTCCGGCTGTTGACCATCAAAACAGCCTTCTTAGTGGCGATTACATCGGCCCGCAGGGTGAGTGAATTGCAGGCGTTATCCAGCTCGCCTCCTTATCTTAAGTCCTTTCCGGACTAGGTGGTGCTTCGCACTAGGGCATCATTCTTACCAAAGATTGTGACCCCATTCCATCTGGATAAGTCCATTACTTTGCCCACCTTCTTTGCTCCCCTACATCCCTCTAAGGAAGAGGAACGTCTCCGCCATCTGGACCTAAAAAGAGCGTTGTCGTTTTACCTTGACCGCACAAGAGTTCCGGGTGGATGACCAACTCTTTGTGGGGTATGTGGGAGCATAGAAGGGAAAGGCAATGCAGAAAAGAACCATCTCTCGCTGGGTTGTTCTCTGCATTAAAATCTGTTATGCTTTGGCGAAGAAGCAGCCCCCTGAGGGATTAAGGGCCTATTCCACCAAGGGAAAGGCTGCGACTACGGCCTTGGCATGGGGTGTCCCAGTCCAAGACATCTGTCAGGCAGCGACGTGGGCATCACTGCACACGTTTGCAAAACATTATTGCCTTGATGGTCATGTGCGCAGGGAGGGGCACTTTGCCCGCTCAGTGCTGCAGGACTTTTTAGTCTAGGTCATGAGTCCACAACCCACCGCCGGGATGGTATGGCTTGGGTATCTGATTGAAAGTAAGGAATCTGCAGCTAGAAGTCTCTATCAGATGAACAAGTTACTTACCTTCGGTAACGCATTATCTGGTAGAGACTCTATCTAGCTGCAGATTCCTTACAGCCCCACCCATGCATCCCCGCTTTGCGGACTGATGTAGTAGGTCTAGGGTTACTCCCCTTTCAGGGCCCTAGTTTTGCACACGTTTACGTCAGTCACTTCGTGGCTCTGCGCTTCTGACGTGGAAAAAACGAAAAGTACTGACGTCCGTGCGCCTGGGTGGTGCTTATGTAGGCACCACGACGTCATAACAGACGCCAACGACGTCATGCGGAGCCGAATGGAGCCACCCGACATCGCGTGCAAGGGGTATTCCTCAGCAAAAGTTTCCGGATCCAGCTTGACGCCTGGGAAATTCAAAGGTAAGGAATCTGCAGCTAGATAGTCTCTACCAGATAGTGTGTTACCGAAGGTAAGTAACTTGTTCGTCACCGTCGAAGCCAGCAGGTCCGTGTCCGTAGCACAAGGTCCCTGTCACTAGTACCACTGAAGGCTGCTCCGTCCCGGCGTGGTTCCATTACAGGTGGGCTGCCGGTTGCCACGCTGTCCCCTTTACCAGCGGCAGGGCCTCCACCTGACTCAAGCAGCACGCCCGGCCCCAAGGCCGTGGCACACAAGAGGCGCAGAGGACGCCCTGCTCCTATGCCAGCCCCTGGGACAGTGTAGGGCAGGGTGGTGAAGTGCAGTAGGATTCGAGGATCGGATGGGTCCCCCGGGACCCCAAATCTTAAGGATATTTGTGCTGGGCAGAGCGGAGCGAAGCAGCTACGTGTCCGCCATCTTCGGCTGGCAAGCCATGCCCAATGGTATTTAGTACCTTAACTCGTACTAGGCCCATTTTGTTGAAAGAACCCTCTTAACATCTGCATGTAAGAACTACAGCCATGCTGACTTTAAGCATAGTGCTTCGATATTGTGAGGACCACTTTGATAAATTGCTAAATTGTTTTCAAATGGTGTAATGTGACTTCTTATGGGAAGAGAAACTCAGAGATGACTCTGCTGTGCAAGAAGGGGATAGGGGAAAGAAGGGGACCTCATTGGATACTGGGACAGAGTGAGTCCTACAACTGAGCAGTTTTTTCTGTTAAAAATATTAGTATTATAAACCTAATATAAATAATTAAAATATACGTGGAACCATTACCAAAACAAATTACTCAAAGTATATAGATGTAAGTTTTTTTTTTTTTCTTCAACTGAAGCACTCTTGTGCACTAACTTTGTGCTACAATTTTATTAAGTCACTGTGCAACAAAGGTCGTCGATTTATTAGTGTTTATGCTGCAGAATATAATGGTTGTGTGGGCTAAAAATTGTAATGCTGAGTTTTGGTATTTTAATGTGCTTAGCTGTCTGAATATTACACAAGAGCCTAAACACTAGTGGCAAACCTTTTATCTCATGAAAACATTAACTGAGCTGCTGAAGGCTACCATTTAGAGAAATTGTCTTGTAAACATTCAGATCTCCTTGTTTGTAGCCATACATCTAGGATAAGCAACTTTAATAAGTTGTACTATTCTTGGGTTTCGTCATATTTAGGTTCATTTTTAGGTCTCGCATGAGCCAGCGCATGCGCTGCTCTGGTGAGACATTTAGTGAGTGGGCTTTTAAAAGTCCGACCACAGCTTTGTGTGGCATACAGTGTGCGGTTACGCGCACAGGCACGAGCGGAGGCGCCATCTGGCTTTCCTCTCGCTCGCCCAAGCGCGCGCCTAGCTTCAATGCCCCTCCCCCACCCCCACCACAGAGCGCGTCTCGCAGCTTGTTTTTCCTTCAGCGCGAGGCGCGCGCCTTTCTCGTAGCTTGTTTTTCCTTCAGCGCGAGGCGTGCACCTTTCTCGTCACCCTGACCCCACCGCCCTTCGAGGCGTCCGCTTCCTTCCTCTCTCACCTTCATCTCCAACTCTGAAGGTTTTCCCTTAACACCTTTCTATCTACTTCTAAGCCCGGCTTCTTTGCTATCCTCTATCTCATTCTCCAATTCTTTTCTCTACGATTCTGTACGTGCTTTTAGGGAGCATTAACCTTTTATGAAACCTAGATGCTTTATTATGTGACTTTGCGACTTTCGAGGCCGCTAGCTGAGCAGACATTCTTTTTCAGTGGCAGGGGCCTACTGCACCTCACCCAGCCCCCTTCTTAACATATACACCGCCGGCGGTGCGTGTAAGTAAAGAGGAGTTATCATTCAGGGCAGGTCATCTCACTGAGCAGTGCATTGGCGTTCTGTGAGTTAAAACCCGTGACGTGTGGGGTTACAAATAGAACCAATTTTCCCTGCAACAGCACGAATCCTTTCAGTAGGGTTTCCCTTTATCGGATATTTAAGAACGCCTGCTGTGACAGCGTACAGAATGCATTTAATGAGCTGAGAGGCTTATTAATAGATCTTCGGAGTGAGACCATTATTTCTAATTAGTTAGTAACCTTTAAATCCCGTATAAGGCAGGTGACCTCAGGGGTGGGGAATTCCTATCTCCCGACGCCCGAGACATATAGATTTCTTACAAGGGCAAGAGGTTTTAATTTCTAACTTGTCCAAAGGACAAGTAGACAGTTACGGTAATGCGATACACAGCTGTTCAACCCTTTTGGTCACAGCCAGTTAATAAGGAGCTCTGAGCAGTTTATTGGCAGTGAAAGGGTCAATGCAAAAGCTGGGGCCTACACTTTAATTTCCCCAGAGCAGAACAACAACATGATGGAGCTGAGCTCAAAGTTGCAGCTCCATATAAAACATCCACAGCACTGTCAGATAAGAGTCTTTTGCTTTCTCCCCGAGGCTTTGTGTGGCTTCCAGGCCCTCCTCTGGTCCTTTCATTTTCTTCGAGCACGAGACGCAGCTCCAGCACACTCACATCACTGGAATGTAAGAGGCTGGCTTAAGGGCCTCTTGGCTCCTGCTCTGACTTTAACCTTGTGACCCCCTGCCTTTTATTCTGTGCTTCACCCTTGAGCCTCAAATCGGCCCCAAGATCCCTCCTCACCCTCGCCTCCGGGGCCTACAGTAAAGCCCATGCTTTCCCTTCTCATGCAGCCCCTGCACAACCCTCCTTTGCACTTTGCTTTGCCTGTACACCTTATGTTTCACCCGGTGCCTGTACTTGCTAACCCCATCCCACCCCCTCTGTTGCCCCCTCTGACTGCCCTGACCCGATCCCCTTGGCCTCTCATATCTTACCTCATCCAGGGCTTACATTAAAGTTCATTAGTTTCCCCATGGGGAATTCATGCAATCCTCAAGCGCACCCTCATTTCTCTCCTTGCACTGGGCCTCTCGTCTCACTTTGTGCATGCACCAGGGGCATCTGAACACGCGCTGTAGCAGCTACAGCAGCTGTGGAGTTCTTAATGGGCCTCTTCTTTCTGCAGGTCCAGGCAAAGGTTCCTAATTGATATGAAAGGGTGGATGGATATATACATGGATGAATGAGTGAAAGGATGGATGAGTGAAAGGATGGATGAGTGCAAGGGTAAATGAATTGATGGATGGGGTGAAAGTGGATGGATGGATGTAAGGATGGATGAGTGAAAGAATGGATGGATGAGTGAAAGGGTGAATAAATGGATGGGGTGAAAGTGGATGGATGAGTGAAAGGTTGGATGGTTGAATAAAAGGGTGGATTGATGGATGAGAGTGGATGAATGGCTGATGGAGTGGGTGGATGGCTGGGTGGAAGGATGGATAGATGGGTGGAAGGATGGATAGATTGATGGGTGGAAGGATGGATAGATTGATGGGTGGATAGTTGAGTGAAACGGTGGATGGAGGGATGAGTGAAAGGGTGGATGGATATGAGTGAAAGGGTGGATGGATATGAGTGAAAAGGAGGATGGATGGGGTGAAAGACGGAAGAGCAGATGGATGGAGGGATGAGTGAAAGGGTGGATGGATATGAGTGGAAAGGAGGATGGAGGGGTGAAAGATGGAAGAGCAAAAGGATGGAGGGATGAGTGAAAGAGTGAATGGATATGAGTGAAAGGGTGGATGGAGGGGGTGAAAGTGGATGGATGGATGAGCGGATGGATGAGCGGATGGATGGATGAGTGGAAGGAGGGATGGATGAGTTTGAATGATAGATTTGGAGCTGGAAGGATAGGTTTGGCCCCAAGGGCGTCGTGAACCACTCGCTTTAGCAGCTACAGTGGGGGTGGAGCTCTTGATGAGCGTCTTCTGTCTGCAGCTAAGCAGACAAAGGCCCATAATTAACGTGTAAGGGTGAGTGAGTGAAAGGATGGATGTGTGGGTGAAAGGGTGGCTAGATGAGTGAGTATATGAGTGTAAGTGTGGCTTGCTAGATGGATGAATGAGTGAAAGGATGGATGAGTGACAGGGATGGTGGATGGACGATGGATGTGTTGAAGAAAAGGGTGAAAAGATAGATGGGTTGCAGGGTGGATGGATCAGTAAGCGAAAGGATGGAAGAGTGAAAGGGTAAATTGATGGATGAGCGGAAGGATGGAAGAGTGAAAGGGTAAATTGATGGATGAGCGGAAGAATGGGTGAGCGAAAGGATGGACAGATGGCTGAGATGGATGGATGGATATGTTTGGGGATGGATGGGTAGATTTGGATATGGATGGGCGGATGGATGGACAAACAGAATGGTGAAAGGCTGATGAAAGAATGAATGGAAGCCAATGTAAAGGTGAAATGCTAGATATCAGTGGGTGAATGAAAATATGAATGGGTAGATCTGCAGAAAAGAGGCAAAATAAGGAAATCACTAGTATTCAAATCCTTCTATACTATGAGCCTGACATAACTAGAGAGGCTATTATTCGAGCTCTTCTATAATGAGTGCTGCCATTATTTGACGGTGCACTACATGATGGCACCAAAGGGACAAGTGGATTTTGTACAGGACAAGTAGATTTATGAAGCTACCTGTCCCATGGACAAGTAGATATTTTATTAAATTCCACACCCCTGTGACCTAATACATTTCACGTCTCATTCGCTGTTCAAGTGGTGTTTTTAGAGTTACCCCGATGAGGATGTTTGCAGAACCGCATGTGCTAATTTTCACTTGAGAAACGCTTTCCATCTACGCTATTTCCTGTTCTAATTTCCAGTAATTACTTCCAAGCTAAAGAGCCCTGCTGACAAAGGTGACTTAAAAGCTTGGTTCTGCATATCCCTGCTGCATGGGGGGAGGCGCAGTCCGCGCACCTCTACCGTTGGGTGCGTTGAAACCTCGTGTTGAACTCCATGGTTAATCAGAATTACCTCTGCACAACTTGGAAAGCATGATCCCTGTCGTGAAAGATTCGCCACCGCTGTCTGGAAGGGAACGTCTTTCAGAAAGAGCTTTGCGTTTCCTTTGAGGGAATACGTTTCTGCGGCATTTCTGATTTCACGCTGCGACTATGAGGAACCGGAAACGCAAGCCGAGTGTAGTGTTGGTCTGAAGACAATAATCGTTTTGCGTGCGCGTACTTTTGCAAACCGCTAGTGGGCCACGAGTCACTTGCGACACCTTTTTGCTCGTGCTGGCTTTAAATCAACACTGCGTTGCATTGAAGTCCATAGTGTTTGTTAAAAGCTTAACTACAGATCCCAGAACGCAGCTGCAAAAAGTCCTTCAAAGTACGACAGGAACCCCTCCATTTTTTTTTGAGTATGCCTTAAAAAAAAAATGCCACTGGTCCAGGTCTACTCACCCTGACAGCCCCTTCGCTGTCATGTCTCATGGTTATTGGATGCTCTTGCCTACTCCCCCGATGATTGCACAGTAAAGCTCGCCCTTCGAGACCACCCTTCCCTCTCGCAGTTCCTTTCCCACATAGTTTCTCTTTTCTCTCTATTATTGTCTAGCCACCCTTTCCTCAATCTTCCACCGTCTCACAAATCCCACGCAGTTATTTTCTCACACTGTGGCTTACTGCTAAAATTATTCGGCGTGACATTTTCCGTGTTCATATCATTTTGCATTCCTTCTACCCGTTCAGCAACAGAACTGCTTCAGGGAAGGGAACGACTGCATGATGACTCCCCGTAGGAAAGTTTATTTCTTAACTGTAGCAGTTTACAATGGTAAGCACCAGGACTGTGTTAGATTAACATAGAAGAATAGCTTTCTTGATTGGGTGTGAACTGAACCACAGAGAGCACAGCTAGCAACAAAACAAGCATTGGCATAGCCAATAGGTCTCGCCTTTGGGACCTTATAAGTGTTTAGCCATGCAACAGTTGATGTTGTTGCACCAAGGATATTGTGCTGCATAACTAAATACTTATAAGGTCCCAAAAGCGAGACCTATTGGCTATGCCAATGCTTGTTTAATCATGATTGTCAGTTGTCAGTTTTTCCATTTCAATGCTAACTCATGCTTTTGTCAACGTTTGTCCGAGCAGGGAGGAATTAAAAGATAATGAAGCATGCAGTTACATGTTTTACAAAGTCTTGAGATGGCAATATTAAATTGTAATTCTAAGATGACACAATTGGTGGGTTTTCTGTCCACCTCCTCAAATGCATATGTTTGCGGCATATGAGCTGTAGATCGTCGTCTAGTGTTGGGTCCGGATGTTTGCACTTTGTTTTTCTTCGAAGAAGTCTTTCCAGTCACGAGGTAGGTGACTCCTCCTTTCGGGGATAGTGCGCATGGGCATCGACTCCATAGTTAGATTGTTTTTTTCCGCCATCAGGTTCGGATGTGAATTGTTGCGCTCCTGTTCGGCACCGTTCTTCGGGCCCCCTTCGACGCGCAATCCACTACCCTCGACGGTATTTATCGATCGCGTTTCCCATTCTCCGCGTATCGTCTACACTCGAAAGCCTTCAATCGGAAGATTCGTGGAAGGCAGTTGGGCCTACCCGCGCCAGGGTCTGTAGCAGTCGATGGTAGAATTCCATTCAAGTTACGCCCTGGGTGTCGGGCTAAGTTTCCGCGCACCGACTTGCATGAAGTGTGCAACCTTTGCCTATCCCCAGAACATGACGAAAAATACTGCGACGCGTGTCGGTCGTTTCGATCAAGGAAGAAGCTCTGTGACCGTCGGGCTCGATGTCACGAAATGCACCAACAAAGCTGCTCCGCACCAGACCTCGTCGGAGACGACTGAACATGAAGAATCCCACGCGCAGGAAGCCGAATGCGAGGAGGAGCACATCTCCGTGTCTGAAGCCGACTCCGATGCCGAAGACCTCACACCGGGCCAGCGGATCGTGAGTACAGAGACTTCCCTCCCCTACCATCTCCTCCATAAAAAGGCTCCGGTTGATACAGGGGGGGCGTGTCCAAGATGGCACCCGAGCAGTAATCCATCTGCGGAGCTCCACCGCACCGGACAGTAATTAGCGGTTCCCAGAGGAGTAGCGGCCCCCGCTACCATAGCACTGGACACCGTAAACCTATAGAGCCTGCAGGTGCCATCGGTGGTCGACTGTGTTGCTGTAGCTGTGCCGTACATGCCGGGCCGGAGTACACACGGCTGGCGCCCTCACAAAATGGCGCCGCAGTGTGTGGAATAGAACCGTGTAACACCAGGAGACCCCGCGCTGCAGCATACACCGGCAGCAGGATCCATAGCAGAGCGGAAGGTGGGGGTGCTGTGCGGAGACGTGCCCGGGAGTTGGAGGAGCGGCCGGCGATTGAGACACACACCGGTCTGGACATGGCCAATAACCAGGAGCAGTGTTGTCACCGAGGCGAGACCGGCTTGCTCCAGAGCCCGAGGGGGAGGCCACCGGGAGCGGAGGCGCTGCCTGGCGAGCATCGGAGAGCGGAGGAAGACGCAGCCGCACAGGACCCTTAGTAGACACCTGCGGTGCCGGCCGAAGAGCACGGAGTGCCCCCTGAGGAGATGAGCCGGGTGGAGAGACTGCGGCGGATCGAAAGCAGTGGGGCTACGGGTGGTGAGGGGCGAACTGGACATCGGCCCCCAATGACTGAGTTAAGCACCCCCGCCGCACAGTGCCCCCCCTGTACCGACAACATCGGGCAGCCTCTTCCACTGATTTGAGCGCACATAGGGGGGGCGCGGCAAGATAGGGAAGAGCCACAGCCCGGGCTGACTAAGTACCGCAGGGTCATCCCTCCCCCCCCCCCCCCCCAAACTGTATTCTAGCGATATTCCACCAACGGAATGGGCTGGAGGATCACCGCGTCGAGGAGGGCCCGAATACTAGGCCCTAGGCGGGTGGGCCCTTGGATGGTCGCGGCATGGAGGCTACCACATAGGGGGATACAGCACATGTGAGGCACCCAGATCTACGCGGCATTGAGGCAGGGGAGGACCATAGCCTTTACCCGGGCCGCCTGATTCGAGAAGGATCGTATCCTCCGGGGTGCCCCATCAGCTGAGGTGCTCGTGGGCCCGCTGTCAGAGTTCTGTTGCATCAAGAGGGGCCTGGTGACTGGGCCTTGGACTGGTGGGCCGCTAAATCGTCGGAACACGAAGGCTCTTACATAAGAGGAATTTGCACACGCTGCTTGGTGAGGGGAGCTATCTGAGATGACTCCATAACAGCAGAGGGAGACTGCAAAGGACAGGCATAAGGACCTCGAGCGCACAGATTGCTGGGTCTTACAGCGCGCCACAATCTCAGGAAGGTCGAGGCCTGTTCAGAGACCGTCCGGACAATACAGTGACCAGTGCCAGGACCAAGAAGGACACGGCCAACATCAAAGAGCTTCTGGCCAAGGGCGCGCCCAAGAAGACTTGAGCGACCCCAACTTCTCCAACATCACAAGACATGACCGAGGAAGCCCCCATTACACGTGGCTTCATGGAAGCTCTGTTCGGCACACTGAGGGACGACATCGCAGCCCTCCGTACAGAAGTAACTGCGGAGGTCAAGGAGCTGCGCCGAGACATGGGGGAGCTGGGACAAAGAGTGGACTCTGTTGAGCGAGCCGGGGATGCCTGGGAGGAGGAGCTAGAAGCACATCGCCGGGAACTTGTGGAACTCTGAGAGCGCAATGCAAACCTTAATTTCCACCTTGAGGATTTGGAAAACAGATCCCACAGATCAAATATTCACATTAAGAGAGTACCATTGCTGGCAGATGCGGGGCACCTGGAAGACTACGTATTGCGCCTCTTTCGCCAGATAGTGCCGGACCTGGAGGGGAAGGAACTTTTGCTAGATTGTACCCACAGGGCTGGATGCCCCTCGGCTACTCCAGGGACCCCTCAAGACATCCTAACATGTTTGCACACCTACAAACACAAAGAAGCTATAATGGCGGTGGTGCGTGACCAGCCTCATGTCCTCTTCGAGGGCAATAAGGTCCGTCTCTACCAAGACTTGTCCAATATCACTCTCCAGAGGCGCTGAGCAATGAAACCGGTGACGGAATTATTGAATGAAAAAGGAGTGCGATATAAGTGGGGCCATCCCTTCTGCCTGATTTTCGCCTGGCAAGGCGAGACACGAGCTGTACGTACACCTCTGGAGGCAGCGGACATTTTGAATATAGATTGACAGGGAGGCTTCGCCTCCATGCTCAGAGCAGCTGCACCCCCACAATCCGAAACGAGAACCGTTCGCAGCAACCACCGAGCAGACCGACGAAAACCGAGAGCATCAAGGAGCGTTCGGCCCTGCTGCAGCAGCAGCTAGCCGAGCAGCAGAGATCGTCAGAGAGAGACACTGAATGAGGATTCCGTGATCCACCCTGAAGCAAGCCGGCAGGGGGCTGTCTGACTCACTACGGAACTCATATTTACTCCTTGCCACAACTGTCCGGTTGCGGTGGAAGCGGAGATCTTCCCTACCTTCACCCGAATGCTGCGACGGATGTCGATTGACATGGACCCTTCATACAGAACTGCAAGTCTTGCACCCGTTGGTGCAGTTGCTTTATTGTTCATAAATGTTATGTTCTCCGCACATGCACAGCATCCCAACACAGTTACTCTTTCTATTTGGGCAAGGTGGGGGGGGTTACAGGTTTGGGGGCGGGAGGTTAGGTCCAGCGGTGGCATACCCCTTGGGAAATGGTACGCATAGTCGGCCTCAACGTTGGATGTCTCAATTCACCATCCAAGAGAATAGCACTCCTGAGACAGCTGAGGGCAGCCCAGTGTGACCTGTGCCTGTTTCAAGAGACCCATCTCCTGAAAAAAGATTGGCCCAGAATGCGCTCCAGATGGTTTGACCGCCAGGTATGGTCAGCTGGTCAAGGGAAAAAGGCAGGAGTGGCACTCCTGGTAGCGACACACTTTCAAGGGAAAATCATTACGGTACAGGATGAAATTCCGGGCCGCTTGCTGTCACTGCGGATATCCCATGCTCACACGACGCTTACGATAGCTTCCATATATGCACCTAACTAGCAACAAGAGCAATTTATACTTCAGGCCTTGGATAAAGTGTTAGCTTCTCCGGACTCAAACCTCTTAATTGGGGGCGACTTCAATTTGGTAGTGGATGTGGCGATGGACAGATCTCCCCCACGATCAGGGAACACAGGGATGTTTACCCCGCAGGGTACACGGTGGCTGACTGATATATGGCGGAAGTTACACCCGACCACTCACTCTTACTCTTTTTTTTCTCTGCGGCCCAACACTCCTACGCCAGACTGGATTTTTTCTTACCTCGCCCTCGATGGCCCCTAGAGTAACACAAGCCACCATTGAGGTGGCATCAAGTCCGACCACCCTCCCATCCAAATAGAACTGCATCTGCGGACTGCTCGCCGGAACGGTGGGACATGGCACCTCAATCCCAAAATGCTATCCTAGGATGCCGCTAATAAGGAGGTGGGGGAAGCTATTAGGGGGTATATAGACCTCAATGACACGCCACACACCCCCCCGTGGCCACACTCTGGGAGGCCCTTACGGCAGTTATCAGGGGCAAATATATAGCGATTGCAGCCAGTCTTAAAAAGGAACGCATTTTGAAACGCACTCGCTTAGAGGGTGCTGTCCCGGAATTAGAGGAGACTCACCGGCGCACAGGCTCACACAAAGCTAAGCGACAAATGACAATAGCGCGCAAACAACTTGGGGCGTTAGACATGGACGCTGCAGAGTATGCACTATTAAGAACAAGGCAGAAATTTTACGCTTGGGGAAACGAGGTGGGGAAGCTATTAGCACACAGACTGCGAACATTGACGAATTCCAGACGCGTGCAAAGCCTTAGGGACGATAACAACAAGCTCATCACACAATACGAGGACATAGCGGCAGAGTGTGGGCGTTTTTATGCGGACCTTTACAGGGCTGAGGGGGGATCGCCGGAAGACTGCACCCCATACATTGCACAGGCCCCGATCGCAAAGTTGCAGGCCACGAGTGTCACGATACTGGAGAGGGACATAACGGAGCGGGAATTGCAGGAGGCAATCGGGAGGCTTCAACCCGATAAAACGCCAGGACAGGATGGGTTCATTCCAGCCTTCTACAAGCAATTTGCCCCTCTTCTATCCCCAATACTAACTCGGTTGTACAATTCATTTAGTGAGACCGGAGAACTAACCGAATCAATGCGCATGGCATCCATAACTGTGCTGCCCAAACCAGGTAAAGATCCCCAATGCTGCGCTTCATACCGTCCCATTTCCCTTCTGAATGTTGACGCTAAAATTTTCACCGGGATACTAGCGGTCAGACTGGGTGGACATATGTCGGGCCTGATCGAACCCGATCAGTCTGGCTTTATACCGAGTCGCACATGCGGCGACAACACCAAAAGGCTTTTCCATCTACTGGATAAGACTCTGCGCTCCCAGAAACTGACCCTATTTCTTTCGATCGACGCTGAGAAGGCCTTCGACTGTGTCCATTGGCCATTCCTGAGGTCGGTGCTGGAGGCGGTGGGCTTAGGCCCCAGATTCCAGCGATGGATATGGGCGGGATATGCGGGACCCAAGGCATCGGTCAGGGTGAACAACCCGCAGTCCCAGACCTTTGCTGTTTCTAGGGGGACCCGTCAGGGATGTCCCCTCTCGCTGCTCTTATTCGCGCTCTACATGGAGCTTTTGGCAGAACGCATTCGTCAACACCCGCAGATAGAGGGAGACTGGATGTGGGCCAATCACATAAAATTGTCTTATATGCTGATGACGTGCTACTGGCCATCACCAACCCACGCCATTGGCTGCCATCCTTCATGGAAGAACTTATTGCATACGGGGAGGTCTTGGGCTTTAAGGTTTACACTGCTAACACCCAGGCACTCAATATCACTATCCCGCATACAGAACTCCAACACTTGAAGTCGACTTTCCCTTTCCTTTAGGCCAAACAGGGAATTCCATATTTGGGTATTCAGATTGTCCCAACCATAGAAGACACAGTGGTCTGCAACTACGCGGATTTGTTAAAGGATGTGAGGTCTCTTATCCAATCTTGGCATGGGGGTCCACTCTCCTGGGTAGGCCGCATAGCAGCGGTCAAAATGATGCTGTTGCCAAAAATCCTTTACCTTATGCAAGTGATGCCATTGGTGCCTCCTGCCCACATTTAAAAAAAACTGCAGATGGCTCTCGAATCCTTCATTTGGCTGGTAAACGGCGCCCGAATGGCCAGAGAAAGGGCATATTTGCCAATGGCCAAAGGCGACTCGGGCATCCCGAACCTAACGAAACACTACCAAGCCGCGCAATTGCGCTACATGGTTGAATGGCCACGCCCTATGACCGAGAAACATTGGTGTTTCTTGGATCAGGCAGTGGTGGGCATCCATATCTGGAAGGTCCCTTGGTTTCAACGTAAGCACTGTCCTCCAGGGGTTTACATTTCACCGGTAGTAAGAGCCACCATGGGGGTTTGGGACCGGGTTTGCTCCTCCAAGCAGATTTCCCTGCTCACACCAATCATAGGGAACCCGGATTTTCCGCCAGCCACGCAGGAGAAAGCATTCATACGGTGGCAGGAGGCAAATTGTAAACGAGTTGGAGACCTGTTTGATGTGAAGGGCCTGCTAGACTTCAAGGAGGTACAGCGGGACTTTGGGCTGCCGGGGTCACAATATTGGCACTACCTGGCGATTAGAAAAAGGAAGAACAAGCAGCTGGGTCATAGATGACTGCACCACCAGATCTAGTCACAATTTGTAAGAAATATTGCCCACCTCAAATGGTTTGCTGCTTGTAGACCATAAATATAGCTATCTACATTGGTTGGATGAGAGGCAATATATAGACACAAAACAGTCTCTAATACACACGAGCACATCAATAACAGTCAGTTTGCAATTATTCGTTTCTGGTCTTTTTTATTCTGTGATGTGCTTCTTAAAAATAGAACCAGCCAACGCGTTTCACCCAAACATGGGCTTCTTCAGGGCTGTAATATCATACAACATAAGTGTATTTTAGAATATTACAAAAAACATCATAAACATATAAGAAAAGAGTATATTTAAAAGATAATAAAAAGGAATGAAAAGAAACGGAGCCAAGGAAAAAAATAACAAAGCGTTAATAAAAGTAAGAGTAACCAGGGGGGAAGGTCATGTGTGTTTAAGAAGAACAGGAAAAATAGTGCATTCACCAATATGTGAAAGAGTGTGCATTACTTAAAACCAAAGAGATATCAACAATATAATAAGTGTAATTATTCAAAAAGTGATAACATGTGCAAGGCTACTTCTAAACCTGTGCATATTATTGAAAGAAATATGATGTAGCTAGATGGAAACTAGCTTACCAATAGGGTAGAGGAATAATATGTATCCTCAGATGCTGAGTCAGGAAAGATAAAAGCGAGTCCTAAAAAATGACAAAGTAGAATGAACGTGTCTACAACCAGACTAATAAACCAAAGCGATAGTGAGAAAGAAAATGAAGGCGCGTCAGACCTAGGGCGCATAGGTGAAGCTCATGGTAAAGCGATGGCTTATGAGTATAAATAATATGAGGTATCTGCAAAGCAAAATGATTAATGGATTAAACATGTGGAGAAACTCCAACGTTATAGCAAACCACATGTTCTCTGTAGATTAAAGAAAAAGGCCCAAAGACCTCCATATTCAAAAGTCTAATAATATTACAAAAGGGGCTAAAGTGTATTAAAAGAAAATTTGAAATAATAATTGGTGTTTCTTGGATCAGGCAGTGGTGGGCATCCATATCTGGAAGGTCCCTTGGTTTCAACGTAAGCACTGTCCTCCAGGGGTTTACATTTCACCGGTAGTAAGAGCCACCATGGGGGTTTGGGACCGGGTTTGCTCCTCCAAGCAGATTTCCCCGCTCACACCAATCATAGGGAACCCGGATTTTCCGCCAGCCACGCAGGAGAAAGCATTCATACGGTGGCAGGAGGCAAATTGTAAACGAGTTGGAGACCTGTTTGATGTGAAGGGCCTGCTAGACTTCAAGGAGGTACAGCGGGACTTTGGGCTGCCGGGGTCACAATATTGGCACTACCTGGCGATTAGACACTGGGTGACCCATCCCGACATTAGACCACACGCCAGCAGACGACTGACGCTATTTGAACGATGGCTCTTATCTAGAAAAGACGACTCCCGCCTCCTATCCGACATTTATTCATTCCTAAACACACAGACTACCTCCTTGCAAACGCCGGCCAGAAGACGGTGGGAGCTGGAGTGTGAGCGCCGGTTTACGGACAAAGAATGGTCAGACATTCTGCACCGCGCGTGTACCTCCGCTACTAGTGCTTCCGGCTTGGAGACGTTGTTAAAACTAGCACACTATTGGTATTACACCCCAGCACGTCTGGCCCAGTGGAAAAGGGGGCGGGGGGACACTTGTTGGAGGCATTGCGCCCAGTTGGGCACACTTGTTCACCTATTATGGCACTGCCCCAAGCTCCATAGGTACTGGGAGGAGGTGCTTGCAGACATAGACCAGATGTTCGACACAGAAATACCGCGCTTCCCCAGTTATGTCCTGTTGGGGCTACCCAACACGTTAACCTATCCACTACACTCCAACAGAGGCAAGGCCATCACCCTAGCGTTATGCACTGCAAAGCAAGTCCTATTGTCGAGATGGGGTACGGACGTTGTCCCAACACACACTGATTGGCTCCATAAATTGTGGGACCTGTTGGGGATGGAAAAATTAACTGCACCTGTCAATCACACCTTACCCAAGTTCGAAAAGCGATGGGGACCTTGTATTAAGTATCTCAGGTGTGTTCCAGGAGCTCACATGCCCCATTTACTTGCGAATAGTACAGATTACACCAGCCACCACCACGTCAGACGCTGGAATCGAGAACAAGTGACTTTTCTTTTATAGAGCGATATGTGCATGTAACGTTTCTCTTATTTTATTGTTTCGATTTTCCCCCCTTACCCCCCCCCCCTCCTTCTGACCTCTAATACCTCGCCGGCCATTGGATGTAGGCGAAGGATTTTGTAAAAACTCAAAACTAATAAACTGTTACAATCCTAAAAAGGCTCCGGTCCTTCCTCTGCCTTCGGGCCAAGGTCGGCACCGAGATAAAGTTTTGAGCGCCCCGCCGCCGAGACACAAACAACCTTCCAACTCGGGCTCTACCCGTCCCCACGCCGACCCGAAACCTTCGGCGTCTAAATCAAAACACTTTCTGGTGTCATACCAGCGTTAACTAAGGCTAAATCTTCGGAGCCGAAAACCTCAGAGCCGAAACTTTCGACGCCGAAACAGGCATCTAAAGAAAGAAGTTCAACAAAAGAACCTCGGACCGATGTTCCACCTTCGGATCCAAAACAAAAGGAAATTGTGATTAATCCACAAACTGGACATATTCTTGCCAAACTACCCGAGAAAAGGAAAATGGGCTTACAAGAAGATTACCACATTCCTCTTAAAAGGAAAAATGTGGGTACTAACCCTTCTCCACCTTATATTACACCTTCTTCACCCATTGATCCAAATTTGCTCATCTCACCCACACATCCACCACCACCACCACCATCACCTGACCCACAGGATACAGGGGTTGGGGATGCAGATGACTACGCACCACAAGATACTGACCCATGGGATCATTGACACTGACCCTCAACCAGATAATGACCCAGACTTCTATCCATCCAGACCTTCTCCCCCAGATGATAATATTGGATATATTGAGCTCCTTAACAGAGCTGCACAGTATCATGGGGTAGAGCTACATAAAGAGGCTTTAGTAGAAGATTTTTTGTTTGAAACCCTAAGTTCATCTCAGAGGGCTACCCAAACATTACCAATGCTAAAAGGTATGCTTAAACATGCTGATGACTTCTTTAAAAACCCTGTAAGAGCAAGAATCATCACTCCCAGGGTAGAGAAAGTACACATCTGCGCCTACTGACCCTGTATATATTAAAGGCCAGTTGCCCTTGGACTCTCTTGTAGTTTCTAATGCTCGTAAGAGAGCTAATTCACAAACCACAGGTCAAGCCCCTCCTCCTGATAAAGAGTCCAAATTAATTGATGCTTCAGGCAAAAGGGTAGCGTCACAAGCAGCTAATCATTGGCACATTGCCAATGCTCAAGCACTATTAGCGAGATATGACAGAGCTCATTATGATGAGCTCGAGAAGCTCATGGAATTTATTCCTGATGAGCATAAGGCTAGAGCTAGTGACCTTATTCAAGGGGGTAAACTAATAACTAATAGCTCTATCAGATGTGCACTAGATGCGGCAGACACAGCAGCTCGGGCAGTAAATACTAGCGTACTGCTGCGTAGGCATGCTTGGTTAAGAATCTCAGGATTTAAACCTGAGGTGCAAGCCTCTACTCTTAACCAACCATTTGACAAAGAACACCTATTTAGTCCAGCTGTCGATACATCACTGGAAAAATGAAGGGTACTGAGGTTGCAAAGTCCATGGGGGCCTTACAATCACCTTCCAACAGAGGATCCTTTAGTCGCTCATTTTACAGGAGTGGCTCCAAAAATATATCTACAGAAAATCCCTCCTCTTACAAAGGCAACAATCAGTCACCCTCTTCAAGAGGTTACTTTAGAGGTGGATATAGAGGAAACAATGGAAAGGGAAGAGGCAGAGGTAATTCAACACGCACTTCCCCTGCAAACACCAAACGGGGACTTCCTTTCCATACCCCCGTTCATTCCACTCCTGTCGGGGGACGTCTTTCCCAGTTTCTACCCATTTGGAATATGATTACATCAGACAAATGGGTTCTACAAATTATCTAATCTGGTTACTGCCTGGAGCTTACAAACACTCCACCAAACATTCCTCCAAGATCACACCTCATGTCACAAGAACATCTTACCCTTCTAAAGCAAGAGGTTCTCTCGTTGTTGCAGAAAGGTGCAATAGAACCGGTCCCTTTACAATACCAAGGGGCAGGTGTGTACTCCCTCTACTTTCTAATTCCCAAAAAGGATGGCTCTCTCAGGCCTATATTAGACCTCAGAGAACTAAATCTGTATTTTCAGTCGGACCACTTTCATATGGTAACACTCCAACAAGTGCTTCCGCTCCTTCAGCAAGGCGACTTTCTCTCCACTCTGGATTTAAAGGACGCTTACTTTCATATCCCAATCCATCCTGCCCACTGCAAATACCTCAGGTTCGTGGTAGCAGGCCAGCATTATCAATTAAAGTGCTCTCATTCGGAGTAACAACCGCACCCAGGGTTTTCACAAAATGCTTAGCAGTGGTCGCAGCCCATCTACGAAGACATGTTCACGTCTTCCCATACTTAGACGACTGGTTCATAAAGGCCAGCTCGCACAACAGCTGTCTACGCCACACGCAACAAACTGTGCAATTGCTCCACGAGCTAGGATTGACAATAAAGCTGTCCAAATCCCATCTCCAACCGTCCAACACTCAAGCATATCTAAGAGCTACTATAGACACACAAAAAGCCTCTAGCACACCCAACTCCGGCCAGGGTCCGGAATATACAAGTCCTGCTGTCTCAGTTTCAGCATCAACACTCTTTACCAGCTCGTGTGCTCATGCAGTTACTAGGAATGATGGCGTCTTGCATTCTAATAGTCACTTACGCAAGACTTCAAATGCGTGCTATACAGGAATGCTTAGCACGTCAGTGGAACCAGGCTCAGGGTCTGTTATCAGATCTAGTGTTAGTAGACGGCCGCACCCATCGCTCTCTGTAGTGATGGAACACACAAAACCTTTTAAAAGGGCGTCCCTTCAGCGACCTGGTTCCACAGATAGTACTAACAGCAGACTCATCACTGACAGGTTGGGGAGCACATCTCCAAATCCACACAATTCAGGGCATATGGAGCTTGCAGCAGAAACAACTTCATATAAATCACCTAGAGCTGCTAGCAATTTTTCTGGCGCTGAAAGCGTTTCAAGTTCATCTAGTACGCAAGACTGTCTTGATTCGTACAGACAACATGGCAGCGATGTATTGCATACAAAAACAGGGAGGGACACACTCTCTCCAGCTGTCGCAGCTAGCACAGACCATCTGGAAATGGGCCATACATCACAAAATGTATCTCCTAGCGGAACACCTTCCAGGAGTAAACAATCAGATGGCAGATCTGCTCAGTCGTCGTACACAACAAATCCACGAATGGGAACTACACCCTCAAGTTCTCCTCCCATTCTTCCAAATGTGGGGCTTCCCAGACATAGATCTGTTCGCCACACACCTAAACGCAAAATGCCCAAACTTCGCGTCCAAGTATCCACACCCATTGTCCAAGGGCAATGCACTATGGGTGAATTGGTCAGGGATATTTGCTTATGCTTTTCCGCCTCTCCCACTCATTCCATTAGTGGTTCGGAAACTCAAACAAGCGTCCCTGACCCTAATCCTAGTTGCTCCCACGTGGACACGTCAACCCTGGTTCACAACCTTGTTGGAACTGTCAGTAGTTCCTCATCAACAACTGTCTTACACCCAATCTCTTCACACAGAACCATGGAGACATAAGACATCCAGACCCCAGACAACTCAACCTGGCGATCTGGCAACTGAAGTCCTAGAGTTTGGCTACCTTAATCTACCACCAGACTGCATGAATATTATCAAAGAGGCTAGACGTCCTACCACAAGAGCCTGCTATGCAGCAAAGTGGAAGCGGTTTGTAATATACTGCACTAACAACCACACCAACCCGCTTGATGCTTCTGTTCAAAACATTATTTGTTTCAGCGTTCCAATTTAGCGTACACATCCATACGCTTACATTTGGCTGCGATAGCTGCATACCTCCCAGAATAGACAACATCTATCTCTTTAGAGTGCCTGTCATCAAAGCTTTTATGGAGGGACTCAAGAGTCATTCTCCCAAGACCTCCACCTGCTCCAGTGTAGAATCTCAACATTCTTCTCACCAGGCTAATGGGTCCACCCTTCGAACCATTGCACAGATGTGAACTGCAATTACTCACGTGGTAAGTAGCTTTCCTCATAGCTATTACATCACTGAGAAGAGTTGGTGAGCTTCAGGCACTAACTATAGAAGAACCCTTTTTACAGATGCACCAAAATAAAGTAGTTCTTCGGACCAATCCTAAATTCCTTCCTAAAGTCATTTCTGCCTTTCATATCAATCAATCTGTTGAGTTACCGGTGTTCTTCCCTCAGCCAGATTCTTTGGCAGAACATGCCCTACACACTTTAGATGTGAAGAGAGCATTACTTTATTACATAGAAGGGACAAAACCTTTCCATAAGACAAACCAACTTTTTGTCGCTTTTGCTCCACCACATAAAGGCAATCCCATATCAAAATCAGGTATTGCAAGGTGAATAGTCAAGTGCATTCAAATATGCTACGCAAAAGCAAAACTAACATTAACAGTTCCCCTTAGAGCACACACTACACGCAAACTGGGGGCTTCTATGGCATTCTTAGGAAATATACCCATAGATGACGTATGCAAAGCTGCAACATGGTCTACACCTCACACATTCACAAAACACTATTGTGTAGATGTGTTAGCAAGACCGCAAGCTAGTGTGGGCCAAGCAGTTTTACGTACACTATTTCAGACAACTGCAACAGCTACAGGTTAGCCACCGCTTTGGGAGATAACTGCTCTGTAGTCTATGCACAGCATATGATCTACTGCTCATATGCCTCGAACAGAAAATGCTACTTACCCAGTATGCATCTGTCCTTGGCATATAGAGCTGTAGTCATATGCGCTCACCCGCCTCCCCGGGTACCTATACCTGTTGCAGTAACATCTTACTTGGATACATGCATTCATGGACATCTCCTTTTACTACTCTTACTAACTCCATTATCACCCTCTGCGGGAAAACAATCTAACAATGGAGTCGATGCCCATGCGCACTATCACCGAAAGGAGGAGTCACCCACCTCGTGACTGGAAAGACTTCTTCGAAGAAAAACAAAGTGCAAACATCCGGACCCAACACTAGATGGCGATCTATGCACAGCATATGACTACAGCTCTATATGCCAAGAACAGATGCATACTGGGTAAGTAGTATTTTTCTTCTGACCCTCGGTCTGTTTTGCATGTGTAAAATTTAATTTATCATTTTTCCTAACTATTACGGACTTTACCATGTTTTAGGAGACGTTCGTGTAAGGAGTCGGACAGGCTTTGATTCAGAGAAAAAAACTTCCCATCCTTATATCGATTTTCGGATTTTGCACTGTAAGTACTGGTTAGTTTATTAGTGTACATGCATAGTCAACTAAGCACCTGTTTCTATATTAAGTTCTGGGGTAAATGAATTTATTTGGACAAAGTGTTAGTTTAGATTTTTTTTTTCATATTGTACTTTTTCCCACCACTTATTAGCCATTGTTGTGAAAGAAACTCATTTTGGAATTGACAATGTGCAGCTTGATTCCAGTTGTTAGTTATACTTGTCTCTTACCCATTCTTAACGTGTCTGAGTTGTGGTTTGGAAAATTGTTTCAAAAACTCTTACATTTGATCTTCGTATGTCATAAGCAGTAGCCTGATAATTCAGTCATTTTATAAGGCACACCTACAAACAAATTTTATTTTGCCTCTGCTTTTTTTTTTTTTTAAATTATAAAATATTTTGGTGAGGACCTAGCAGCTGCACACAGCTACCAGGCAACTCACTCCTTTTTTATGTTCTTGTACATGTTTTCTTTTTTAATCATTTACCCAAATCATGTTTGCATTGACCATTTCTCTCCTGGGTGTGGTGTTGGGACCCGATTGTACTGAGAGTTCAAGCAACTTGGCACCTTCTCTTCCTTTGCTGTTGTGAATCAGATCAGATGCCATGTCTCAATTTGCTCTTGGCGGTTGCAATGTAGTAATAGTCCTTTGTGAATCGCCCAAAAGGTGATTCTTTCTGTGCAGTTTAGCCCCTCTCTGTAGTTTAACTAGGTGTAGAGGATGAGTGTGAGAAAAGAAGCTAACAGTTCAACCAGTGATAATCCTTGTCAGAAGAAAAAGCAAGAGCCCCGACTCCTCTCTAAGGTACACTTTTAATCTCACTCTTACGTTTAGTTCACATGGTCATGTTCGAGCCTAGCCATTTGCTACAGCAGTTTTCTTGCACTTCCACACTGGAGGTATATCAGACAAAAGATTGCATAACCCTGTCACTTCAAAGTCTGAAGGAGCTTGACCATGCATCGGGGCAATCCCTGGTACAATCGAAGGCTGTACCCATTGACTTACAGATTCTCCTCTGGCTGCTCCACTAACATGGAAGGTGGGTCTTCATGACGTGCTGGCCAGAATCATCAGACTCATCTCATCAGTCGGTCTAGAAGCAATTCGATCTGAAGTTACCTCAGTCCTCCCAGCTCCTCAGTCTCAAGTTCGGCCTTTACTTCTATGTTGACTTTCATCCTTACTTCAGATTTCTTCCTAGTTGCTTGAAATATGAAGCTGAAGGCAAAGTAATGTGTTCCAGTCCTCCCGTCCGCTTCCTGTGCTTGCGTTGCCGGAACCAACCCTTTAATTGCCCCTCCTCCCACCAGCTTCCCCCTTTGAGGCTAACCTTGGATGCCAATCGGCCCAGGCTAGCGATTCTAAATTCTCTCCAAAAGCATTCCAGTAGGATTAAATGAGGCTGGCATGGCTGCTGTGCTGTTTCTGTCCTTCAGGCTCCTCCCGCAGGAGGTCTCACTTTGGGGGTTCCTACACTACACTTTAAAGCTTTTAGGTTAACAAGTGCCAAGAAATAGCATAGTATCTATACTTGGGGAACTTGGGCATAAGTTGAGACTGACCACAATACACCTGTGGATGGCTAAGTCTATTGTGAGGACTGGTCAAAGTAATAAACCTCTGACTTAGTGTTTATTCTGACAGTAGAGAATTCCTTCAGAGGTGCAAGATTTTAGGGTGCATCCTTCTCTAAGTCTGACACACTTCGGAGAAAGTCCTGCTGAGTCCACTGGTTTGTATTAGGAAAACTCAAATTAGATACTCAGCAAAGCCCTGTTGTCAGCTGGATACTTTTTGCACATTCCCCCGGTCAAGATTTCTTTGTTAGGACCAAATCTCTTTTTGGAATGTGAGAAAATCCAATGGGGCCTGGAAACTGTAGTCTGGCAGGTCCCACTGAAGCGATATTCCTTAGCCATGATGGTCCAACGAAGTCTTCTTTAAAGCTGCAATAAGCTTGTTGAATGAGACCAACCTGTTCTTTTTTTCATTTATTTTTTTGGGGCCCGCCTAGGGTTGTGCCTTGGCGGGTAGCCTTAGTTGTTTATCTCTGGTCTTCTGGAGGTCAAAAACATATTTGAGTTCCAACTTTTTGGAATAGCTCTTCTTGGCCACTTCGAAGGCTCCTATGACCTCAGGGGCAGCATTCAAGGGTCCAGAACTCACTATAGCCATAGGCCACCAGCACTGTCTAGATAGGCCCACTTGCCACTGGTCAACTTGTCACTACAGTAAAATAACTCTTGCAGCTTTTGGTGTCCCTGTAGTCTCACAAGAAGTCAGCTAACTGACTCTTGGAGTTCACTTCTCAGTCCTGGGTAAAAGTGGAGCAGGTCTAGCACTTCAGGTTTCTGCACAAGTCAGGCTGCAGGCACATTCCTCTTCCGCAGGTTCACATGTGTCCTGAAAAGTGAGCTGCTTTTATTTGTTTTAGTTCACTAGCCAGTGGGTGGGGGTGATTCCTGGGGACTACCTAACGAATGGATATAAAGTTCTTAAGAATAATACTTGCCTCTTTTCCAGCATTTCCTGGTTGCCTTACTGCAAACTGCCCCACTGTGCACCATTCTTATTGCAGTCTAACATGGCAGAACCTTTCTGTCCTTGGAAGAGGCTTGTGACACATTGGTGAGTGTGTCTAGGGTAATGGCTACCCCATCCTACACACCCGCACCAGTTTGGTTCTGGCCCAGCTCCCTACTCCACCGCGAATGGAGCCATTAGGGCTAAAGTGTATCATGGGAGCAAAGAACTCCTCTTCTACTGGCCTCCTCAAGGTCCCCTTCAAGTCGGCAACATTTCTGGACCCTCCATGTCGGCAACATTTCTGGACCCTCCATAACTGCCCTTTTTGGGTTAAACTGGGGCATGATATCCCACCCATGGCACTCTGCCATCACCAAGCCATTGTTTCTTCTGTGGGAGCAGTATTTCAAACCTCATCACAAGCAAGCACTGATAGTCAACTACAGACAGACAAGTGCTAATTAGCCCACTAGAGCTTCTAGCAGGAAAAGTATAACTTTCTAAAAAATACTGTTTCTGTATATTTATCAAAAATCCAACTATACCATTCAGTCTGAATTTTGATAAACATCAAAAATAGTGGTTGAATGAATTTTGTAGGGGGTTAGTTACTGTAGGAGCATGCCAACTCAAATTTTAAATGCCACTTTAAATACTAGGCACCCTACCTTGTGAAGTGCAGAGCCTACTTAGGGGGGGACAGACTTAATGTTTAAAAGTGAAGTTTCCTCCTCTCAAGTTATTTTGAGTGGCCTTCCTGCAAGTTTAAAAGCTGCAGCAGTGAAGCTCCACATGTAGGCATGAAGCAGTATTTTCCTTGCCATCCTAGAGGACAGCACATTATGTGCTGCAGTCCATAGGTGATATTAAACTTCCAGGCCTTGGGTGTATTTTCTGCACCAGATCTGTGACCTTACTGGAAAATTAAATATGCCAATTGTGGATCAGTCAATTTTAGCCTGTTTTAAGGTTCAGAGAATATGCACTGAGGACTGGACAGCAGTACCACAACGTGTGGAATTCAGCAAACCCCACCAGCCCACATAAAATGGGAGGGGGGAATCGTGTCAAGTTTTTTTTTTTGTTTGTTTTTTTCCCCCCCCTACTGCTCCACTCAGTGAGCACTTACTCTCGTTCCTCACATTCTCAAGCCGGTTTAGAAAATCTTCAGGATGTCACTAAGGCATCCTCAGACAGCCCATGTTTTGTCTCCTGGTACCCCAGCTCACTGTGGCAGTGGTAACCGTGGCAGCTTCTTTTCTCGAGCAAAGTTTCATCGTCCCAATGACCTACAAAGTTAAATATCTTTAAGTCGAAAAGAAAAGATGTACACATCTGGCGTTTCTCCTTTAGTTTTCGGCCAACAAAATTGTGACCAGTTGCATTCTCATACTAGTCTGTGGCCAGACGGCTTGGTGTAACCTTAACCTGGTCAAAGTGGAAGCTGATCTTATCCTCTGATTTCTCTGTGAACTGCAGTATGTTCATGCAGGGTAAGTTGGGCTCAAGCTTCCGATCTCCAGTCAAAAGGCCCAGAATACACCATTTTTTATGGGAAGAACTTATTTGATTTTTCTCTGGCGGAGGTCCTCCTGCAGTACAAAATGGGCATGGTTATGGCCAAATTGCAGAGTGCTATCAAGTTGTACCACCATGACCACAATTCTTTCATGCTGGCCACCCTTCTAGGCCAGAGTACTCTTTCCTTCAAAGACTCCGTCAGGCAGCTCCTCTTGCTCCACTCAGCAGCGAAAGACATGCAATAGGAATTAAAACAAAACCATCCCACCCCTCAAAATAAATAATTAAATCTTGGTGACTTACTCTGGTGCTTGCCACCTCCTTTGCATCATTTCAGGAGGCAGATTCCGCTTTTAGGATGTTACTCTTTCCATTACCATTGCTGTTGAGCACATTGTCCTCTTAGTGCTTCAGAATGGCTGTGACTTCAGATCACCTTTTTCCGTCCCTAGAATGTCTGTAGAAGATCATGAAAATGTTTTTTCGAGGAACGTCTGAGCTGGGTTTTTTCTCTGAAAATGGGCATAATCATTACATCATAGCTTTACAGGGAAAAAGGAATAGTCTGTGACCTGAACAGTTCCTCCGGCTGCAGAAGTACATCAGAGCGGTCTTTGGCTCGGATCATGACAGCAGTCCAGAAGGATTGGCTATGCTCTGTAGCACTGCAAAACAAACAGTGCATCTTATTCTTTGTGGGAAACCCAAAGCTTCCAGCATAGAATATTGCCCTATGATCTGAGCATCGCCTTCAGTCTTTACCAAGATTCTTGTTCATGTGGCGGCTTTCCTACATTTTTAGAAGGACTACTGCCAGCTCTACCTCAACTAATAGCTTATCAGAGTGAGGTCATTGAAGGTAATGAAGTGTCTAGTCATAACTATCAAGACCTATTTAATTGTGATCACTTTGAACTATTCCCTAATCATTTTTGTCCCCTTCCAGAGTAGTCATTTTATGGTACCAATTCTGGCAATATTGTTTACACTGCCAGAGAAGATAGTGGACATCAGCCAGGAGTATTTTCAGACTACAGGCATCCAGCATGGGGTCCATTGGACACAATCACTTTAATAAACAAGGTATTAAATGTGGAGGGATAGCTAATGTCAGGGGCTGTGGCTTGCTGAATCACAACTGTGCAAGAATCATTAGGAGAGACATGGTTGAGCTTAAAGCTGAGCTTATTTGCATGTCCAGTATCAAAGGTATACTAAAACCAGCTGTAGGGAGCTCTCCTACAAGAAAGCAGTAGTTACGTTGGTTTATTGGGCAAGATGATATAATGTCCTCATTATTACTTCCCTTTATCAATAAAGACAGACGCCTGGTTTTCAGAGAGAGAATGTCTGGTATGACCTCTGATTCTGTGCTTAAAGTGGGTAGGAAATTCCTCACCAATGATGCGGCCGAGCTCCTTATACCTCAAAGTTCTTGTGTAGTCATTATACAGGAGCATCCACTGGTCTTATGGACCTTTGGTTGTTGACTGAAAATGTATGGAAGGTGCTAGAATCTACAACACATTTCAGTAACAGAAACCAATGTGGCTTCACAAAAATTACAGAGAAGATGGTGTCCAAACCGTGAGGGTTTATTAGCAAATTAAATAAAAGGTTGTAAAACAATTAATTAGCAAATCAATGTATCCAAAAAACATGAATATCTATGTAATTATGCAGTCTAAATGTGCATATTATAAAGAAAAAGATACAAAATATAGCAATGTAAACAGCACAAAGAATGTAGATCAGTTCCATAAAAGAATTTCACTATGCTAAATAAAGCATCAAAAGTGGCAAGGGGAAGTTCAAAAAGGAAGGTGTCGGCATCTGAAGAACCAAATTACGGTTCTTGAGGAACGAAACTGGCATTCACGCATAAAGCTCAGCACCCATAGGAAATTACCAAAGTTAAGAAAGGTGGTCTTAGCGAAGTGAGGAGAGGATCTGCTAAAACTTTTCTGAAGAACTCACAAATAAGCAATGGGAAGTTATGGAAGCTTCTTCCCAGCAACTCCATTGGGTTGGTCCAATCAGACACTGTTCTGTGGGAGCAGGTAGACTCCCCAGGGTCAGACAGAGCAGTACGCGGATGCACGGCCTTGAAGTTGGCATCAGTTCAGCCAACCTGGTATAGGAGGTGCGCTACAAGTCCATTTCAAATTCCAATTATGCTTGCTAATCTAGCAGTTCCTAACAATAAACAAGGCCCTATATAACTATCGAGCACTTCTTGATACTGCATCTGAAGAAGAAAGGGAAAACCTGAAGCTCGCAATGCCTTTATTTATGAATTAGAGTGGCCAAGGCCTAAGCACAAGCTGGGTCAGTGATATGGGGAAACAATTGCACCTATAATTGATCTCACCGTGGATATCATCCTTTAGAAGCACCTTTATGAGATGGATATACGCCAAGAACTGATTGGGATATTTTGCATTCCCATTGTATTCATTCAACGTTGGGGAATCTTGATTAGGTATCTGTCTTCCTTTAACTTACCATGAAATCTCCCTTGAAATTCCATTCATTAGATAAACTCTCAATTGCCATTCCTTTTCCTCCTCATGCTCAGAATGCTTAAGCGCCTCGAAGAACGGGTCAGGCACAATGACCCATTCGTTCAACTGACGCTGTCCTCCCAGCACCGCCAGACATAGTAACCCAACATGGCGGATTACTTTGCCGGAGAGACTTGAATACGCGTACTAGCGTTCATTCCTCACTTATAAACACGTGCGGGTTCCGACGTCTCCTTACACGCAGCGGCCATAATTGGAGCCGGTGGTGGACGCGGAAAGGCACGAAAGGTGAAATCGGTGTGTTTTAGACACGACATATTAACTCCATTAGTAGTTGTAGATAACTGATTTCTCTGCTCTGTTATAGTGCTATAATGGGCAAATACTGGATGCCCTTCTAATTTCACATCTTAAGACACTACGTGGAACGGCATGGATGTTGGGTAAGATTGAGCCTCTTTCAAATCAGTTATGTTGCGTATTTTTTTTAAGCATTCGTTTAAACTAGCACAATCGTGATATTTATTGATTTTGGGATAATTCCGACTTGGCTTATGCACGCTCTTCTATCGTTCCCCCTGATATCACTATTAGAATTAATGCACTTTCGAAGATTTTTACCCAACTCAGTGGTCTCAATTATATGAATTTTGGGGCTGGACTCTTGCAATAGTCATTGAACTTGTTCGTTCGGCCTGAACCAGACTCTGTTTATACTCAGATTGCACAACTATTACCCCACATTTAATTGAAATCAGACTCACTCTTCTGTTACTCTACACCGTTATGCCTAATTTATGCTCATGGACAGATTGCGAACAGAAGTAATGAGGGCACATTATCATTCAGATTGTGATCCTAAGAAGGACTATTACGTGTGCTACTTGGACCAATATTGAGAAACATTTTCCCTACCATCTACTGCCCGGGACAGAAGTATAACCGGCACAGAGGTAGGACAAGCTGTATTGATTACCTTTTTGGACGGTGTTCTCAAGAGCATATGTGAACCCTCACACATGCTTACTCAGCATTTCAATCGCTATTATAGGTTTACCGTGATTTTTCGCATCGAGGCAGGTATGCTATCTCCTATTTTATTTATAGAACCTAAGCATAGTCACTCTCACCATGAAGATACAGGATATGAGCACTCTTCCCCACCTCCTCCACAAGTGAATCTCTGTTCTCACCATTGTTTTGCATTGGCAGTGATACTGATAAGTGCATCACGTCCCACAATATCTTGTTATGATGTATGAATATCAGGCCACTATGCACAAACTTATAGTGGCATATAAGGGCATGAAAAGTACTGTATCTCAATTCCTGGCTAAATCGTCGGTGGTATAGATATGGATTGAAGTGTGGGTTTCCACCAAATTATATATTTACAATGTAATGGGCCTTGTACAGGATACTATTGTTTGTTCATGTAATTCTTTCGAGCCCTGAGGAAGTCGTGGGTTCACTCCTGGACGACGAAACACGTGTTGGCCGGAACAATCAAAAGAAGAAAATAAAATCACAAGAATGCGAATAGTATTGTGAATACTTTTGTTGCAATTAGCAATAGGATAACTGATGTGTGCTCGGGCTTGGTCTTATTTGTAAGGGAGATCCCCAGGGGTCATACGTGGGGGATTGGGTGGTTACCCCTTCCTTGAGCACCATAATAACTTCCAATAAATTAAGATAATACCGCCAAGAGTGAGCGCCAACACCACATGGGCCCGATCACCCAATACAGAGTTTGCTTGCTCTTTAAAGTAGTACAAAAATAAATTACCAAAGCAAACAGACATGTTTCCCAATGGGTATGAAAAATGAATTGTTTTTCAGTAATAATAAAATTTGTGCGTGTTTAAAATGTTTCTGGTTGCAAAAAAAGGAGTAAGGGGCGATTACCAAGCATCGACCAACAATAAAAAGGCTCAGCCATTTATAGTGTGTGGTGAGTGGACCCACGTGCTCTCGTGATCCACGCAGTGTAGGGAGTTTTAGCCTTTCATCGCTTTAAACAAGATGGAAGCCACCAAAAAAGGTTAAACCAAAAGACTGGACACACACTTCACTTCACAGTAAAACTAAAATAACAGACTTTTTAAGAATGCTTCATAAAGCGTGTGTGCTCCTGGAAATTAAAGTTTTCAAAAGCTAGCAGACACTAACAAAGTGTGTGCTTTTTAGGTCTCGCCTAGCGCAGCCCGCATGCGCTGCTCTTGGAGAGGGCCTCTTGGAATCACTTCAGACTTCCAAGAGACTTCTCCGTGTGGGTTGGCCTCCTCCCACACATTCCATTGGCCTTTGCGTGTGGCTTTCAATAATGAAAGAACGCAAATGGCCAAAGACGGGTGCATGTCCCGCCTTCCCTCTAAACTTTCACTCCCATGGCCTAGGGGTCTCGGGAGCGAGCAGAGGCGCGCATTGTGCCAGCTGCATTCCGCCCTTATCCTTATGTTGGCTCATGTTACTAATTAAACAAGCACGGTGCTTTCGCAGCCGCGCTTGTTTTTCTGAGTGCAGTTTGGCCTCTTCCACTGGTATAGGGTGGTGGTACTGTTGTGCACTGTACAGTGAAGCGCTTCTCTGTGACAGCAGCCTCAGGCTATTATGCTACACAACCATGTGTGAAATTCTTTTATTTCATTTTCTATCACTTAGGAGGTGGTCAGCACTTTCTTTAACATGCACCTCTACTCCAGGCCTGCGAGATTGGAAAGCATGATATATAGTTTTATCATAGCATTTATAAAATGCTTCATAGCACTGTTGTGCCCTAAAGTGGTCGCCACCAGTGCTGGAGGGAGGAATTTGATTCTTTTTACATGGAATATTACATAATAATAGGTTTGATTGGGTGCTTTCTAAATTCAAATGTTCCAGTGGCTTTGAAGGGACAAGTTATGTAAATGAAGAGGCCTTGTAGGAACTGATGCTCGCACCGCTGCTCTTGGACAGATGGAGGTATAGATGTGGGGAGGGCGGTGGTGCGTTCATGTTGTGAGATGCCGTCCTGTCTTGGCGCACTTACACGCTCAGTCTGTTCTGGAGTTGTCAGGGTTGTGTGGTTTTTCACAGTTTCATTCCTGCGGGTGTGATGACTTCATGGCTATATCCGAAGGGTGACCTGCGCCCGAGCTGCTGTCTGCCAGGGGTGTGATGTGAGCTCGGCAATGTGTATCAGGGAGGGGGATGTCCGTCTCGGAGGTCGCCCCTCGTCTCCTTCAGTGCGCCGTTCCCCTTGGCTGGCACCATGAACAAGGACCTACACCCAACCCCCCTCCCCCACCCCCCCACCCCCCTTCTCCCTCCCGGGATGCGCATGCAATTTCTTCCTCGCGCCTCATCTTTTGATTTCGCTTTCCTTTGCCTCCGCATGAGCACGTGAAGACGGTCCGCCTTACTCTGCAGAATGGTCCCGCTGGAGACCCCCCTGCTCATCCACTCCTCCTGCTCCTACCAGGACCATTGCCTCTCACATCAAAGAATAAAGGAGATATGTTAAAGATTTGTGTAACCATTCTAAGACCTTTTTGCATCCCATTAACGACACGCAGCTGAAGCGATTTTGCACTCCGATTCCAACTACGGGTGTCTGGGGGGGGGGGGGAGATGGATATTCTGTCTTGCTGGTGCATACATGACCGGCCCTTGCTCCAGTAGTGCCCTGGCTGGAGAGAAATGTACCGCCCTCGCTACAACTGGTGAATAAACAAGAAAGAGACAGCAGCCATTTTTCACAGGTCTGTCCTTGCCTGGCAACATCAAAACAGCGACTTGCCTCAGATCACACATCTCTGCAACCCCCAGGCTCACCCTAATCACCCACAATGTAATGCCCACAGACTGGCTCTAAGTTGTTTGTTGGGAGAGGGAGGGGGTGTTGATATGTGGCAGGGGGGGGGTCAGGGGGTTGAGAGGCAGATGGGAGGGCAAGGTAGGGGGTTGATAGGGTGCTAAAAAAAACAGCTACTGCAGCACATTAAAAACGTTTACAAGCACTTCAAAGGGAATCACTGGAGCCAAGGTAGCGGATGTTGCTGTCTGCAGGACCTTTGTGGACAGTTCTTTACTCCCCTCTGATGATTGGCGCCCTGGGCTCGGGCCAAAAATCGTCCCCTAGTGAATACTTGGGGGCGCACAGATCTCACGCAGGAAGAACCACGATTCCACTAGGGAGTCTTTGGTGCCCCTAGGACAGGAGCACGTGGTGCCTTTTTACACATCTCTTCAGCGTTCACATGTCCCTCAGAGGCCCGTATCTGTGGAACTCTCCTGGCTTTGTGAAACGAGGGGAGGGGACATCTAGGGGTCACACGCCCTTACCCAAACTGAGCTCCCTTTCCCCCCGACTAGGACACGGGCATGGTTGAAGACCCAAGCTCTGCTCTGGGCAGATAGTGAATGTAGCGCCCAGTGCCTCTTCAGTTTGAGTGGCGCTTGACGGCCCTCTCACTTCACTGTGCGCATACTAATGATTCAGGTGTAATATTGTGCAAAGGAGAGAGCCACGGCTGACAAACAGCTGATAACACTGATTTTATCCCACCCTGGCCTGCCCTTTGATAAGGGACGTCACTGCTGGCCCTTCCAATGATGGTGGCATCTCTCAGCCGGGACCCGCTGCAGTCCTAGTTCCTGCACTTCCAGAAACCGTTAGTTATCGAGGACTGAATCTCTTCGTCCCCTTCACAGGAAATTCAACTGCTTTTGTTCAGCACGAGATTGATGCAGTGCTGCATGGTCGGGTGAGGTACATCGTGGCACACTGTACAGGATAAACACTTTAAAAAAACAAGCATTGGCATAGCCAATAGGTCTCGCTTTTGGGACCTTATAAGTATTTAGTTATGCAGCACAATATCCTTGGTGCAACAACATCAACTGTTGCATGGCTAAACACTTATAAGGTCCCAAAGGCGAGACCTATTGGCTATGCACATGCACTCTGCTCAACTTACACCATGTTTCTCGGGTTTTACATGTATTTGTGCTCACTGCAGGGGACTGTGTTCGACCTCGAGGTCACAGGTCCAAATCCCGGCAAATTCACTCATCCTTTCTGAGGTCGAGAAAATTAGTACTACTAATTTGGGTAACCAATAGACCTCTGTTATTCAGCGCCAAGATGCCCCTTTGCGGGTGAAAGTGCGCTTTACAAATACACGTTATGTTATGTTACTATGATGAACTGCCCACACCTAACAATAAAAACTATAACAAAAAAGCATTAGAACAGGCAGTGAAAAATTGACAGCATTGCATAAAAAAAAAACTAGAACACAAATTTGGTGTTAATTCTAGTTTTTATTAGGGTACTTCAGTTGTATATAATGTTTTCTAGGTTGTATATAAGGTGACAAATGGTTATAACACTTTTTTTTTTATTATAACTTTTAAACATGCTGCACAACATTCACAATGCTCTGCAACACATTAAAAACATTAACAAAGCCAATAGCTCTCTAAACACTTATAAGGCCCCAGAGGCGAGACCTATTGGCTATGCCAATGCTTGTTAATGGATGATGTGTCCCCCCTCAAAGGATGGCCACGTTCTGGTGAGCTATACTCTGAAGCCAACCTTTGTTTGCATGGATTAGCATCATGAATAGCAGTCACTAGGCGCTACATGTGTTCAGGAATCTGCACTCCCTGCAGAGCAACAATTCCTCCCTACCCCAGCCCCCCATGGGGGGCCTTTAGGGTCGTAGCTATCAAAGGCCAGCGCACTGGCTCCGGGGACCAGGAGACTTACGTGCCCAATGAACACCACCAATTATGCCTTTATTTTTCTACCCAACTAGCTGACGGTGGGGCTCAAGTTCCTTTCTTGCTCCAGTCTCCCTGTCTTCACCACTGGATACCGAGACTCTGTCACTTACAGACCCTTGAAGGCAAGGGGGGCCATGGGCATCCCGGTCAGATGTCTATAGGTGTCCCCTCATTGATGCCAAGAACGCATGATTACTTACATATTGTCACATATAATTTAGAAACCATTTCTGCTCAAGACAATACAGTGCATAGTGTGAAGTAGACACTTTTCCAGGGAACAAACCATAAACAAGCATAACTGCTCACCTGCGCTTTATCCTCACCTCGAACTGTAATTCAGTCAGTGACCCTGTGAGCAGTGAATGACTTTTGCACCGACAAAAGGAGCCTCTAGTAGCCGCCGAGGCCACGCCCCTGTCACAACAGGGTAATAAGTGCTTTCTTGAATAGGAGAGCAGCCTTGCTTTGAAGGGGCCCCCCCATGTATGCGTGGCCGCAGTGGGGGAGGAGGTCGTCCCAGCAGCTGGTGTTCAGGACAGGTCATGCATGCCCAACCATGGCTAGTAGTAAACACCTGTGCTAGGACTTTTGGACATGCTGGGTTACCGCTTGTGGAATGCGCATAATGGCCAGGCAGCAGCGCTCTCCGCTGGAGTCCACCAAGGACTGCGCGCAAAACACATATGACGGACCCAGCCTCTGGGTGCTATGTAAAAGTGAAACGTTATGTCCAGGGCACAAGCCCTAAACGAGCCAAATCCCCTTTAAAAGGATGGAAAACAGGTGAGGTACGTCAAGCTCTGCCCCTTTTATTGGGATCAACCCTCACTCCACGAGCTGAATTGTAATGCTGACAAAGTCACCTTCCTTCTAGATCAGTTTGAGCTAGAAACTTTTTTAAATTTGCAGGTCATTCAGCAGATTGTTTTATATTGCAAATGCGGCATGTCCGTAACTATGCAGAAAGTCGCAGCCACAAATCTCCTAATTCTAGTGGCTCTTGTCACAGGCTGTCCTGCAGTGTCAAACTTTGGTCTGAAAGCTCAGTGTGTGCGACGTTTTTTGGCTGTTTATGAGTAACCCTGGGCAAAGCACTACGCTACGCTCGCGTAGTTTGCGAAGTTTGCGCTACTTCGCACAACGCGACTTGCACGTAGCACAGTGCAAACACGCGTAGCGTAGTGCAGCGGTCATTTTTTGCTTGCTTGCGGTCCTCAACGTCAAGTTGGCGACCGCGAGCAAGCAAAATGACATCCCGGCGAGACTTTTTCCTCGTTCGCGATCAGCAACATCAAGTTGCCGATCGCGAGCGTGGAAAATAAACCTCCCGGCAAGATTCTCAACGCGGGGAGGTCAGGTTTCTCATTGCGAGTGGTCGCGTATGCTCGCGACCGCTCGCGATGAGAAACTACCAGTCCGCGTTGAGAAAGCTGCCGCTCGAGTAAAAATCTACTCGAGCGGCAGTAAAAGACAGCTCGCACTGTGCAAGATGCCGTTTTCAATGATTGCACAGTGCAGACAAGCATCCGGCACTGTGCAATCATTGCGAACAGCGCACTACGCAGTTCGCGTAGTGCTACGCGTAGCTCGCGTAGTGCGAACTGCACTTTGCGTAGCTTCGCGTAGCACTACTTCGCGAACTACGCCCAGGCTTATTTATGAGCCTGTTTATGGTGTGGCTTCCCGGTTTTTACTGTTCATGAAATTGTTGAAATATAGGCTACGCTACAGCAAGCACAAATGCATGCTTTCTCACATATGGGCTGAGAAATTCTGACAGCACCTAAGTTGACCGCATCATAGCCTGTGATTTAAATGCCATCTCTGTACGTCACATTGGGCCCTTGGAGAACCAACGACAGAGTCCAGAAGCACCGTCACCATTTTAAATGCATGACCTTCACGCACAACTCCGAGTGTCCCACAGTGTGAACTGTACTGTAAACAACAGCAGCACAACGTGTTATTTAAAGAACTCCTTGCTACAACATGGAGCACTGGGGCGCTTCAGACATCGGATCTACGCTCAAAAAGATGACTTGAACTTTGAAACCACATGTAGACGTTAAGAAGCAACTCATACAGTTTTTATTTTTTTATAAACGTCACTACTTCTCTGGGCTTCTGTAACTCAGTTGGCACAACCCGGTGCATCGCAGAGCACCGCAGCACCCATTTGTTTAAAGCAGCACCCCTCCGCCAATAGCTTCTCTCAAATGGCCCCCATTTGATTCTGAATACAGGGGCTTCGTCCCCCTCAACGCTGTCCATCTGCTCACATGACACTCGCAGGCTCTCACGGCCACAGTGTGCGATTATCTGCCCAGAGATGCAAGGAGCGATTGATGCAAGTGGTGGGGTGTGAAGCTGCTGTTGAAGGGCGCCTTTCTTTCCATCACTGAACACCCCAGTCTTGTGTTTGAGAAAAAGTAATGTAGTAATGATCACATCCGTATAATGAAGCGTGCGCTTTCCACTCGGAGAAGGAGGGCCGTTTAGTTTACCTGCCGGGGCATCAGTGCCCCAGCCTGACATGAGCCACATACAATGAGGAGGTTTTCCGACACACACAAAGCCCGGTGCCCTCCAGGGCAGTTCTGCTTTGGAGCACAACAACATTAAATAAACCAGGCAGGAGATGTGCTGGATTACGAGGGGTCGCGTCTGCCAGCAGCCGTGAGACCGAGAAGTACACTTTCTCCCTAGCTGCCCAGCGCACGAAAGGGAGAGCAGGAAGCTTAGAATAACTAATAAACGCCATGGACGAAACTGGAGGGAGAGCATTGTTGCTGAATTTTACGGGTTGTCAGGGCGGAGAGCGGAGACTAGTGCTTCGGACGGCGCCAGTCAGGGTAAGATCGACGGTCCCGTGTAGAGACTGGAAAACAAAGACCTGGAGTGAGAGCAGTGTGCACACTTCCTCTTAGAGGACAATCACAGAATGACACTGCAAAAAAATAGGTGGGAAGTGTTTGGGAAAGGCACGGGGGGATTACCTGAACTGCAAGCAGCCCCATTTGCCAGCGAGCGGCAGGAGTGGGATGAAAGAAATGGTGCACTCAAACAAAACATATGTTCCAAAGGGAAAGGATCCATGTAGTGGGGCCAGGAGCCAGGTTGGTAACAAAATAGCCACAAGGTGGGACAAATGTACACTATTCACCAACAAAAACTAAGGAATTCGTAAAGGCAGGCCAAGCAACCAATGAAAAAGCAGTGGGCGTTCATTGGCGTGTTCAGTCTCCACAGAGGGAGTACAGCTTGTCTCGCAAAGCAGCTCATGCGCGCTGACTCTAGGCTCGCCCTAAAAACGTTGCATATTATGTGCATATGTAATTAAAAATAACAGTTTCTAAAATGTAGACTAGCGAACAAGTAGCCTGGTTTCTAGACCTTGAATGGACCAGGGGAGTTCTAACTTCATAACTGCTTATCCAATGTTCTTCTGTGAGCGCCAATGTAAACATTTGAAGAGCAGTTTCAAGGCACGTGTACAGTGGAAAAGTAAAGACGTAAACTCTGGGTAGAAAAAGGAAATCACTGCTTTGTCCTAATGTATAATTAAACACTTTGAGGGGATTATAAATGTAATCAAGTTAACCCTACCCAGTGATTCAGTAGTTGTAAATACCATTGTTCATAATAATGCAAATAGTTTTCTTTTTATAAAGAATATAATTATTGTAAGTGATACATGTACTAACTAAAAGTACATCCCGCACCACCCTTGTGGGCTAAGCTTTCACTTTTTGACCTCACTACCTTGGAAGTCAAGGTAATTAACTTTGACGACCTAACTGAACACATGCAGACATACCTTGCACATTTACCTAGGTAGGTATGGTACGAATCGCATTACAGACTTCGCCAAACTGCAGCACGTCTGCGTTCTTGGATTCCGCCTCAATAAGAAAGTAACAAATTCTCATTCAAGTGGAATGTTATATTACCCTAAATGTAAAATCTCTGCTTACACCTAGACTCATAGCTCTGAGGAAATCTTGAATAGGTTTCCATTAAAGGATTTACTTTTAAATATTCGGTCTTTCCCACTCCGTCGTTGGGTACCCTGCCACCTAGTGGTGGGAACTGGAAACGGTTTCTCAGTAGAAAGCATTTGCCGCAGAAGGCACAATTGTTTGTGCATTCATTGAGTGTTGCCATGCACTGCTTAATTTGAGCCAGTGTGAAGTACACTCATGCGGTAGGTGCAACAGGTTTATTGTAGTATAAAGTTGGAGCCCATGAATCGCGGATGCGTCTTCAGCCAATGTCCTCCAGCAACTGCCAACCAACAGTCCATTAGAACATCGCTGAGAGACACACACCAGAACATGAAACCCAAACAAAAGTAAATAAGGTAAGTAGAGTCGAACAGTAAGAATATGCACGGTACATCACCTTCCCCTTTAAAAAAACAAAATACAAAAACAGAACCCTCAAACAAAAACCCCAAAAGCACATTTGACCCCTTCGCTGCTAGGCCTCCCGCCTCAAACACCCCCCCCCCTCCCTGTGTTAAGCCTTTTTTGTCTATTTGGGGTAGCTCATGCTTAGGCCCCTGTAACTTTTTGTCCCAATAAGGTATGCATGCCAAATTTGCGTCCTTTTCTTCCAACATCTTGAGGATTATTGAGATACCCAGGGTTTGTGGATACCCCTGGAGGGGACCAAGAAATTGGCCAACATACAGCTAATTTTTTGTTTTGTTTTTAGGAAAAAGGGGGAAAAAGTTCTGCAAAAGGAAGTCTGTTTTTTCCCCTGCAAAAGATATCGGCAAAGGGTTTGTGGTGCTAAAATCACCATCTTCCCAGCATAAAAGGAACAGGCAAACTTTTGTCAGAAAACCAAAATTTACCACACAGTTTTGGCATTTTACTGGGGCATAGCCTATTTTTCGTTTTCTTTCTGCTTTCAACCTCCTTCCGGTTAATGATAGAAATGAGTGTGAAACCAATAATGGATCCCGGAGAACTATACATTTCTGGAAAGTAGGCACAATTCTGAATTCAGCAAGGGGTTATTTTTGTAGATCCTTCAGGGTTTTTCTATAGAAACTAACAATTGAAATAAAAAGAATTGAAATTGAGTTGGAAAAAACAGCCATTTGTGCCAACATTTACACCTGTAACGTCTCCTAAGTATGGCAGATTTTTTAAAGCAATATACCGTTACGTCCGTTGGACCCTTCTGATTGCGGGGATATATAGGACTTGTAAGTTTACCAAGAACCTGAGGTACCCAGAGCCAATAACTGAGCTGCGCCTTGCAATGTTTTTTCATTGTGTACCGGGTATATAGCAATTAATTTGGTAAAATATAAAGTGTGAAAAATAGGTACCAAGGAAACCTATAGATTTCCGAAATGGGAACAAAATATAGTTTAGAAGCAGTGGCTATTTGCACTTCTCCGAAATTGTGGGTACCCATACAATCATGTGAATTAGAGGACATTTTTTCAAAATGACTTTTTTACACATTGTCTTACATTTGGAAGGCAAAAATGCAAAGAAAGTAAATTGGTAATAACACTTGTTCTACTATTCTGTTTCCCGAAGTCTCCTGAAAATGGTACCTCACTTGTTTAGGTAGGCCTATTGCCTGTGACGGGAAACGCCCAACACGCAACGTGGACACATCACGTTTTTCCAGTGAAAACAAACCCTTTTTTGCAATGTGCCCAACTGTGAATTTTGCACCCTAGCTCAGCCAGCACCTAGGGAAACCTAGCAAACCTATACATTTTTGAAAACTAGACAACCAGGGAAATCTAGGATGGGGGTGACGTATGGCTCTTACTAGGTTTTGCTACCCAGAATTCTTTGCAAACTTTGTAAAAAAAAAAAAAAACATTTGTGATAAAGTTCTGGAATTTGCGGGTAGCCACAAACTTCCACACACCCAGCATTCCCCAAAGTCTCCCGATAAAAATGGTCCCTCACTTGTGTGGGCAGGCCTAGTGCCCGCGACAGGAAACATCCCAAAATGCAACGTGGACACATCACATTTTTCCAGTGAAAACTAACCATTTTTTCGCAATCTGCATAGCTGTGGATTTTGGACCCTAGCTCTGTCTGCACCAAAGGAAAAATAGCAATCCTATACATTTTTGAAAACCTAGACTTCCAGGGGACAAAAGGATGGGGTGACTTGTGTGGCTCTCACCAGGGTCTGGAACCCAGAATCCCTTGCAAACTTCAAACTTTGTCCCAAAAAACACATTTTCCTCACATTTCTGTGATGGAAAGTTCTGGAATCTGCGTGGATCCACAAACTTCCACCCACCCAGCATTCTCCCAAGTTTTCTGATAAAAATGGTACCTCGCTTGTGTGGGTAGGCCTAGTTCCTGTGACAGGAAACGGCCCAAAACGTACTGTGGAGACCTCAAAATTATCGATTTCCAAAATACCTTGTTTTGCGAGGGAGTCCCCTGCGGTTTTGATCCCGGGCTCGGCGGCCATCTAGGGAAACCTACCAATCCCAGACAATGAAAAGTAGACACCCGGCAGAGTCCAGGGAGGTGTGACTTGCGTGGATCCCCCAATGTTTTCCTACCCAGAATCCCCTGCGAACCTCAAATTTTGCTGAAAAATCTAATTTTTCTCAACTCTGTGTGGGAAAGTTGTGGCATCACCAATCTGACACAGATTTCCTAACACCCAGTGTTCTCCCAGGTCTCCTGATAAAAATGGTGCCTTACTTGTGTGGGAGGGCCAAGTACCCGCAGCAGGGAAGGGCCCAAAACGTATTGTGGAGACATCAAAATTATTGATCACAAAACAAACTGGTTTTTCAAGGGCGGCACCAGCGTTTTTGGTCCGAGGCTCGACGCCATCTAGGGAAACCTACCAATCCCAGACATTTATGAAAAGTAGACACCCGGCGGAGTCCAGGGATGTGACTTGCGTGGATCCCCCAACGTTTTCCTATCCAGAATCCACAGCAAACCTCAAATTTAGCTTTAAAAAAATCTACTTTTCCTTACATTTCTGTGTGGGGGATCACTGTGCCTGAAACAAATGTCCTACCACACAGCGTGTAATAAATACCAAAAAATCCCTGGTGCCTAGTGGGCTTTCTGCCCTCCCGGGGTGCAGATCATGGGCTATTTCCCCCATCTGCCTCCCGGGAGGGGCAGAAAGACTGCCAATTTTTTAGGGGGTGTGGGCATTGGCATGCCCATTCTGGGCAGCCCCCACCCCTACGTATACAAAAAAGTCTAATTCCTAGTGCCTAGTGGGCTTTGTGCCCCCCCCGGGGGCAGATCAGGGCTATTGCCCCCATCTTCCTCCGGGGGGAGGAGTGGGGGCATAAAGACTTTGGCATTTTTTGGGGGGTAGGGTGGGGGCATGCGCCAAATGTGTCCATTTGGAATGGGGGGAGCAAAGGCCCTTGCCCAAGGGGCCGCTCCCTCCTCCCTGGTGTCTAGTGGGTGGATCCCTGCTTGGGGATCGCCCTCCTGCAGCGATCCCCAAGCAGGGATGGACTAGGGAGGGAGATTCTCCCCTTTCCAATGATACCCCTCCCGTGTGTTTTGGTGCTCTGGGGCCTGAGGTAGCCCCACGAGCACCGAAACAGTGAAACTGAAACTAAGTTTCAGTTTAATTTTCAATGTAATGAAATCAGAGCGCATGCGCGCGATCGTCATTACATTGAAATAAAAAAAAAAGCTTCTGGAGGTTGGGGAAGCTCTTCCCCCCCCCCCCCCTCTCCCCCATCTCCAGAGGCAAAAAAAAAAGGAAATCCCTCTGCTGTGTACAGCAGAGGGATTTTGTGCTCTTGTGCACATGACGGAATAGTTCCGTCATGAGCACACGAGCACTGGTGCTCACGACTGACCCATTCCGTCATGATCACCGAAGGGGTTAAAACATGAACATTATTGCGTATACAACTTCTTGAATTTCGTAGACATTGATGCATTTCAAACAGATTTAGAACTAATTGGCCTTTGACGAACCAGTGCTGTCAGTGACTTTCAAATCCGAAGAAAAATGATCAAGCAAATCAATACCATTGGAGTCAACATGCGATCAGGTGACAGAAGTAACGGAAGTTGAGGAATCACATCCGCTAGAAACTGCAGCACCTGAAACGGAAAGAGCAGGTGATACAGACCATAGTCTATTCCCATTTGAAGAATTCAAAATATTACCATTACACTTGAACCACCACATACTGTCACAACTAGAAAAAAGACACTGCAGCACAATGTGCACTTTGCCCTTTGCTCAGTAAGATTCTTTTGGCTTGTTTCCGAGGCAGTTTTGGCTAAGTTCCTTCTACTCCATCACCCCCTCCAGAGAGCAACACTGCCCCCTTGGAAAGCTTCACAACCAGAATAGCAGGCATAAACTTAGATTCCCCTATTTAACCTTGTGGTTCTTCAAAGAGAACCCAATCACCATCATTAAGAGAATATTCTTTTACGCTATGCCTCTTTGCACAAAGCCTGTTAAGAACACTTTAGTAGCAACTGCTTCATTTGAAATGGAAACAGACCCAATTAAATTCAAGTGCAATTCCTTCAACCAATCGGGATCTAAATTGGATCTGGGTGTTCTACGCAAAAGCTTAGACTGGGACTCGCCCGTTGTACTATGTGGAGTAACTAAATAAGTCCACAAATTGTCTAAAAGTCCTCCACATCAGTTCCCAAAGCAGTTTGTACCCTTTCCTTCAAAAGCCTGTTCATTCTCTCAACCAATCTATTGGATGTGGCAGAAGATCGAGCCACCTAATGATGTCTGATGTGATGAGAATCAATACATTGCTTCCTAAGTGTGGACATAAAATGTGTCATTGTCTGTGACCATTTTCTTGGGTGTCCCCTCAATTTTCAATACTTTCTTCAAAAAGTTGATTACAGAGTTGGTATTGGGAGCAGAGGTAAAATCATTCTACACCCATTTGGAAAAATATTCAACTAAAGACTGATAACCAATCACAAAGGGTGATAGCAGGAACCTGCAGGAGTGAGATGAAGGGGAAGAGCGTGTCTTACAGTTCATTAAGGAGGCCTGGGGTGGATTCAGGACCACACAGTCTTGTTTTTTTTCGCACTGACATTTAATAGTACCGGTCAGGCGCTCATTTTACAAGTGAAGCACTGTTACCATGCCACCTTCCCTCACATCGGGATACACCCTTGCCAGTTTCTTTTCCTCTTGCTGTTCTGTGTGGAGTGTTTGTTTTGCATTTTCTAGTTGTGCTTTCTATTTTCTGTTCAGCTCAGGTAGTGTTCAAGCTACATACATTGGTCCCCAAGCAGTTTTCACCCTCTGACCTCTCATTCTCTACATATCATGGCTGAGGAACAGTAGTCTACTGCACTCTTTGTGCTAGACTTGTGAACTGGTCTTTGTAAATCGCCTCACTTAATGCAGAGCGTTTAGGAAAGGTGACGTCACCTTGTTGGCAATGTTGCACGTTATTTTAATGTGTTACAGCAAACAAATAATGGACGGAATGCTGACCATGCAAACATTCTCCCCCAGTCAAAAGTTCTGGGTTAAATCCATCGTCCTTTTGCCCACTACGCCACCCCAGTTTGGACCCAGCCATATGCAAATCAGTCTTGACCCTGTACCCCATGGGAACATTCCAGACCGAACTGCCAGGTCCTCCCTGGACCGGAAACAAGCATCCTGGGACCGGTTTCAGGGTATGTCACCCTTCAGCCAGTCCCGTGCTCGCCATGCCACTGGAGTCAAGCTATCCTGGCTGATGAGGGCTGAAAGCCCGAAACCGGTCCTAGGATGCTTGATTCCAGTCCAGGGAGGACCTGCCTGGCAGTTCGGGCTGGACTGTTCCCATTTGGCGCAGGGTCAAGACTGATTTGCATATGGCTGGGTCCAAACTGGAATGGCATGGTGAGCAAAAAAGACGATGGATTTAGGCCCAGATCTCTGTACTGGAGTGAATGTATGACATTGTTCTGCATTCTGTCCAATTGTTCTTTTTGCATTTGTCACTTTGAGTGGGACGGGTATGCCCAGACGTGGGTCCCGTGCTCGCCATGCCACTGGAGTCAAGCTATCCTGGCTGATGAGGGCTGAAAGTCCGAAACCGGTCCTAGGATGCTTGATTCCAGTCCAGGGAGGACCTGGCCTGGCACTTCGGGCTGGACTGTTCCCATTGGGCGCAGGGTCAAGACTGATTTGCATATGGCTGGGTCCAAACTGGAATGGCATGGTGAGCAAAAAACGATGGATTTAGGTCCAGATCGCTGTACTGGGGTGAATGTATGACATTGTTCTGCATTCTGTCCATCAATTGTTCTTTTTGCACGTTATTTTAATGACAGTCCAGCAATAAATGTTGGGCTTTTCAATCAATGCAAAAGAAGCAATTGATGGACGGAATGCTGAACAATG
>CAWUFW010000801.1:2817500-2837500 GCA_963921515.1 Calotriton arnoldi | reverse complement strand
TCGCTCTAGGACTTCGCCTCGCCGGTCTCGCGACTCGGCTGAGGCCCCTCCCGGCACCGTCCCCGCGGCCCCGGACATGCCTGTGGAGTCGCCCCGCCATACCCGCCCTTCCCGGGTTCGGGGGCGGATCCGGCCAAAGTGCAGGAATTCCTGTCGGCCATGGCCCGCCTCTTCGGGCCTCCAGGCCCCTCCGGTGCGCCTTCGGGCCCCGCGGGCCCGGATGGGGTTGCTCCGGCGTCGCCGACGGCTCCGGCCCCGGCGTCGCCCGTGCCTCCAGCCTCGATCCCGGCTCCACAACCCCCATCGACGCCGGTCGACCTAACGACACCTCCGCTGGCGCCGATGTCTCCGGTGCCGTTCTCGACGCCGCCCTGGGCTCCGGGCGGCGTCGTCCCCCAGTTCCTTCCGGCTCCGGACATGGACCCGGAACGACGTCGCTCGACGCCGGTTCCGGCGCCGATGGGGCCTTGGGTCCCAAATGTCCCTCCTCCTCCTCCTTATTTTGAACCAGAGGAGGACCAGGAGGACTGGGAGGGGTCTGATGACCCTCTGGCACGGCAGTGTCAGTACGATGAGGACTGGACAGAGGGTCTAGGGGAGGCCAGTGGTCTGGATACTTCCCCTGACACTGGCATGCTGTCTCCTCCCGTGGCTACGGAGGAGGGAGCCAATTTTGCTACGGTGTTGCGTAGGGCGGCTGGGGCCTTACATCTCCAACTCCCTACTTTGACGGTCAAGCATAACATCTTGACAGAGGTGCTTCAGCCGGCGGCCTCCTCTGCGGAGACTGTGCTGCCGTTTAACGACGCCCTCACTGACGTTCTTTTGGGCGCCTGGTCCAAGCCCAACACAGGGGCTCCTGTGGATAGGAACGTGTCACGACGCCATCGCCTAGCTCCGGGCGACCCCCTGTTTCTCTCTGTTCACCCCACTCCTAAGAGCTTGGTTGTCCAAGCCTCCGCTTCCCAAACCGCCTTCCCTACCGCTCCTCCGGATAGGGAATCCAAACGCCTGGATCAATTTGGGAAGAAGGGTTTTTCTTCCTCCAGTGCTGGCTTGCGGTCCGTTAACACCGCTTGTCTTTTGGGCCGATATACCCACTCCCTGTGGGATTCGGTGGCGGATGTTTTGCCCCAGTGTCCTGAGGAGGTCCAGACACTGCTTTCCCGCGCCATTGCGGAAGGAAGGGATGCGGCTAAATACACAATACGTTGTGGCCTTGACACCGCCGACTCGCTGGGCAGGTCTATTGCAACGACGGTGGCGCTCAGACGCCACGCCTGGCTGAGAACCACTGGTTTTTCAGGGGATGTCCAGAATACTCTCATGGACATGCCCTTTGATGGAGTCGGTCTTTTTGGGTCCAAAGCAGACCATGCGTTGGAGCGCTTTAAGGACTCACGGGCTACTGCCAAGTCCCTGGGCCTTTCTGCTACACGCCCTCCGCTGACTTCTGCTTTTCGCCCCTATTGTGGCCACGGTAGGGGCGCCCCTTCACGTCAGCAGCCCAGCCACCGGCCCGCGCAGCAGGCGTCTTCGCGTGGCCGAGGACGTGGATTCCGCCGTGGCGGATCGGGCAACCAGCGTGCGGGTCAGGCCACCACCTCCAACCCGTCCGCGGCCTCCAAGCCCTCCTAGTCCCTCCTTTCAGGTGCACAGCACGCCAGTAGGGGGCAGTTTCCGCCATCTCCTTCCCCACTGGCGTACCATCACCTCGGACAGGTGGGTCTTGGACATTGTCCGAAGGGGCTACTCCCTCCCCTTCGAGACCACCCCCCCAGCCATGCCACCTCAATTCCACCGCATGTCGGGGGATCACTTGGTTCTTCTACAGAAGGAAGTCACGGCCCTCTTGACCAAGAGGGCCATCGAGCGTGTTCCGACCCCAGAAGTAGGGCGTGGTTGCTACTCCCACTACTTTCTGGTGCCCAAAAAGGACAAGGAGGACATGCGTCCTATCTTGGACCTCCGGAACGTCAATCGCTTCCTCCGGAAGGAGAAGTTCAAGATGCTCACCCTAGCTTGGGTCTTGACTGCCCTCGACCCTGGAGAACTGGTTGGTAGCGTTGGACTTGCAGGACGCATATTTCCACATCCCCGTCCTGCCGGCCCACCGGCGTTACCTTCGGTTCACGGTAGGCCCCGAGCATTTTCAGTTCACCGTGCTCCCCTTTGGCCTTACCAGTGCCCCTCGGGTGTTCACGAAAGTGTTGGCGGTGGTCGCAGCTCATCTGCGCCGGGCAGGGGTTTCAGTCTTCCCCTACCTAGACGACTGGCTGCTGAAGGCGGGCTCGTCCCAGGCAGTCGTCTCCCACCTCCAGACTACGGCCGAACTCCTGCACTCGCTGGGGTTCTCCATCAATGTGCCGAAGTCGCATCTGATTCCTTCTCCACAGCTCCTTTTCATCGGAGCAGTTCTGGACATGACGCAGTTTCGGGCCTATCCTCCCGAACGGCGAGTCCGGGATATTCAGGCTATGATTCCGATCTTTCAGCCTTTATCCTGGGTTTCGGTACGGATGACCCTGAGGCTGCTGGGCCTCATGGCCTCCTGCACCCTGCTGGTCAATCATGCCAGATGGCATATGCGGGCTCTGCAGTGGGACCTGAAGTTCCAGTGGGCGCAGCACCAGGGCAACCTGTCCGATCACGTCCAGATCTCGGAGGGGAATGCAAAACAGTTGCAGTGGTGGCTCTCGAACCGGCAATGGGTCATGGGCAGATCCCTCTCCCTTCCCCAGCCAGAGCACACAGTTGTGACGGACGCGTCCCTTCTGGGATGGGGCGGTCACATGGGAGAGGCGGAGATCAGAGGCCTCTGGTCTCCGGCGGAGTCCCGGCTCCATATCAACCTTCTGGAGCTCCGGGCGATCCGACTTGCACTCAAGGCATTCCTTCCCTCTGTCAAAGGGAAGGTAGTGCAGGTGTTCACAGACAACACCACCGCCATGTGGTACTGCAACAAACAAGGCGGGGTGGGGTCGTGGACACTTTGTCAGGAGGCTCTGCGCCTCTGGACATGGCTGGAACATCAGGGCATGTTCCTGATGGTTCAACACCTGGCAGGTTCCCTGAACGCCAGGGCGGATGAACTCAGCCGCAGGTGCATGATGGATCACGAATGGCGTCTTCACTCGGAAGTGGCGCAAGGACTCTTTCTACAGTGGGGAGAGCCTTGGTTAGATCTATTCGCCACCGAAGAGAACGCGCAATGTCATCAGTTCTGCGCGTTGGAATTTCCAAGGCGGCACTCGCTCGGCGACGCTTTTCGTCACGAGTGGAGTTGCGGTCTATTGTACGCCTTTCCGCCTATACCACTTCTACCCAGAGTGTTGAAGAAGATTCGGCACGACCGGGCCCAAGTCATTCTTGTGGCTCCGGACTGGGCTCGAAGAGTTTGGTATCCCGAGCTACTCAATATGAGCGTAGATCCCCGATCCGTCTGCCTCTTCGGGAGGATCTTCTGTCGCAGCAGCAGGGGACGGTCCTCCACCCGAACCTGTCCAGTCTACACCTGCTTGCGTGGAGATTGAGCGGCGGCAGTTGATTCCTTTCGACTTGCCTCCCGAAGTTTGTGATGTGATTCTGGCAGCCAGGCGTCCCTCCACTAAGGTGGTATACGCCTGCAGGTGGAACAAATTTGTGGCATGGTGCACAGCAAAGGCTGTGAATCCCCTTTCTGCCCCTCTTTCTGAGGTCCTTCTGTTCCTTCTCTCTCTGGCCCAACAGGGTTCTGCCCTGGGTACCATCAAGGGTTATCTTTGTGCTATCTCGGCCTTCCTCAGGCTCCCTGATCAGCCCTCCCTTTTCAAGTCCCCTGTTGTTAACAGGTTCTTAAAAGGCATTACACACCTCTTCCCTCCTGTTCCGTTTGTGATGCCTCAGTGGGACTTGAACTTGGTTCTTACCTTTTTAATGTGCGCTCCCTTTGAGCCTCTACATAACTGTCCTCTTCGTCTTCTGACTCTGAAGACAGCCTTTCTGGTGGCCATCACCTCCGCTCGGCGGGTGAGTGAGCTCCAGGCTCTATCTTGCAAACCTCCCTTTCTGTCCATCCAGACAAGGTTGTTCTTCGGACGCGTCCGTCCTTCTTGCCAAAGGTGGTTACTGCTTTCCACATTGGACAGACCATCACTTTGCCCACCTTCTTTCCGCCTCCGCATCCTTCCAGAGAGGAAGAGAGGCTCCACCGTCTGGACCCAAAACGTGCGCTCTCCTTCTATATTGACCGCACAAAACACTTCCGGGTGGATGACCAGCTCTTTGTTGGCTACGTGGGCGCCAAAAAGGTCGGGCGGTGCACAAGAGGACCATCTCCCGCTGGGTTACCTTGTGCATCAAGACCTGCTATTCTTTGGCTAAGAAGGAGCCTCCTGTTGGGCTGCGTGCCCATTCCACCAGGGCAACGGCTGCTACCACGGCCTTGGGCCGCGGTGTTCCGCTGCCGGTTATATGTCAGGCAGCTACGTGGGCCTCGCTGCACACGTTTACAAAGCATTACTGCCTTGACAGTCAGGTCCGGAGGGACAGCTTCTTTGGCCGTTCTGTCCTCCAGGACTTCCTTGTCTGATCTTTGTTCGCAGACCCACCACCGGGGTTGGTATTGCTGGGGTATCTATTCTAAGGTAAGGAATCTGTCACTAACGTGTCTCTTTCAGATGCACAAGTTACTAACTTGGGTAACGATATATCTGTAAGAGACGGTAGTTAGTGACAGATTCCTTACCGCCCACCCATCCTCCCCGTTCTGCGAACTGATTTCTAGGGTTAAGGACATCCCTTTCAGGGCCCTAGTATTTTTCAGACACCCATGTCAGCTTCTTGCATGGCTCTGCGTTCCTGGCGCGGAAAGTCGTGTACAGAACTGACGTCAGCGCGCAGGGGCGGCGCCTAAGTACTGCCCGCGACGTCATCCCGGCGATCACGACGACGGACGCGGAGCCGCACGACGCCGCCTACCGACGCGCAAGGGTACTGCTACGCAAAAAACTTTCCGGATCCAGCCTGACGCCTGGGGATATTCTAAGGTAAGGAATCTGTCACTAACTACTGTCTCTTACAGATAAATCGTTACACAAGTTAGTAACTTGTGCATCTCTCTATCTCTATATCCAAAATACTCCCTCCTTGTTGGTAGGAATACCGGACACTCCAATGTACTGCAAAATATAGTATCTGAAAGAGACACGTTAGTGATAGATTCCTTACCTTAGAATATCCCCAGGCGTCAGGCTGGATCCGGAAAGTTTTGCGTAGCAGTACCCTTGCGCGTCGGTAGGCGGCGTCGTGCGGCTCCGCGTCCGTCGTCGGCGTCGTGATCGCCGGGATGACGTCGCGGGCAGTACTTAGGCGCCGCCCCTGCGCGCTGACGTCAGTTCTTCTTTTTCCGCGCCAGCAAGCGCAGATCCGGGAAGAGCAGTGCCCTGGTCAATTTTTGACCATACTTTTTGGTGATTTTTTTTTCACTGGTTTTTTCCCACTTTAAGGTGTCGTAGGGATGCCCGGCTTCAAGCGATGCGGCGCCTGTGCGCGGATGATGTCCGTCACCGACCCGCATTGGGAGTGTCTCTTCTGCCTCGGCCGAGGCCACGACACCGAGTCTTGTCCCGAATGCCAGGCCCTCAACCCGAAAGCTTTGCGAGAGCGGTCTCGAAAGCTCCTCGAGGCCCGGCATTCGGCTCCGCGGAAGCCCCGGTCGCGTGAGAGGTCCAGGGGTCGCTCGCGGAGTGCACACCGGTCGTCGACTTCTTCGTCCGGTAAGTCTAAGCACAAGAAGTCCAAGAAGCATCGTCGCTCTCGGACTTCGCCTCGCCGGTCTCGCGACTCGGCTGAGGCCCCTCCCGGCACCGTCCCCGCGGCCCCGGACTTGCCTGTGGAGTCGCCCCCGTCATACCCGCCCTTCCCGGGTTCGGGGGCGGATCCGGCCAAGGTACAGGAGTTCCTGTCGGCCATGGCCCGCCTCTTCGGGCCTTCAGGCCCCTCCGGTGCGCCTTCGGGCCCCGCGGGCCCTGATGGGGTTGCTCCGGCGTCGCCGGCGGCTCCGGCCCCGGCGTCGCCCGAGCCTCCAGCCTCGATCCCGGCTCCGGCTTCGGCCCCGGCCTCGATCCCGGCTCCACAACCCCCATCGACGCCGGTCGACCTCACGACACCTCCGCCGGCGCCGATGTCTCCGGTGCCGTTCTCGACGCCGCCCTGGGCTCCGGGCGGCGTCGTCCCCCAGTTCCTTCCGGCTCCGGACATGGACCCGGAGCGACGTCGCTCGACGCCGGCTCCGGCGCCGATGGGACCTTGGGTCCCAAATGTCCCTCCTCCTCCTTATTTTGAACCAGAGGAGGACCAGGAGGACTGGGAGGGGTCTGATGACCCTCTGACACGCAACTGTCAGTATGATGAGGACTGGACAGAGAGTCTAGGGGAGGCCAGTGGTCTGGATACTTCTCCTGACACTGGCATGCTGTCTCCTCCCGTGGCTACGGAGGAGGGGGCCAATTTTGGTACGGTGTTGCGTAGGGCTGCTGGGGCCTTACGTCTCCAGCTCCCTACTTTGACGGTCAAGACTAACATCTTGACAGAGGTGCTTCAGCCGGCAGCCTCCTCTGCGGAGACTGTGCTGCCGTTTAACGACGCCCTCACTGACGTTCTTTTGGGCGCCTGGTCCAAGCCCAACACAGGGGCTCCTGTGGATCGGAACGTGTCACGACGCCATCGCCCCGCTCCGGGCGACCCCCTGTTTCTTTCTGTCCACCCCACTCCTGAGAGCTTGGTTGTCCAAGCCTCCGCTTCCCAAACCGCCTTCCCTACCGCTCCTCCGGATAGGGAATCCAAACGCCTGGATCAGTTTGGGAAGAAAGGTTTTTCTTCCTCCAGTGCTGGCTTGCGGTCCGTTAACACCGCTTGTCTTTTGGGCCGATATACCCACTCCCTGTGGGATTCGGTGGCGGATGTTTTGCCCCAGTGCCCTGAGGAGGTCCAGGCACTGCTTTCCCGCGCCATTGCGGAAGGAAGGGATGCGGCCAAATACACTATCCGTTGTGGCCTTGACACCGCCGACTCGCTGGGCAGGTCGATTGCAACGACGGTGGCGCTCCGGCGCCACGCCTGGCTGAGAACCACTGGTTTTTCAGGGGATGTCCAGAATACTCTCATGGACATGCCCTTTGATGGAGTCGGTCTTTTTGGGTCCAAAGCAGACCATGCGTTGGAGCGCTTTAAGGACTCACGGGCTACTGCAAAGTCCCTGGGCCTTTCTGCTACACGCCCTCCGCTGCCTTCTGCTTTTCGCCCCTATCGTGGCCACGGTAGGGGCGCCCTTCACGTCAGCAGCCCAGCCACCGGCCCGCGCAGCAGGCGTCTTCGCGTGGCCGAGGACGTGGATTCCGCCGTGGCGGATCGGGCAACCAGCGTGCGGGTCAGGCCACCACCTCCAACCCGTCCGCGGCCTCCAAGCCCTCCTAGTCCCTCCTTTCAGGTGCACGGCACGCCAGTAGGGGGCAGGGTCCGCCATCACCTTCCCCACTGGCGCACCATCACCTCGGACAGGTGGGTCTTGGACATTGTCCGAGGGGGCTACTCCCTCCCCTTCGAGACCACCCCCCCAGCCATGCCACCTCAATTCCACCGCATGTCAGGGGATCACTTGGTGCTTCTACGGACGGAAGTCACGGCCCTCTTGACCAAGAGGGCCATCGAGCATGTTCCGACCCCAGAAGTAGGGCGTGGTTGCTACTCCCACTACTTTCTGGTGCCCAAAAAGGACAAGGAGGACATGCGTCCTATCTTGGACCTCCGGAACGTCAATCGCTTCCTCCGGAAGGAGAAGTTCAAGATGCTCACCCTAGCTCAGGTCTTGACTGCCCTCGACCCTGGAGACTGGTTGGTAGCGTTGGACTTGCAGGACGCGTATTTCCACATCCCCGTCCTGCCGGCGTTACCTTCGGTTCACGGTAGGCCCCGAGCATTTTCAGTTCACCGTGCTCCCCTTTGGCCTTACCAGTGCCCCTCGGGTGTTCACGAAAGTGATGGCGGTGGTCGCAGCTCATCTGCGCCGGGCAGGGGTTTCAGTCTCCCCCTACCTCGACGACTGGCTGCTGAAGGCGGGCTCGTCCCAGGCAGTCGTCTCCCACCTCCAGACTACGGCCGAACTCCTGCACTCGCTGGGGTTCTCCATCAATGTGCTGAAGTCGCATCTAATTCCTTCTCCACAGCTCCTTTTCATCGGAGCAGTTCTGGACACGACGCAGTTTCGGGCCTATCCTCCCGAACGGCGAGTCCGGGATATTCAGGCTATGATTCCGATCTTTCGGCCTTTATCCTGGGTTTCGGTACGGATGACCCTGAGGCTGCTGGGCCTCATGGCCTCCTGCATCCTGCTGGTCAATCATGCCAGATGGCATATGCGGGCTCTGCAGTGGGGCCTGAAGTTCCAGTGGGCGCAGCACCAGGGCAACCTGTCCGATCACGTCCAGATCTCGGAGGGGACTGCAAAACAGTTGCAGTGGTGGCTCTCGAACCGGCAATGGGTCATGGGCAGATCCCTCTCCCTTCCCCAGCCAGAGCATACAGTTGTGACGGACGCGTCCCTTCTGGGATGGGGCGGTCACATGGGAGAGGCGGAGATCAGAGGCCTCTGGTCTCCGGCGGAGTCCCGGCTCCATATCGACCTTCTGGAGCTCCGGGCGATCCGGCTTGCACTCAAGGCATTCCTTCCCTCTGTCAAAGGGAAGGTAGTGCAGGTGTTCACAGACAACACCACCGCCATGTGGTACTGCAACAAACAGGGCGGGGTGGGGTCTTGGACCCTTTGTCAGGAGGCTCTGCGCCTCTGGACATGGCTGGAACATCAGGGCATGTTCCTGATGGTTCAACACCTGGCAGGTTCTCTGAACGCCAGGGCGGACGAACTCAGCCACAGGTGCATGATGGATCACGAATGGCGTCTTCACTCGGAAGTGGCGCAAGGACTCTTTCTACAGTGGGGAGAGCCTTGGTTAGATCTATTCGCCACCGAAGAGAACGCGCAATGTCATCAGTTCTGCGCGTTGGAATTTCCAAGGCGGCACTCGCTCGGCGACGCTTTTCGTCGCGAGTGGAGTTGCGGTCTGTTGTACGCCTTTCCGCCTATACCACTTCTACCCAGAGTGTTGAAGAAGATTCGGCACGACCGGGCCCAAGTCATTCTTGTGGCTCCGGACTGGGCTCGAAGAGTTTGGTATCCCGAGCTACTCAATATGAGCATAGATCCCCCGATCCGTCTGCCTCTTCGGGAGGATCTTCTGTCGCAGCAGCAGGGGACGGTCCTCCACCCGAACCTGTCCAGTCTACACCTGCTTGCGTGGAGATTGAGCGGCGGCAGTTGATTCCTTTCGACTTGCCTCCCGAAGTTTGTGATGTGATTCTGGCAGCCAGGCGTCCCTCCACTAAGGTGGTATACGCCTGCAGGTGGAACAAATTTGTGGCATGGTGCACAGCAAAGGCTGTGGATCCCCTTTCTGCCCCTCTTTCTGAGGTCCTTCTGTTCCTTCTCTCTCTGGCCCAACAGGGTTCTGCCCTGGGTACCATCAAGGGTTATCTTTGTGCTATCTCGGCCTTCCTCAGGCTCCCTGATCAGCCCTCCCTTTTCAAGTCCCCTGTTGTTAACAGGTTCTTAAAAGGCATTACTCACCTCTTCCCTCCTGTTCCGTTTGTAATGCCTCAGTGGGACTTGAACTTGGTTCTTACCTTTTTAATGTGCGCTCCCTTTGAGCCTCTGCATAACTGTCCTCTTCGTCTTCTGACTCTGAAGACAGCCTTTCTGGTGGCCATCACCTCCGCTCGGCGGGTGAGTGAGCTCCAGGCTCTATCTTGCAAACCTCCCTTTCTGTCTGTTCATCCAGACAAGGTTGTTCTTCGGACGCGTCCGTCCTTCTTGCCAAAGGTGGTTACTGCTTTCCACATTGGGCAGACCATCACTTTGCCCACCTTCTTTCCGCCTCCGCATCCTTCCAGAGAGGAAGAGAGGCTCCACCGTCTGGACCCAAAACGTGCGCTCTCTTTCTATATTGACCGCACAAAACACTTCCGGGTGGATGACCAGCTCTTTGTTGGCTACGTGGGCGCCAAAAAGGTCGGGCGGTGCACAAGAGGACCATCTCCCGCTGGGTTACCTTGTGCATCAAGACCTGCTATTCTTTGGCTAAAAAGGAACCTCCTGTTGGGCTGCGTGCCCATTCCACCAGGGCAACGGCTGCTACCACGGCCTTGGGCCGCGGTGTTCCGCTGCCGGTTATCTGTCAGGCGGCTACGTGGGCCTCGCTGCACACGTTTACTAAACATTACTGCCTTGACAGTCAGGTCCGGAGGGACGGCTTCTTTGGCCGTTCTGTCCTCCAGGACTTCCTTGTCTGATCTTTGTTCGCAGACCCACCACCGGGGTTGGTATTGCTGGGGTATCTATTCTAAGGTAAGGAATCTATCACTAACGTGTCTCTTTCAGATGCACAAGTTACTAACTTGTGTAACGATATATCTGTAAGAGACAGTAGTTAGTGATAGATTCCTACCGCCCCACCCATCCTCCCCGTTCTGCGAACTGATTTCTAGGGTTAAGGACATCCCTTTCAGGGCCCTAGTATTTTTCAGACACCTGTGTCAGCTTCTTGCATGGCTCTGCGTTCCTGGCGCGGAAAGTCGTGTACAGAACTGACGTCAGCGCGCAGGGGCGGCGCCTAAGTACTGCCCGCGACGTCATCCCGGCGATCACGACGCCGACGACGGACGCGGAGCCGCACGACGCCGCCTACCGACGCGCAAGGGTACTGCTACGCAAAACTTTCCGGATCCAGCCTGACGCCTGGGGATATTCTAAGGTAAGGAATCTATCACTAACTACTGTCTCTTACAGATATATCGTTACACAAGTTAGTAACTTGTGCTTTAATGGCAATAACGACGCGTTTCGGCTTCCGCCTTCTTCACGGTCTAACATCCATCAACAAACTTTCTAATTTAAATACATAAAAACAGAAAGCGGACTATACCCCCATAATGTGTTGCAGCGAAAGTGAGTACAAACATAGCAGCCATATTGTAACGTTAATTAAAGCCTGAATGAAATACATAATTGCTTTAGACGCCGCATCTTTACAATGAATAGATATAAATGTTTGCAAATCAACGCTCAATCACTCCATTTTATGAGCTTGGTTGCGGCGTTTTAGAAATTTAATATTTAGTCACAATTAATATAAAGTACAAATAATAAATACATTTGAATAAAGCCCCAGTGGGCAAATGTTTAAATCATTTGACATATAAGACTGCTTGTGCAAATAAGTGCTACCTAATTAAGCCCTAGTGGGCACACAAATGTCAAAACCAAGAAGTCCAGCCCAAGATGGCCTTAAAAAAATATAGATTTCTTGATGGAGACTAAATCAATACTCACTATACAAAAAACGTGATGTACCCCGCACCTGTAAAAGTAAAAAACAATATGAAAAAAACAATATGTATAAAAACCTATTTACACGGAGATGTCCAGCTCACAGAAACTGTTTATAACAATTATAGTTCATATATGCAGATGGATTGCTAATTCTTCTCTCAAATTAAGCCTTTGTGGCATAAGAGTTTCGAAATCAATTATATAGTTAGATTCGAGTTTCCGCAGTGCTAACTCACTGTTACCACCCCTGACATTGGTGGTGACCGAATCAATCACCATCATGCGCAAAAGTTTTTCATTTTCAAAATGACAATCATGAAAGTGGCAAGCCACTGGATAATGCTTGTCATGATGTCTGATAGCTCGTACGTGTTCTAGAACTCGTTTTTTTGCACGATGTATCGTGCTCCTTATATACATTTTTTCACGGGCAAATCAGAACATAAACACAATAAGTCGTATTGCAATTCAAATGTTTTTTGATCTCAAACGTTCTTCTAGAGTTCGGTATCTGAAATGAACCACAATCAGTGCTGTTACTACATGCTTTGCACCTTCTGCAACAATAAAATCCTGTACACCCTGTTCCTTGCGACTTAACGCCATCAGTTACCATGTTGTTACTTAAGTCATCACGTAACGATCTACCCTTCATGAATGTAATTTGAGGATTATTATCCAGATATTTAGTTAAGATTACATTTGTTTTCAAGACATGCCAATGCTTTTTTAATATTTTCCGCATCTCAGGTGCTTTCGCCGAAAACTTAGTGATAAATCTTATGTTGGCTGAATCCTCCCTCTGCTTGTTTTGGTGCAGCAATTCTACTCTCGTTACTAGATCCACTCGTGCTACTGCTTGTGCAATGATCTTACTGTTATAACCTCTTTCTGCAAATCGTGTGCACATATTTTCTTTTTCCTTGGCAAATGCTATATCTGTGCTACAATTTCTCTTTGCACGCAGTAATTCCCCTTAAGGGATACTGTAAATTAAACTGGATGGATGAGCACTCCTGGCATTTAATAGGTTGTTCCCAGCTGTTGACTTTCTAAAAAGTGTGGTCTGCAGTGTACCATTTTCCACATTTAACAGCACATCTAAAAACTCAATGCTTGTTTTGCCTATATGCTCAGTGAAGACTAAGGTGCAAGAATTAATATTCAGTTTACACACAAAATTCTTAGCAGAAACTTCATCTCCTCTCCAAATGCAGAAAATATCGATGAATCGCAGCCACAGGACTACGTGATTCTCAAATTCCTCCAATTGGGCGGCCACCCGCTCCTCCCACCAGCCCACAAATAAATTCGCGTAGCTGGGGGCGAAGCAGGTGCCCATCGCCGTGCCCTGTGACTGTTTGTAAATCGATTCATCGAAGATAAAAAAAAGTTGTTGGTTAAACAAAAGTGGATCATATCCAATATCATTTCAGAATGAAACAATAATGATAAGGAACGTGTCCTTAAGAAATGTCGCACTGCTCTTAGGCCCTGATCATGCTGAATACTTGTATATAAACTGTTGACATCCAGTGTTAGGAGAGTATGATCCTCCTCCCAATGGATGCCATCAATTGCTGTAAAAAAATGTGTGGTGTCACGAAGATATGCAGGTAGTCCCACTACAAATGGTCATAAATAGTGGTCGATGAATCTGGATGTATTCTCTAATAGAGACCCTATAGATGAAACAATGGGTCTACCCGGAGGGTTTATTGCATCTTTATGCAATTTTGGCAAAAGATACAATACAGAAATCTTGGGATGGGTGCATTTTAGATAATTGTATTCTTCCCATTCCAAAAGTCCCTTTTCCCTCCAGTCCACTAGCATCTCACCAAATTTTTCATTTGAATTGGTTACCTCTTGGTGATTAGAAGGACAATAACAATTTCTATCATTCAATTGACGCATCCCCTCGGCTAAATATTTCCCTTTGTCCAAAATCACAACATTCCCGCCTTTATCCGATTGACGGATTACAATAGTGTTATCAGTTTTCAATTTTTCCAATGCTACCAATTGCAATGTAGAGATGTTCTTTCTATATGCAGGTATAGTTTTATATCTAATCTTTTTCAAATCCTTTAAAACACCCTTTTCAAAACTTTCTATTGCATCGCAATGTATCATAGGCGTGAATATTGACTTTGGCTTAACAGTACTGCCAGGATTTATATCGAATTCCAAATCACAACCATCAAGATTTAAAATGGTGTCATCATAGTGGTCACAAATATCATTCATCGACGTAATAGTATGCAACAATTCCGCATCATCTAAGTTCAAATGACTTAATCCGCTAACTGGTCTAGCTTACATTCTAGTAGTCTGTTTGGCATCAAACCATTTCTTAATTTTCAACTTCCTAGAAAAATAAAACAAATCGATCCTCGTCTGTGCATAGTTCAAATTGGCAGGAGGACAAAATGACAAACCTAATAAGAGCAAGTCTTCTTCAGGCGTCAAAGTACGTTCAGATAGGTTCACCACATTCATGGTTTTCCCCTCTTGCCCCTTGTCAGCATTCCCACGGGCTTTAATTCTTCGCTTTTTCCGTCTTTCTTTTGCCTGCTTGTTCCTCTGGTTTTTCCTCTGACTCCTCGTTCTCTGCCCCTTTGTGCACCTTGTTCCTGGTATTGTTCTGTCCTGCCTTGATTTATCATTTGAAATTGTCTTAAAAAATTCTTCTTTTGAATATCATGATTGGTACCCAGACTCAAGGCTGTTACTGACACATCAGACATGCTCCCGTCCGATGCATCACTCTCACTTATTTCGATTGTGTTACTTGGTATTACCCTTGTTTCTACTTGGCCCCCCTCTTTAGTATCAAACAAATGATCAAATTTCCTATGGAAGGTCAGGGTTCTTCCAGCCTGATAATCTTTAAAATCCCAGAGAAATTTCCGCACTTTTTTCGCTGTAATTTCTTCCTCTAATTTATTCATGCGGACCATCAGATTTTTTATAAAATCTTCTACTGATTCTTTCGGCACCAGTTTTTCCAATTCTAAGATAACTTTATCAATTTCTTCCAACAGTTTGCTTCTGTCCTTTAAAGCATATTTCACCAGTATCTGCATCGTTATTATTGAGCAAGAGCTGGAGTTGTATGACCACTCCTCCAACATATCTGGATCCGGGTCCTCATAAGTGGTGATTGTGTATATTCTTAACCCTCGTGGGACGCGTCCAACGCCAATATATCTTTGAAGCGACTCCGCTTCCCACCACTTGGAGAGTTCTTTCTTGTGTAATTTCTCCAAGAGGGCATATAGCGTTTGCACCTGGATTTCCTCAGTGATGTTCTGTGGTGTACTCGAGGCGCTGCTTCCTGCTGCTCCCATCTGCGTAAAGAACAGTTTATTTGCAGTTTCCTTGCGTTTTGCATCTAGACCTGATGCCAAAATCACAATCTTTACAGTACTTTGTGCCGCCTAAGTCGGGAATTGTTAGTCCCGTGATTAAGACAGCTCCCTTCCCCTTCCACCACTTAGAGAAACAAGCGCTGTAATGACCAAGCCCTACAGGTAAGCACAAAACGCTCACCGTGCGCCCGCAAGCCTACTCCGTCCTCCGACGTTGCCTGCCTACGGACCTCCCGGCGAGGGCTCACCTTTTCGGCGCTTGTCACACTTTCATTCGCCTCTCATGCCGTGAACTCGGCTCGGCTTCCGTCGGATTAATTCTGTGCTCCGTTGCCTCATGCACAGATAGGACAATCTATACGGCGGGTTTTCGAATCCTCCGTTACTCGCCGAACCTCGACGTCTCCATTTAGTGAAAGGGGGTCAGCCTCAATGCTTCAAAACAACATTCAACCCCAGTACCGGAACTGGGGTTGAATCTCTATATATATCTATATATAGCTATATATCTCTATATATATATAGCTATGTATCTCTATATATATCTATATATCTATATATCTATCTATATTCACTGAAAAAACCATAGGTTTTAGGGACAGTTATAGTTGGACATTTCACTCGTACAAAACCCGTGAAATTCCCCCGTTATAGTTAGTTCAGCTAACTATAACTCGCGCCCCCGCAATGCACTGCTGATGACACATATTACATCACTCATGACATGGTCAGTGACATCACTGATGACATCACTGATGACATCACTGATGACATCACTGATGACATCACTGATGACATCATCCAGTGACTGTTTCTGTAAAGTTTAAATATTTTTAATATATATAGGGAAAGGCGTATTGAAGAATGAGTGGGTGTATAAGTGTCTGTATGGATGATTTAGTAGGTGCGTGACTAACTCTAAGTGAGTGATTAAACGTATCTTACTGAATGCATGGGTTAGTGACTAAACTGGGTGAATGTCTGAATCCGTCTCTGTTGCTGTGTAAGTGGCTGCATGGGTTTGTGAATAGCTTCATGAGTGTCTGAGTTATTGATTGGTTGTCTGAGTATCTGTATGGGTGCCTGAGTGTTTGTGTGGGTGGGGTGTGTGCGACTCTGTGCATAGATGTGAGTGGGCGATTCACTGGGTGGATGGTTTCAAGAGTGCATCTGTGATAGACTGTATGGGTGGGTAAGTGTTTGTAGGAGTGTGTTAGTGAGTGAATGTATGTCCCAGTGGTACATGTGTTGGTAACTACATATGTGAAAGGCAGTATATATGTGTGTTGGAGTATATAAATAGCTATAAGCAAGAGTGTGTGATTGTGAGTGACTGTATGGATGAGTGTGTGCTTGTATCAGTGATTGTATAAGAGCGTAAGAATGTGCTAGTATTTGTATGAGTAAGTGAGCTGGTGTGTGTATATCTGTATAGGTGAGTAAATGGCAGGATGTTTAATTATTTGCATGACTGACTAGGTGTGTGAGTACCTCTATGGATGAGTGGCAGTGTTTGAGTGTCTATATGGGAGTATGAGTGCATATGATAGTCCTTTACTGAGTGACCGTAAGTGTGAGTGACCGTAAGGGTGAGTGACCGTAAGGGTGAGTGACCGTAAGGGTGAGTGACCGTAAGGGTGAGTGACCGTAAGGGTGAGTGACCGTAAGGGTGAGTGACCGTAAGGGTGAGTGACCGGATGTGTGTGTAGACCTAAGAATCAGTGAGTGGGTACGTAGTTATTGGTGTTGGGGTGTCTATGGTTTTGCGAATGGCAGTCTGTAATTTAGAGTGGGTGTATCAAAGGTTATATTAGGGTGTGAGGAGGTGCATCAGATTATCACATGGATGATGTCATCAGTGATGTCATCAGTGATGTTACTGACCATGTCATGAGTGATGTAATATATGACGTCATCAGCAGTGCATTGCGGGGACGCGAGTTATAGTTAGCTGAACTAACTATAACGGGGAATTTCACGGGTTTTGTACGAGTGAAATGTCCAACTAACTATAACTGTCCCTAAAACCTATGGTTTTTTCAGTGAATTTCAAAGGTTTTTTAAATGCTAATTTCTAACTATAACGTGTCTGAAACCTATGATTTTTTCAGTGAATTTCAAAGGTTTTTTAAATGCTAATTTCTAACTATAACGCCCCTAAAACCTATGGTTTTTTCAGTGAATTTCAAAGGTTTTGTAAATGACAATTTTTAAATGTATTAATTGTTATATTTATTTTTTTGATACTGATTTACTACATTTTTTAAAATTATTTATTTTTAGATATTTTATTTTTTAAATTACATTGTAATTACATTATACATTACAAAATATACTTTCTCAGAATGAATTACTTTAGTTTAAATACTTTGCAAATAGGCAATAGACTTTTAAATACAGTAGTTACAGTTGTTGCAATGGGCAACACAATTTCAAACACAATGCAACATTGAGCTCAATGTGAATTTCTAGTTAAATGCAATTAGTTACTTTATGGATTACTTTTCTAACCACAGGACTGGATCCTAGATTCAGTCCTGGGACATCTCCTGTAAACAGTTGAGTAAAAGCGTTTTGGTTACAGTAGTGATTTTTAAGGGATATTATTGTATTTTAAAAGTTGACACTTAGAAACTTTTCCTCATAGATTCACCAATGTTATCCTATGGAAGGAAATTCACTTAGCAGGTAAGTAGTGTTATCGTTACTTTTTCTTACTCAATGGTGGATCCTGGATCCAGCACTGGTGCATCTCCTGTAAACAGTTGAAAGAATGCGTTTAAGTCATACAGGCGATTTTTAAGGAATATTTGTAGTTTGTGAAAATCGACACTTTGAAACTTTTCTGCTGAAAACCAGACAATGGATTCCTATGGAAGGAAATTCAAGTTACTGGTAAGTACGGTTAGAATTACTTTTCAGGATCATTACTGGGCTCAAAGATGCAGCACTGAGGTCTCTCCTGGTAACAGGTGAGTAAATCGGAATTCGTAGTTCTGCTGATTTTAGAGGAATATTTATGTTTCAAAAATCGACACTTAGAAACTTTTTCAGCAAAAAGCAGGCAATGATATCCTATGGAAGGAAATTCAAGTTACTGGTAAGTACGGTTAAAATTACTTTTCAGGATCAGTACTGGGCTGAAAGATGCAGCACTGAGGTCTCTCCTGATAACAGGTGAGTAAATCGGAATTCGTATTTCGGCTGATTTTAGAGGAATATTTGCACAATGGTGAAGGAAGGGGTGGGGCCTGAGGTGACATGTCTGCAAACACGCCCTGTGGCGCGTTTTAAGTTGGAGAATTAATTCCTCCTCAATCCCGAGGGTCCCAAGGGGCCAACTAGCCCACCAGATACCTCCAGTATGTGCCAGAGAGCTGCGTTGCAGAGGTGTTCAGAGGCCACGCCCCTTTTTACAACACTCTGCAACGCAGCTCCGTGGAGCTTACTGGAGGTACCTGGTGGGCTAGTTGGCCCCCAGGGACCCTCCGGATTGAAGGGGATTTAATTCCCTATCTTAAAACGCGCCACGGGGCCTGTTTGCACACATGTCACCTCAGGCCCCGCCCCCTCCCTTCACCACTGTGCAAACGCGCCCCATGGCGCGTTTTAAGTCGGGGGATTAACTCCCCTTGAATCCTGAGGTTCCCTGGGGTGCAACTAGCCCACCAGCTACCTCCATTAAGCGCCACAGAGCTGCGTTGCAGAGAGGTGTAAAAAGGGGCGTGGCCTCAGAACACCTCCTGGCGCATACTGGAGGTTCCTGGTGGGCTAGTTGGCCCCCAGGGACCCCCAGTATTCAAGGGGAATTCGTTCCCCCTCTGCAAACGCGCCAGGGGGCGCGTTTGCAGAGTGCTGACAAGGAGGGGGCGTGGCCTCCGGCGCAATGCTGGATTTTTTTAAAATTTAAAAAAAATTAATTTAAAAAAAAAAGGGGGCTGTGTGGCCCCCCTTTTTAATTATTTTGGGCCCTGGGGACCCCATCCCCCAGGGCCTGACCCCTTTTATTTAAAAAAAAAAATGGGAACGGGAAGGGGACCGCGTGGGCCCCCCTCCCATGGCCAATTTCGACCCGGGGACCCCATCCCCCAGGTCATTGCCACCTTATTTTTTGTTTTTAATTTTCATGGAGGGGGGCTGCGTGGCCCCCCTCCTAAGGCCTCCTTAGGCCCCGGGGACCCCATCTCCCGGGGCCGGCCTTTATTTATTTATTTATTTTTATTTGGGGGGGGGCACGTGGCCCCCCTCCCGGGCAACTACTTGCCCCGGGGACCCCATCCCCCGGGGCTGGCCCTATCCTTTGGGGTCCGTGGGGGGACCCCAACTCCCCCACGGACCATGCCGGCTCCCCGCCTCCTGCGGGAGCCGGCATTGCTTTTCCACATGGGGAGCTGCTAAGATGCAGCTCCCCATGTGGAAAAGCAATGTGCTTTGGATATTGGAAGCGAGAGCGGGTTTCCTGCTCTCGCTTCCAATATCCAAAGCAGTTTGCAATGACAGGGCGGGAGCCTCTAGGCTCCCGTCCTGTCATAGCAAACTACAGTGTCCCGGGGGCAGGCACCCCGGGACACTGCAGGAGCCGGCCCTGGGGGTGGCGGTCCCCAGGGCCATGGAGGGCTCCAGGAGGGGGCCGCGCGGCCCCCTCCCAACCTTTGCACAGCCTCGGGGAGGTGGTGGTCCCGAAACGGACCCCCACATTTTATTTAGTGCCCCGGGGAGGTGGCGGTCCCGGGGCGTGTGGGGGGACTCGAGCCCCCCCCACACAGGTAATTTATTTTAAAAAAAAGAAGCCCCGGGGGTGGCGGTCCCCGGGGCTGCGGGAGGGCTAAGAGCCCTCCCGCACCATTTTGTTTAAAGCCCCGGGGGGTGGTGGTCCCCGGGGCTTGGGGGGCCTTAGAGGCCCCCCCATATAATTAATGATTCCCCGCATGCCCCCGGGACTTGGCCCACCCGGGGGCTAATGAACCAGGAAGCGCAAGAGTCCGCACTTCGTTTTTTTTTTCTTTTTCGGCAGGATCCGCGCACCCAGCGCGTTTTTTGCCGGTCCTTGTAGGACCCCCTGAGCAGGCCTAGGGGGTCAGGTTGTTTCTACCCTGCCCCCTTTTTGCGCAGTTTTTTTACTGCTTTCTTGTTCCTCGGTTCTACCGAGGAACAAGATGGCTGCCAACACTTTCTGGTTTGGAGTGTTGACATCCAATTAGCAT
>CAWUFW010000801.1:2525000-2812500 GCA_963921515.1 Calotriton arnoldi | reverse complement strand
TGAGCCGGTTTGAACTGGGGTATGCACAGAGGAGCCTTCTGCTCCCCCAGTGCAGGACTTCAAAGCACTCTAGGAGTGCACCCACCCAGCCCCAATACACTAAACCCTGTCTGGGAGGTGGTCCCACCCCCTTGGGACAGGATATCTATTGTTGGGCTTCCTCCGCTGCGAGTGTTGGTCATCAGCAGGAGGGCAGCCCAGTGTCTGTGACTGGTGGCATCCATTTTGTGATGCCAGGGCTCTGCAGGATTCTACCGTGTTTCCACAGTAGGTACTTGTCTATCCCTCTAGAAGGGTGGAATGCTACCCCCGCCGCCAGAACTGGCGGGGGGGGGGTAGTATTCCAAGATGTTTGACACCAAACACAACATGTTTTGATGCAGCCATTCCAAAGTTAGCATTCTACCGCGAGGATATAATGCACTTAAAAGTATATGGTTTAACCGCATCCACAAACAGCCCCAGAGAATGGACTCTGAGAGCTGCAGAGGGGCCCTGCTCAGGCAGAGGCACCCTCTCACATAGGAACCAAGCACCCTGCCCTCAGGATTGATAGGGCCTGCCTTAGGGGTGACTGATAGGTTTAAATGTGTGTGCAGGAGAGATATAGGGAACCTATATCTCAGTGAGGGTGCTAGCACCACCTCACCCATGCTGCAGTAGCAGCCTGTGGTGTCAGATTTAGTCTGCTTCCCAGGGGTGGCATAATACATGCTTCAGCCCCTGGTAGGCCTGTGAAGTACCTATGCCCTTGGTACCTAAGGTACCATATACTAGGGACTCATAAGGTACCACAGTATCCAATCACTAGTGCACCTAGAGTGCACTCCAAATCGTTTAGAGAGAACAGAGAGGCTGGGGCCCTGATTGGCAGGTTCCCAGCCAGACTATAGCCAGAAACCAGTGTAAACATCAGAAAAAAAGTGGGGGCAACATAAGAGGCAGATCCTACTCTCCTACAATATTATTCAGACCCTTTACCTCAGCAGTATGCTGCACACCTTCCTCCTTCCTAGGTACATGACCCCCAAGCAATGCTAACTGATTACCGGAGGTGTTTTCCAAACCCTCCTGATCAACAGCCTGGTGCGTCACCACAACCTGCTACCCCTCTTCCTCCAGCACCTCTCCCTCCGCCAGCTATGCTTAGAATGACGCATGCTTCCCGTATCGCAGCACCACTGAGGGATGATCCATCATCGTCTGATGAAAGAAAAGAGGAGGAGATCCCGGACACTCAGCCGCCTTTGAATGAATGGAATGGCTGTCATACCAGCAGTCAATCAATCAGGTGTTAAGCGCGACTACTCACCCGTAAGGGTCTCAAGGCGCTAGGGATAGGGGGGGTGCAGGTTCCAGTCCCAACAAGGAGGGGGTCTGTCGAAGAGCCAGGTTTTGAGGTTTCTTGCGAAGATGGGGAGCGATGTCTGTCTGAGGTGGAGCGGAAGGTTGTTCCAGGCATTGGCCGCGAGGAAGGAGAAGGAGTGGCCTCCCGATCTGGTCTTTCTGGTGCGGGGGACCACGGTGTAGGAGAGCACCCTGCACCACCCTTCGATTCGCTTCCAGAGGATATAGTAGGTTTCCACAATCTGATGGACAGAGCGGCAGCCATATTTCATCTTACCATGTCGGTGAAGCAGTCTGACTGCTTCCTTTACGATTTTAAAGAGCAAGCAAGAAAAACTGTGCGCTCTATACAAATCGTAGACTACATCTGGTAGGAAGGAGTCCAGGTAATAAAGAACCCTGCCACAGTAGCGCCTGTTCTTCCTCGCATCAACAAAAAGTACAGGGCCCCTAGAGGATTCCCAGACATGTTTGACAGGACATTCCAAACCTGACTCAGTCATATCTCAAGCAGCACAACGGAGATCTAAGAACCCATCTACTCCTAATTCTGAGCCATCTGATAAGGACGGACCCATTTAGACAATATCGGCAAGAGATTTTGCACCATGTCTGTGATTACAGTGCGTGCAGCCAATGCCTTGACTATTCTCAGCCAATATTACTGTCAAATGTAGTCCGATGTCGGATCCATCGTTGACCTCATCCCGGAGGATAGATAGTTGGAAGCCAAAAAGATTTTATTAGAGGGCGAACGCATGTAATTTGAATTAGTATGTACAATGGAACACACATTCACAGGCTTCCGCCAACTAGCTGGCGCAGCGGTGTTAAGGTGCCAAGGTTGGCTCCGGAAGACTTCTTTCAGACCCAAGTTAGAGTCAAAATGTTTGGACATGGCATATGACAGGGACACATTATTTGGCAAACACATTGACTATGCCTTGCTTGGCATTAAGAGGACACTGATGCCTCCAAATCCCTAGGCACCCTTCAATATCGCACAGTGCCTTTTTGAGGAGCAGGAGGGCACGGCTTCTCTTCTTACCAGGGTGCATTCCAATGCTCCTAATAGTATCTGTCCTGCCAGGCCAAGTATAGGCAGGGGTATTAGCAACAGCCCTACTGCCGATCCTCTAGGGTGGGTTTTTCTAAACAAGGGCTTTGCAGCCTGTGTTGCAGCTCTAAGAAGGTGGTCTTCTGCAAACAGTGACCTTCTCCAGGGACTAGCTACACCACCTTCTCATTCAGTTAGTGCGAAGATATCAAATTAACTCCATCAATGGCAAACCATCACTTCAGGCAGAAGGGTATTGGACCTTGTCATCTTTGGCCATACCCTGGAGTTGACTGGGAAAACCACCATCCAATCCACCAAGGGGTTCGCACCTCCCTCAGCTTCACTTAATGCGGAAGGAAACATTCTTGATGTTTGCCAAATGAGCAATAGAGAAAGTCCCTGGTGTCCAAAAAGGGAAAGGATTCTACTCCCATTTTTCCCTTATTCGCAAGAAATCAGGTGAGTGGTGACCTATCCTAGATCTCCAGAAGTACAACAAATACCTCTGCAAGCAATCCTTCTGGATGATACCCCTTTCTGATATTCTTCATAGTCTCAACAGCAGAGATTTCATGAGATCTCTAGACCTGTAAGATGTTTACTTCCACATCCCCATTTATCCCAAACACTGCAACTATCTTCTATTCACAGTAGTTGATACCCATTACCAATTCAAGGTCCTCCCTTTCGGCCTCAAGTCTGCCCCTCGCATATTCACCAAGTGCATGGCAGCGGCACTCGGGTAACAAGGTCATCTGGTATTCCCTTACCTAGATGACTTGCTGCTAAAAGCTTCAACCCCAGGACAAGCTGCCAGAGCAACAAAAGCCTGTCTCACTTTTTTTCAAACTGGGCTTCACTGAAAATTGGCAAAAGTCCTCTCCCAGTCAAACTATGACATTTCTTGGAGCTAATCTAGACTGAAATCAGAACAAAGCCTTCCTTTCCCAGGACCAACGTGGGAGGCTAGCACGCTTGGCTCAAAAAATCGCAAGAAAACAGTATGTTTCTGTGAGATTTTTCAAGTCGCTCCTACGCATGATGTAATCTGCAATAAGCTTAGTCCCATTGGTGTGCCTCAACATGAGGCAGTTACATGAGGAACTGCAACTCAAATGGATAGTCGGAAGAGTCCTTCGAGGACTTGATCTCCATTACTCCACGAACGATAACCACCCTGGCATTTTGGTCCCACAGACCACATCTCTCTCAAGGCCTCTTGTTCCTACTACTGGTGCCGGATTTAATCATCAACACGGATGCTACTATGGAGGGCTGGGGAGTCCGTTTACTGGACCTTCAGATCCATGGAAAGTGGTCCACAAGGTCTCTCCGCATCTACAGCTTGGAGCTCAAGGCCATTTTTCTCACCCTGCAGGCTTTTCTCCTAAAGTGCTGGTTTGTACCGACAATACGACCAGCATGTAATATATCAACAAAGAGGGAGGAACTCAATCTCCGACGCTATCTCAAACTCAAGAGCTGTAGGGTTGGCTCACAGCCCAAGAATCTTCTTAAAAGGCGAGCAGGTTTCCGGAGTCCGCAATACGCTAGCGAACGCTTTCAGCAGAATAAAGGACAGTTGCCACGAGTGGGAACTGGACCAATAGCAGTTTAACAGGATATTCTCATTGCGGGGGAAACTAGAGCTAGTTATTTTCACAATGGACAGCAGTGCCAAATGCCAATTCTTCACCAGTCTATTCCCTCTCCTAGGGTCGTGGGGAATGCCCTTTCAATGCGCTGGTCCATGATATATGCGCACGCTTTTCCCCCTTCCCACTGATTCCCAAGGTCTTCACCAAGATGAAGATGGAGCGCTGACATCTTATTGATTGCTCCCAAGTGGCCAAGACAACACTGGTTTTCGGAGCTTCTCCTCCTCTGAGACCAAGCACATTTGCCTTCCTCCAGTGCCATATCTCTTGACACTGAACCAGGGTCAGATATGGCCACCTGGATCCATCCTCTCTACACTTGCTTGCATGGCTCCTGAATTATGAGTTTTGGAACTTGGATATCACTCAGGAATTCAGGGATATCCTCTATAAGTCTGGATAGAAGGCACAACCAAAACCTACAGACTAAAGTGGAAAAGATTCTGTCACTGGTGTCAACAAAACAACTTAGTCCCGTTGTATGCTTCTTCGGAACCGATCTTACGTTCTCTTTCTCTGGCCAAGTCGGGCCTAGTTTTCTCATCCGTCAAAGTTCCCCTTGCTGCAATTTCAAGGTACAGGCGCTCGCCACAGGATCTATCTCTGTTCTACAAGACTCGTAAAACCATTTATGAAAGGACTCTTTCCCACCGGTGCGAGCTCCTCTGGTATGGCATCTCAATGTGGTCCTCTCTCCACTAATGAAGCAGCCTTTCAAACCCATTCATAAGGCTGAATTTAAATTTCCAACATGGAAGGTTGCCGTTCTCCTTGCTTTCACATCTACCAGAAGGGTTTGTAAGATACAGGCCTTTACCACTCGGAAACCTTTTCTTCGTTTCTCAGATGATTTCATACTACTTAGGATAAATCCGAAGTTCATCCCAAAGGTCCCTTCTCAATTCCACCTCAATGAGCCCGTCATCCTTCAAACTTTTTTCCTCAACCCAGCCACACCGGCTGAGCAGGCTCTTCAAACTTTGGACATCAAGCAGGTGCCTCAAATTTTTCCTTCACAGAACTAAGCTCATTCGCAAGACCTACCAGCTACTTATAGCTTATGGCCAAGGTCGTCAAGGTATACCAGTGACAAAGCCTACGATCGCAAGAACTGTCTCGACAACAATTCAGTTCTGCCATTCCAAAGCAGGCAAACCCTTAACTGTTGTCATTCGACAAGAGCAGTGTCCACTTCTGCTGCTCTGTCTGCAGGCATCCTGCTGGACAAAATAAGCCGTGCTTTGACGTGAAAGAGCACCCACTCATTCATGCAGCACTTATGCCAGGAATGAGCGCAGAGAAGCGATCCAGCCATAGGCCAGGGGGTGTTTCGCCATTTATTCCAATAAGGTGAGTCTCTTTAAATAGAGGAGTTCATTTATGTTCAAATCAAATGTTTCAAGTTTTGGTACAGTGTTTCCTCTTTATTCTATTTGCATTCTTTATCTAAACGTTATACACTTAAATGCTTATGTTTTCTACACATCTGTCTGGATATATAGAGAAGTGTATATGTTTATATATGTTCAAAAGGTTATATTTCCCTCCACAAAGTGTAATGTTTTACCAACCATCCTCTATGGGTATTTCAGTTATCTACAATACTGCTTGCTACTCTGATTCAAGCATGTGAATCTATGAAAGATCAATACTGGATAAGAAAATAAGTTACCTGTAACTGCAGTTATCCAGTTTTGGTATCTTTCATCGATTCAATTGTGACCCACCCTCTTACCCCGAGAGGATTGCCTTATCACTAGGGATATTATTCCTACTTGGGCTTGAAAATCTGAGGAAGTAAGCCTCTCTTGGGAAGGTTCTAGAGTGCTACGACCTGATTGGTTATAGTTCAAAGTTTGGTCCTTTTTTTTTTTTTTTTTATAAAGGACATAGGCTATTAAATTGCATAGCCTAGTGCCATTTTAGCCTGTGCTAAGTTAATGCATACTGCGTTACTATGGTACAGTGGGACTCCCACTTTGACGACTGGGAATGATTCAAGCATGTGAATCTATGAAAGATACCAATACTGGCTAACTGCAGTTACAGGTAAGTAACTTCTTTTTTCTTCCAGTCCTGCCATTGGTACTTGCTCCCTGTCTTCTTGGGGGCTTGGTTTGTATCTTTGGCCGCGCCTCCATAAGCTTAATGCTAAAGGCTTTACACAGTTTCCCAAAGTCCTATGAAAGGTTTGCCAAAATGAACCAGTGAGTGACTTGGCCCACCTCCTAACATTGCCTGGTCTCCTTCTTTAGGAGGTACCCTGACTAGGAGAGCAACATTGTTCAATGGAAATCATGCAGTTGACGGGCAACAAACTTCTAGCTCCTCGGGCACATCCCTAGAGGATGTTTAGGCAGCATAGGTGCTACATATAACATTTTTGGAAGGTGCTCTCATGCATCCAAAAGCATGTCTTGGCAAGAATAACTAATTCCCTTCTTTCATTGGGAACTAATCCATATCGATGGACATTTTCAAATATGCCTCAGGGCTGTACTACTTTACCCTTCAAAGATGGTATGCAGCACTGCACACTCGCTCTGACCACCTTATTGAGTATTTTGTATAGTTACACGTACATGCACTGCTCAACTTTCTGATTGTACCCAGTATGATCCGAGTTGCATGGCGGTTGTGTGTCTACAAACACACACGAGTGAACACACGTCACTTCTCATAGAAAAAACTATTTTTGTATTGCCTAGAACTTTTTAACCAGCAGACTGATATCCACGAAACTTGGCAATCTGGCATCAGTCCGCTAAGTTTAGTGAAGAGCTGTCCTCTGTGGAAAAAGTTAGGAGGGAGTGAAAAAATTAGTTATGTATCATTTTAGCTCCCATAGGAATTTGTGCTCTAATTTACAATCAGGATGGATTTACACCAAACTTGGCATGAAAGCAGAACTTTCCTCAGTGTTCCTTTTTTGGTTTGGTGTAAATCAGTTTTTGAGAGATTAGTGTTAAAGTATGGGCTTTTTTTTTTTTTAATAGGTCTTCCGTTTAAACTCTTGAGCCAGTCCTGTCAATAACATGTTCAAATTTTAAGACCATGTTATTGACTGGATAACGGCTGACATTTTTTTCAGCCATATTGAAACTCCCTAGTCTGCTCTGACTTGCGAGTTTCGCTCTATGCAAAAAATAGGTTTCTACAACCATGGGTAGCCAACCCCAAAGGTGACTGACCCCAGGGCAGTAGTATTGGGTACCTAAATAGGGAAAAACTAAAGTAACGGAGGGAATCCCTCTGTTTTCAGTGTGGCTCGCGAGTCGAAGCAGACTTTGAGCTCACCACCAGACTTTTTAGTTGCTGGATTCGACAGACATTTTGTGACTGACTTGCAATCAGTTCTCACTCATGAGTTTCAGGCACTGTATTTAAAAAAATAAAGTATGTATATATATATTTTTTTAACACACAAGCACAGCCAAATACTAAAGAAAGTGCCTAGCTTTGCCTGGAACACACTAAAGTATACAAAAAAAGTGATGGTTGGAATGCTTGAATTAATCTCCGCCACTGGTAATTACGTAAGCCACATCCCGATCCATCGTTGTTTTGCACACCATCTCACCTCAGTTTGGACTCAGCTAATTGCAAATCAGTGTTGACGCTGCTCCAACTGTAACAGTCCACCCTGAACTGCCAAGCCAGGTCCTCCATGAACCACAACACAAGCAACCCAAACACTAGCATTCCATCCATCACTTTTTTGTACACTTTAGTGTGTTGCTCTAAGTGGGACTGGTATGTCCAGGTGTGGGTCCTTGCACACGGTCACTGGAACCAAGCTGTACCCTGCTGATGAGCCGGGTACAGAGCAAAGACATTCCTGGGTTGCTTGTTTCAGTCCAATTTCCCTGGCTGCATGGGAAATGTAGTTTGACCTGTTTTTTGTTGGCTGCTGAAAGGAATAGAGAAGATGGGAATAATACTATCTTCCAGTCTGACACAGAATCTGGTGTCAAAGGGAGAGTATATAATACTATCAAAATGTAAGCTCTGAACATGTGGTTCCTTTAGTGTGGTAGTCTAAATGCATGTGTTGGCTAATATGACTATTCTCTGCACACCTTAATGTTTGCTTAGTAAAAGTTTGTGTCAATGCACTAATTTGTAATGCTTTAAGAAGCACCTTATCTCTTTGAACTTTGTGTATAAATGACAGTAGACAACTCTGAGTGGGATTCGCAAAAGGATAAAGGTCAAAAGCTTGAAACCTGTCAAATTGCATCCCTGCCTGCTCCTGTTGACGATAGTCTACATTGCCAAACTCAGCACACGGGTGGAAATAACAGAAATGTTGAACCATCTGAACCAGATTCAACTCTTCATAACATCTCAAGTTCTACTAGTGAGTACTGTGCATCTTTTGTTTTTCTATTCCCACGAAATGCTTTTTGTAATGTGCTATATTTTTCTCAGCTAACCTTCATGCTTGTATGTTTACTCTGCCTGAGCCAAACATTAGTCCACACTAAATATTTGAGGTTGTTTGCTCTTTTTCTCTCAAAATAAGTTTGTGTGAGGCTGTTCCTTGCTCATCACAATTATGGCATTTGCTTATGAAAGTTAGACTTGCTGGTTGTGCAGTTATTGCAGTGCTGTAAACCTTCATCCAACCTACCAGGGATTCCTCCTCTGGCACTCCCTCTTTAAATTTGAAAAACTCATAATACTCACCCAGTTTGGAGAAATATAATTTATCTCAAATTATTGAAACTACTCCTGAACTGCAAATGATCAGTTTAAGAAGAAACTAACCAAATCTGTTATCTTTAAGTTCAGTTTGAAATAGTCAGCACTCATTCAGCCCGTTATAGCTCCCATAAAGCTCCAAAGGTGCCGTATGACCTTTTCTGTTGGTGCACAGTGTGCATAATGGTAGGCCACGATTAGCCATGATGTCAAAGAGCAAGTCTAGCGACTTGCATATGCAGTGGAAAGCATTGGAGGTAAAGTTGATGTTTGCCATATTCTGCAATAGGGTCATAACACATTTGTGTAATTGGCTTTGTATTGTCATGCATGAAGCATGGTGTCAGTCTGTCCTTGGTAAGTGCTGAAACAGGAGAAATTGTGGATTTCTGCTGGAAGCAAACAATTTGTTGCATGTGTGGCTGTAGGCACACATGCTGTGCACACTCCTGCCTTCTAGTGTTGGGCTTAGACATTTACAACTTTTTCTTCTAAGAAGACTTTTGAGTCACACAATCTAGTGACGACTCCTCTAAGAGGTAATGCGCATGATCATCGGTTCAATCTTCAGATTGTTTTTCTCCACCACCAGGCTTGGATGTTTGTGTCATAGCTCACGATCGACGTCCCTTCTCGAGGCCTTCTTTACCCGGAGAATCTGATGCTGTCTAACATCTACCCCTTGACGCAGCATAGGCATTGGTGACCAATCGCCAAAGAACCAACTCAACATGTACTCTGCACCTTCCATCGGAATGGAGAATGTTCTGGGAGGAGTGATGGAATGGATCCCATTTCAAAGTGTCTCGCAGTACAATGCAAAGTACCTGCACAATGACCAACACCTGGTCTGCAATTTGCCTCTCCAGAACATGACCAGGACTGTGTGACATGTCAACTGTTCAAATTCAAAAAGCCCATAAGATATTGTCTAGTATGTCTTCTTGCCCCAAAGTATGGAGACCACTGCCGAATAGGTGGTATCGGAGGGAGATGAAATCGACGTCTATGAGGAAGGCAAGTACGAGGGTGAAGATTTGACAGGTAGCCCACACTACATCGCATCCGTAGACTCTGATGTCGACTCCCGAGCTAGAGATGAAGAGTGCTAACCATCTATCTCCTTTCGAAGGATCCCTGAAGTCAAGCTGGAAAAATCAACAAGACCTAAGACCAAGACAATGCCACAGGTTGTGACTACTGCTACTCATCCAGCCTCAACACAAAAAGCACGGCTGCAAAACCTGTGGGTGTCCTTTTCAGGAGCGTATCAGCCCTTTCCGAGACAAGTCTTGGTGCTCTGCGACCTAGTGGTTCCAATCAACACCAAGAGAAGGCTTCGGAGCCAAGAAAGGAGAAGAGGCCTCTCGATCCTAATCGAGCTCCTAGCCACAAACGCAAGTGTAACACTGAGGCACCGAAATCTCAGACCTCCGGACGCCATGCTTCACTGACACAGATGGCACCAAATGTCACGGCATCTAAGCCGGCGACATCAAAACAATCTGCTCTAAAAGAACAATCTCCGAAGAGGTGGTCGATCAGCTCTGACAAGGCTGTTTCGGTGCCTAAGTCCAAGGTGTGACCCACACACCCGGGAAGGGGGTTAGCCCTTTCCTCGAAAAACTACAGCAGGCCCTTGATTCTCGGCCGAGAACAATTATTCCACAAACTGGCAAACTCACTATCCCGAAAGAGGAGGCTAGAGTTTGAGGAATCGCTAGTACATCCACCACCAAAGAGGCCTTGGGGTCAACAAAGGCACTATCCCACTACCACCACCAATACGACACAGCTCACCTGCACATTCTCTTCCATCGCAGTCACCTACGCATTCAGCCACTGGAAATATACAACCATATTCTCCAAGTAATGATTTGGAGTGTCCTTCTGACTACCGACAGAGCCCTGACAATTCTTGGAAAGATAATGTCGACCCACAGGATGACCCAGATCTTGATCCCATCCCTATTAAACCATCCCCGCCAGATGACTTAAACAGTTAATGCACTGTCCTACAGAGAACTGCAGCATACCACAAGGTAGCTATGCATATCACATCTGAGGAGGGCTTCTTGGTGGAGACTTTATCGAAAACTGAAAAGTCTGTCCAATATCTACCAATCTAAGTCAATGCTGAAACCTTTGAGATTTTCAAGGACCCAGTCAAAAGCAGGGCACTGACCTCTAGGCTAGAGATTAAGTAGAATGCCTCTGCTTCAGTCCCGCTGTAAATCAGGGGGCACCCATCCCCAGGTTCCCTAGTGGTGGGTACCACACGAAAATACAGGGCAGCCCAAACTTCAGTAGATGCACCTTCTCATAGAAGAGTAAGAGGATTGAGGCTTTCGGGAAGAGGGTGTCTGTAGGTAATGTCAGTCATTGGCGCATTGCCAATTCTGTAGGGCTGCCTCCAGATGCAACCAACCGCAATGGGATGAGATGGAAGCTCTCCTCTAGCACCTCCCAGATAGTACAGAAAGATGGGTGAATACCTAGTCGCAGAGGGGGAAACCTACTTAATGCTATCATTAGATGTGCAATGTATGAGGCTGACACTTGAGCGAGAGGTATCCACTCTGCTGTCCTACTATGCAGACATGACTGGCTGCATATTTCGGGATTCAAACCTGATGTGCAGCAACCACTTCTGAATGTGCCCTTTGATGAGGAACATCTCTTCAGCCCCAAGGTCAATGAGATGTAAGAAAATATTAAAAGGACACAGACCGCAAAAGTGATGGGTGCGCTGCAGACAGCTACCCCCCTCCAGTCCTTTCAAATGCAACAGGGAAGAGGGGGAAGTAAAACATCCACCACAGATCAGGAGCAACCAAACTAGTGGCAGCAGAAGGCCTACCATCAACAGGGAGGCAAAGGTTTTGGTAAGGGCTCACACAGAAGCAATGGTACCAGGGGAAAAGATAGTGGCATGCCAACTAAAGACACCACACCTCTACCATATAAAACAACCTTGCATTCCCCCCCACCCAACACGTGTTGGTTGAAGACTTTTGGGGTTCCAGACACAGTAGACAAACATCACGTCCGACCAGTGAGTACTGTCAATAGTACAACACGGTTACGGTCTAGAACGCCTATCAGACCCACCAAACATTCCTCCACGCAGACACATCCTCAGTCCACAACACTTACATCTTCTGAAGGAAGAAATAAAGGCGCTCCTTGCCAAACGGGGCATCAAACCAGTTCCAAAAAGTATCAGGACAGTAGTGTATTCACTATACTTCTTAATCACAAAGGACGGGACATTGCATAACACCTGGTCAGTGTGACTGCTCTCCTCCCATGCAGCTCTACGACAAAGTGCTGCCCCCTGAGCTCTGTTGCAGGGTGTTCGAGGCCCTCCTCCACCCGTAGGCTTCTGCCTGCGCCTCATCCCTGGTGGTCCAGTGGGAGAGCACAGTTCTCTTCTGCTGCTCTGCCTCTCTTGCCTCTTTCCTTTTGTGCCCCGTTTCCTCTTTTCTTCGTTCTGCCCTTCTGTCTTTTCTCCTTTTCACTTCTCACTTTCCTTAGTTTTTTTTTATTTTCACTTGACGCTTCTCACTCTTCCCTTTGTTTTCCCCCGCTGCCCCTCTTCCCTCCAGTGTGTCCTTCCCACTCCCACCTGACCCGCCCTCCCCTGATCCCTACTTAATGGCAGCTGCTGCGAGCTCGCGCTGCTGGCGTGCCAAAGGCAAGCCAGTCTGCGCCTGTCCTCGACCCGACCGTGACCAGCTCCAGGGACCCTGGTCCTCTGACCTGCCTCCGCTACAACTCCGTCTGAACAATAAAGGGTTCTGGCCATACTCAGCAAGGCTTGGTCCAATTTGATACCGTACAACAAAACAATTGCCAGTGCTGATAAATAGTTGCTCATTCGTCACCCAATCACTCGTGACACTCAAAGTGATTGAAAAAACTTAATTTTTATTTTGAGTTCTCAATTTTTTTAATACTATTACTTTTTGTTTTTTGAGCAGCAAATCAATTAAATGCTCTCGAAATTCATGAAACAAACATATAAATGACCACAGAACAACAATAACACTTATAAATTCCGTTCGTTCTGTCACCCATATGACACCTATTTACATTGCATTTCACAATAAACAAAAAGTACAAAAACAAATAAAAATAGCTCAAGTTCCAGAAAAAGGAAGAGTTGTAGAAGTGAAGCTGAAAGATTAAGAAGAAAAAGAGAAGGAGCCCAGATGGGGAAAAATAGTAAAGATTAATCCACTATAAAAAAGTTCTTTGTAACTTAGTTATCCCACATTGGGCTCTTGCAAAACAATGGATGGGTTAGGTCGCCACCCACTAATCTGTATTTTCAAGCACAGGGTTGACCCAGTCACACTTTTCAATACTCATTTGTTTTTGAAAGATAAAGGTCTACGTGTTTCGAGCCCCACGAGCTTTCTAAAGGCTGTTTTCTTTTCAAGAATGTGTGTCCTTTTATCTTTTGGAATACCGGCAGCCGCCGTCTCAACTCAAAACCGGCCTTGGACTCACTAGGTACGCAATCTTTTACGTCCCGTTTTCAAATCCGCGGTGGTCTGTGGTACATAGATCACGAGCGTATTAGACTTTTATTGTGTCCAACTTCTACTTGTCTGGAGAACTGGTTGCCTCAGTATCTCCCCTTCCGAAAACGCTGCTCTTCCGTACTGCCTTAATCCGACCGGAGCGACATATCTCCCGCATCTCTGCCCACCCACCCACACAGACATCCATACACCCATACAGGTGCTCAGAAAACCAATCAATAACTCATACAGCCACTTATGTACCTACTCACCAACCCATGCAGCCACTTGCACACCAACTGACCGACTGATACAGACATTCGTACAAATTTGTCATCCACCCATACATTCACTGAGACGTGTATAATCACGCACTTCTACAGTCGGTCACGCACCCACTAAATCTTCCATACAGGCACTCATACACCCACTAATTCATCAATACACCTTGGTATATATATATATATTTAAAACTCATAAACGGTTTAGAAACCGTCACCAGATGCTGTCACCACCAGATGCTGTCAGCGTGAGTTATAATTAGCTCAGCTTATTGTAACTGCTGAAATTCTGGTTTTGTACTAGTGAAATGTCAGCCTAACTATAGCATCCCTGTAACCTTTGGTTTTTTTCAGTGAATATCTATCTTGTCTATCTTGTCTATTTTATCTATTTTACCTATCTATCTTATCTAATCTATCTAATCTATTTTATCTAATCTTATCTATCTAATCTATTTTAATTTATCTATCTAATCTATTTTAACTATCTAATCTATTTAATCTATCCAATTTAATTTATCTATCTAATCTATCTTATATCTTTATCTATCTCTTATCTTATCTCTTATCTTATCTCTTATCTTATCTCTTATCTTATCTCTTATCTTATCTCTTATCTTATCTCTTATCTATCTTATCTATCTATTTTATCTATCGTATCTATCTATTTTATCTATCGTATCTATCCACTGATCTATCTAATCCTATCTATTTTATCTAATTCTATCTATCTAATTTTATCTAATTCTATCTATCTAATTCTATCTAATTTTATCTATCTAATTCTATCTAATTTTATCTATTTTATCTAATTCTATCTATTTTATCTAATTCTATCGATCTAATTTTATCTATTTTATCTAATTCTATCTATTTTATCTATCTAATCTAATCCTAAATGCCTGCATATATATATATATATATATATATATATATATATATATATATATATATATATATATATATATATATATATATATATATATATATATATATATATATGGTCTTAGCAAGATGCCGTACCTTCTCATTCTGTTCACTGGCCTTGTATTGCTAATCACTTTCATCTGCTTTTGTCTATTGATCATTGCAGCATCTATATTCTATACAAGATTCATGTTGGTTCAATAAATATTGAAAATGCCCCACTGTGTATTCCTTGTATACTTCTCTGAGCGAGAGAGCACGAGTGACTGAGCGAAAAGCTTCTAGATCTATGGCTGCTGCCGACCAGAGCCCCAATTGTGCCCTCCTGCTCGAGCAGAGGAAGGCAGGACAATAGGTATCCTGTCACAGGGAGGTGTGACCACCTCCCAGACAGGACTTTGTGTATTGGGACAGGGTGGGGGCACTTGCCAGCACCACCGAGACTGCTGGTGCCCTCCTTGCATACTCCAGTTCAAACCAGTTCAGGGAGCAGTTGGCTCCCGTTCTGGCACGAAACTAGAGAAAGGACAAGGGAGTATCCTCCCCACTGTCTAGCCACTCGTGTGGGAGGGACCCCTGAATCGTCCCAACCCTTTCCTTAGGGTACTTAAGGGCTTTCCTATAGGTGGGTCCCTAGATTCGTCGTGGGACAAGATTTAGATCCAATACCACTTCCACCGTCTGGCCACTCCGGGCATCGCTGGACTTCATGTTGGGAACCGAGACTGCAACTGGGAAGACTCCTGCTGCTCCTGTTCCCGTCATCCTGCAACTCTGCTGCAATGTGCGCCTGTGCTCCATACAGGTTCTTCACAAGGCCTGTGGACATCCAAGACACCCGAAGGAATCTCCCTTGGAGTGAAGGAGTCACTTTTCTGCATCTGCAGGCACCTCAACAAAGCTGACCGGTCTGCTGTTCCCGAGCTCCTACGGACTCTGAAAAGTTCAGCAACACAGGTGGTGGTTCTGCAACTCCCTCGAGGCCTGCCCTTTCTCCCTAGCAAGTTGGAGGTTAGTATCCCTTGTCTGAACCGCTGTAGCAGTACCCCTGTGCACTGCATCGACTTGCCGTTTCCAAGGCTTGTTGACTCTTTCCTCCAGAGATCTTCAGGCTCAAAGAAGCCCCAGCCTCAAGCACTTCCTGCAGCCAAGATCTTCGTCTGCACCACATCCTTTGCACCGTGGGCCTTCATCCTTTGGCTAGCTGCTCGAGGTCCCCTTGCGACTCTTGTGCCTCTGGTCTGTGGGTCCTTGTGAGGGTCTTTTTTGGCTCCAGTGGGCTCCCCTGCTTGCTCGGGCCTGCTCTGATTTACCTGCTCGTGGTGCGTCACTTGGACCTTGCTGGTCCCGACACGGCACCTTTTTCTTCTACCACGTTGTTTGCCGCTGCCGAGGCTTGTTTGTGCCCCTGCCGGACACTGACCTCCTGGCTCTCGGCATCCTACATGGGACAGCTCGTGCACAGCTTCTGATCTTCCTCTGCATCACTTGGTCCGTACAGCTGCACCTTCAAGGGCTCCTTCAAACTCTTCTGCATCTCTGACATCGGTGGGCGTTAGTCTCCCGTGCCTCCTGGTCACTCCTGAGTTGCATAGGCTCTGTCCCTTCTGCTTGCAGGTACCTCTCATCTTGAATCCACCTTTAGGTTCAAACTGACACTTTCACCTTCTCTGCCAGCGGCATCTCTCCTGAAGTCATCCATTGTGGTCTATGGCGGTTTCCGACATCACTTTCCACCTATGCACCCAGCTTCCCTGGTGTAGGTATCCTGGTTCCTGGGGTATCCACGGGTGGGGTGACTCTCCAACCTTCCATTTCCCACAGGGTTTCTTCAGGGAAGGGTCCTTCTTTAAAATTGCAATCGCGACTTAACCATTGACCTCCATTGAGTAGGCAGTCGTGTTCCCACTCTGCACACTACCTCTGTGGGGTTCCTAGATACTCACCTTGGGTGGTTCCTTGGGTCCCCTGCTCCTCTAAGTCTTCTGGTTCAACTCCTGATTTGAGTCATGGTTCGCATTCCACTATTTTAGTAAATGGTTTGGTCTTCCCCTAGAGACCTCTGTGTATTCTGTGCTATTTCTGAATTCTATTGACAAAGTATTGTGTGTATTGTGCATATATCTCCGGATAGGAGATATTGTGTTAGTGAGTGTTAATAATAAATACCTATTTCACTTAACCCATACCATAAGATTAAGGGCTGGTAAAACAAGCTGCTTTACACTCCTGGACTAAGCCTGAAGGCTGATCTTCACAGCTACCACTTACAGAGCTTTCTAAGGTTGTCTAAGACCACTAAAATCACCATAAGGTTTGTCTGGATTATTGCAGAGTGCTACACTAGCATAAGTGAACACCATATACTAAGCCAGCCTCCTACAGTATTACTATCAGAAGGGTCAACCCCTGGATTACCATACAAGCCTCAACAAAGGCAACCACAAAGACAGTATTGGAGAAGATAACAAAAAAAAAAGAATCTACTCCTCCCAAATCATCACACTCTAGAGGACGAAACTCGTCCATTAATAATAAGAAACAATGAGAATCCAACAACCCAACCCCCATTTCCCACTGCATTGAGAGGATTATAATGTTCCTGAACGAGTGAGAATACATACCTGCTGATACATGAGTGTTGAATATCATCCAAAAGGGTTACTCAATATGATCCAAGGCTATTCCACAGCCTGGTCTACCAAAGCCACCATCAAACTTTCATCTGTCCAATCTGCAAGACAAAACCTCTTTTACTTCGAAAGCAGGGGATTAAAGAACTTCCATCAAGGAAATGCAACAGTGGAATCTACTCAGGATATTTTTTTGTACTAAAGAAAAGTCAACTCAAACAATTTCAACCAATATTTGACCTTCAATTTCTAAACAAATGTATCACCATAGAAAAATTTAACTCTTCATTAAATCTACCCGCATTTAAGGAAAGGTGTCTGGATTTGTGCAACAGATTTGCACAACATACTTTCATATCCCAGTTTAACGTCTGCACCGAAAATCTCACATTCGTAGTAGGAAACAAGCCCTATCAATAGGTGGTGCTTTCCTTCCGTCTCAAATCAGCACCTTCAGCCTTCTCAAAATGCATGGCAGTAATCGCAGCTCATCTGAGAAATAAAGATTTTTGTTTATCCATACCACGACTATTGTTTGATAAAAACCAAACTCCAAAACAATGGAGAACTTCAAGACCACAACAAGGTTATTTTCCAGGTTGGGCCTTCAAATCAACTAAACAGGTCCATTATAATACCACTACTATGTTTCACCTACATGGGTGCAAAAATAGATACTCCAAATGAAATTGTGCATTCTTTGGAGGAGAGTATTATCCATCCAAAAGAAATGTACAGATACGAAACATACAAACGGTCGCACAGTTCACCAAGTGTCATCACTCTTGGGGTCCATGGCATATTTATAGTGTCAAACACAAGACTGTTTCAGGCCTCTTCAACAATGTTTCGAAGACCAATGTTCTAAAAAATCAGTCAATTGGGAATGCTGCACTTACTTGACAAAAGCCGCTCAAGAATCTCTTCCTTGGTGGTCCAGAACACAAATTTTACTTAGGAGTTATTTTTCAAAAGAAACATCCAGTCCCAACCATAGTCATTGATGCTTCTCTTTCAGGATGGTGAGCACATATGGACCATCTCTCGATTCACGCCATACGGTCGGACAAAGAGAACTTATCACATATACCTGCTAGACCTGAAGGCAGTACATCTAGCCCTCAAAGCCTTCGTGCCATCCCTCTCCACAAAAGAAGTGGTGATACAAACAGACAATACTACAACAATGTACTATTTCTACAAATAAGGTTAGAACCAGGTCGAGACTGTCTTTATAGGCACTGTCAATGTGGCTTTGGCACTAGAAACGGGTCTGATAATCATGCACTTTCATGTACCAGGTGTTCAAAATGTGAAAGCAGTTTTTCTCTGGTGTCAACACGAGAAAAATCATGAATGGTTGCTGTTAGAACTGGGGGTCTCTAGTTGGCAGAGGTAAGTACCTTTGTCCAAATAGGGACCCTTACTTCTAGTCCGGGTAAGGGGGAAACACACTGTTGATAACCCCTGCTCACCCCCTTGGTAGCTTGGCACGAACAGACCGGCTTATCCCCAAGGCAATGTGTAAAGTATTTGTACCAACACTCACAGTAACATGGTGAAACACCACAAATGGACGCCACACAAGTTATTTATAAAAATAGAAATATCTTTATCTGATTAGGCGGACTCAAAACGACATAAAACCAACATACAACAAAAAAAAATAGTCTTTCTCTAGCAAGGTTTCTTTGGTAAAGGTTCACTTTGGCAAGGTTCTTTTGTAATTCTTTTAGTCCCAAAAGCGTGGGCTCAACAGTTCAGTTCTTAAAGGAAAAACGGGTGCAGAGATTATCCCTCATGATTATCTCACGACAGTAGCGCTGATCCCTTTGCGAGCGCCTGCACTGTCCGGTTCGTGAGCCACGGACTTCCCCCCTCTTTGGAATGCGGGCTCTGGTAACGCAGCTCATAGTCAGAATGCTGCCCTCGGTACAAACAAAAGGACGCTGTCTTTCAATATTGCTCCCGCTGCACTTTATGAAACCAAAAGGACGCTGTCCTTCAATGTTGCCCCCACTGTACTTGGTAAAAACAGAGAATGCTGCTTCGCCAGATTACTTTGAATCACAGATGCCCCCGCGGTACGAGTAGCCAACGCTGCACGCACGCTCAGTTACTTGCAGCCCCTGCCGGCTCTCCACCCGCTCCTGGCCTCACACAGACACAGCGCGGCTGGGAGCGTTTACCTGGGGCTTCCGCTTGCGGTGTCGTCTCCTTCCTTGCGGACCTCCGTCGGGGGCCCTTCTCCTCCTGCGGCACGGCTGCGGTGGAGACGGGGCTTCCGCTCTGCTTCTAGGTGATGTGGTCGCGGGAGTCCCGGTTGCTAGGCAACCCTCCAGCTTCGCTCCGGGCACAGCGCAGCTCCTCTCCTCAGCAGACCCGGCCTCGGGCAGGCAGCTCGAGTAGCGTCGGTGATTTACAGAGGACACACAGCAATCCGGGGGATCGGGGGCTGGTGTTGATAGAATACCGGCCCTCAGTACTTCACTCTGGTCCCGGGCCGGTGGCGGTGATGCACGCAGCGCTCTCGGTGCTTCTGGAGAGCGGGAAGGCGTGTGAGCAAGGCAGGCTCACAGTGGCACCAGCGACGTCCTGGGGGTGCACTATTATCCCCAGAGACAGCAGCAACAGCGGAGCACGGTGCAGCGCGAATACCTGGAGTTCTTGGGCAAAACTTTTGTATCCCTGAGTTTGCAACAGGAGGCCAGCTCTTCTCAGGCCCTTGGAGACGGGTTCACCTCAGAGGGACAAAGCACACAGCAGAAAGTCCTTTAGTCCTCTTCCTTAGTAATAACAGCAACTGCAGGTCAGCTCCCAGACACACAGCAATGGCAGCAATTTTCCTCAGTCTTCCTGGCTGTTCTTCTTTGGCAGGGATTCCTTCTTGATCACAAAGTTTCCTAGTCTTGGAAACTTTTATATCCCTGTGTTTCCGCAACAGGAGGCCAGCTCTACTCAGGCCCTTGGAGACTTTCTTTTCAGGACAACAGCACACAGCAAAAGTCCTTCAAGCAGGGGACAAAGCACACAGCACAGTCCTTTAGATCTCTTCTCAGTAGAAACAGCAACTGCAGGTCAGCCCCCAGACACACAGCAATGGCAGCACTTTTCCTCAGTCTTCTTCAGCTGTTCTCTTTGGCAGGGATTCCTCTAGATTCCAAAGTAGTCTACAATTTAGGGGGTTTAGCTCTGATATTTATACCCCAGAAGTCTTTGTTCTTCATGTGAGGGGTCCTGGACCCAGTCCAAACCAGTTCTGGGTGCACTCTGCCAGTGCACATCTTCTTCCTTTGTGAGTGTGGGCCAGGGCCATCAGACGCACCGCAGGAGGTGGAGCCAGCATTGTGGAAGGCAGGCACAGCCCTATTCAGACCCAGGTGCTACTCCTCCCACCACTCTACATACAAATAGGTCTATTCAGTTTAGTGCTGACTCACCCAGCCTCCTGGAGCCACCCCAGCCCCTGTCACTCACAAACCTGACGGTCAATTCACAAAGAGGCAGAGGCGCACACAGAAAGGTTGAACAAGAAAATAGCCACTTTCTAAAAGTGCTATTTCCAAACTCTGAATTTAAAAACCATCCTCCCTAAAAGATGTTATTAAATTCTGAGTTCAGGGATACCAGATTCCAACTTTCTATCTTGCTGCTATGGGAAGATATGCAGGTAAACATGTTACACAGCATTCCCCATTCTATCCCATGGGCAAGATAGCCTTTCAATAGTGAAAAACGAAATTGGCAGTATTTCACTATCAGGACATGTTACCCACACTAGTACATGTCCTACCTTTCACATACACTGCACCCTGCCCAGGGGGGTACCCTGGGCCTACCATAGGGGTGTCCAATGTGTAAGAAAAGGGAAGGGTCAGGCCTGGCAAGTGTGTACACTGGCCAGGACAACATGGCAGTTAAACTGCGCACAGGCACTGCAGTGGCAGGCCTGAGACACCATCTTAGGGCTACTCCTGTCGGTGGCACAATCAGTGCTGCAGGCCCACTAGTAGCATTTGAATCACCAGCCGTGGCACACTCAGTGCACTTTACTAGGGACCTACTGGGAAACCAATATGCCAATCATGGATAACCAATCACAATTTACACAGAGAGCATTTGCACTTTAGCACTGATCAGCAGTGGTGCAGTGCCCAGAGACCTATAGCCAACAACCACAGGTCAGGAAAAACAAAGGAGGAAGAAGCAAAATGTTTTGGGATAACCCTGCAAAAAGGGCCATTTCCAACAGTTGCTCAACAACGATATAGTAGAAGATGTCTTTAGAGATTGTGGTACACCAACATTAGATTTATGAACCACAGCTAAAAAAAAAGTTTGCATTAAGTTTCAGGATAATGGTCATTATCCTATTATTGGACAGGAAAATGCCCTTCTGCCATAATTACCTCACCTAGCGACATCTAAATTAAATTTTCATTGATAAAGGTTGATTTAGCTGTCATTACGGCGTACAGTTCCCTGTTATAAGACTTCCTCAAAGGCCTCAAGAAGGTTTTTCCTTTAATGAAAGACTGTCACCTTCATGGGAACTGAACCTAGTACTATAAAAACTAATGGGCCCACCTTTTGAACTTATACCTAAATCTTCCTTTACAACATCTTTAATGGTAGACAATATGATTACTTACCAGTAGTAGTAGTTTTCTAGATTCACATGCTGTGCATCTATTCTGCCATCTGGTGGTTAGGTCTGGAATCGTACCTAGTCTTCTCGTCTTCTCTCTTTTTTTTTCTTTCTTGGGAGTCCTCGACAACCATTTGGTGGTAAGTCCATCCCCTACGGAATGTCAGACACACACCCCGGAAGTTCCTGTGTCTGGTCGTCATCTTCAAATTATTAATTTTTTTGCAACTGTGGTTGTTGGAATCTTCCTTCTTCTTGAAGTGGTGTTCACTTCTGTTTGTACCCGCGCATTTCTGGGGAGGTGGGTTGCTAGCGTGTGAATCCAGGAAACTCTTCAAGTTACAAAAATACTGGTAAGTAACCATTTTGTTTTGCAGCATCCATCCTTTTCTGGATTCAAATGCTGTGCATTGATTGCATAGCAGTCTTTGTCTCCCTGGGGAGACTAGATTTAAATGTGCTTGGGTTTTCAAATAGGTGTTCTGTCTGTCCCACCTGTGCTTCCTTGTTTTAGGATGTCCGCTCAGTGTTTTGTACAGGTATGTGGATGACCATGTTGCATCCATACAGACATCGCCATTAACACCAGGGTTGCACCCTGCTTTCTTGTGAAGTGCCACCTGCGTTGTGTAGGTTAAGTTCTCCCTGCCTTTGTGCGGCAGATTTGGAATGTCTCTACTATCCACCATGCAGTGGTCCCTTTCACTACTGGTGTGCCCTTGCTTGCTGTGGTAAAGGTAACAAAGAGTAGGTTGCTCTTTCTTATTGTCTTTGTCTCCTGTAGGTAGTACGTGATATAGCACCCTGTACGTCCAGGGTGTGTAACATCCTTTCGGCCTGGGATTTGGATTCTTGGAAGAAGGCTGGTAGTTAGATGTTTGGTTAATGTGGAACTGTGACACTACCTTTGGTAGGAACTGCAGGTTTCTTCTTAGAACCACCTTGTCCTTGTGCATCTGAAGATATTGTTCTAAGATGGTGAGTGCTTGCAGTTCGCTCACCCTGCAAAGTGATGTGATCAGTACTAGGAAGGCTGTATCGGAGGTGAGGAACATTAGGTTCAAGGCATATGAGCTGTAGATCATATACTTGTGCATAGATCGCCATCTGGTGTTGGGCTCGGATGTTTGCACTTTGTTTTTGTCTTCGAAGAAGTCTTTGTAGTCACGAGGTAGGTGACTCCTTCTTAGGGTGATAGTGTGCATGGGCATCGACTCCATCTCCAGACTGTTTTTTTTTCCGCCATCGGGTTCGGATGCGATTTGCTGCGATCCGGGTCGGTGTCGTTCTCGAACCCCCTTCGACGCGCAATCCCTCACCACTCGACGGTATTGTCTCGATCGCGTTTCCCTTTCGATGCGCATCTTCAAAAAATATAAAATCATCGACCTAGATCTTCGACGCGGGCCGTTGGGCCTATCCGTGCCGATCACGCCAGCAGTCAATGGAAAGAACTTCTTTTAAAAAATGCCCCGGGTGTGGTGCTAAGTTCCCACACATGGACTTACACCAGGTTTGTAATCTCTGCCTCTCCCCGGAGCACGAGGACAAGAACTGCGAGGCCTGTGCATCTTTCAGGTCGAAGAAGACCATCCGTGACCGTCTGGCTCGACGTCACTTAATGTCCTGCGGAAGCAGCTCGATTCCAGACATCTTCGGAGCAGATCCCAATGTCCAGCCAGAACAACAACCTGATGAAGGAGAGATCTCTGTCTCCGAAACCGACGACTCCGACATCGAAGACGAGGCAGTCACACCAGCTCAGCGGTCCGAGTACCAAGACCCCTCTCCTAACCTACCCCAAACAAAAGTCTCCGGTAACACCTTCGCCCTCGGGCTCAGGTCGACACCGGCAACGCATTTCAGACGCCCCGCCCTCGGGCCCGGCTATGAAACTGAAAGAAAAGCCATCCGGCTCGGGCTCGAGCCAACCCCGTTCCGGTGCCGACAAATCACCTTCGGCACCGAAGCCCAAAACTAAAGATGTGCCACACCCTTCTTCGTCGGCACCGAAAACAGCCTCAATGCCAAAGCCCTCGGCGTCGAAACAAACAAAGGACAAGCATTCGGAGCCAAAACAGGTTAAACCAAAACCTTCAGGGCCGAAAAAGGTCTCGGAGCCACAAACTCCTATACCGAAAGCTAAAGAGACCACGGCCCTGCAGAAAGCTTCACAAACAAAATCAAAAGAACATTCTGACCCCAAGCCTTCGGCACCGAAAAAGGACATTGTACCCAAACAAGTCTGTGCCAGATTTTTCGGATCCAAAGCAAAAAACACTACACATTGACCCAGAAACCGGTCACGTTGTCGCCAAGCCTGCTAAAAAGAGGAAACTGGACACTTCAGAAGACTCTGGAATACTGTTAGTCTTAGCATCTTTTGGCGTGTTTCCCCTGACTTTTTGCTTTATGACCTCCCGGTTTTGACTCTGTTTTGTGCTGGTTTAGTGTTTCTGCGCACTTTACGCTCTGCTGATCAGTGGTAAAGTGCAAGTGCTCCTGTATAAAATGTGTTATGGATTGGTGTTTCCATGATTGGCCTATTTGGTTTATGTGTCAGTCCCTTGTAAAGTGCACTGCGAGTGCCAGGGCCTATAGATCAAATGCTGTTGGTGGGCTGCAGCACTGGATTGTGCCACCCACGCAAACAGCCCGTAAAAGTGTAACTCGGGCCTGCCATTGCAGAGCCTGTGCGCAGCCTGGGGCTGCCATGTCGACTTGGCAAGTGCACACACTTGCAAGTCCCTAAACCTTCCCTTTTCTACATATTAGTCACCCCTAAGGTAGGCCCAAGGTACCGCTGTTGGCAGGGTGCGTTGTTTGCGAAAGGTAGGACATGCCCTGGTGTGTGTGGCATGTCCTGATAGTGAATTACAGCCTAGTTCGTTTTTCACTATTGCAAAGCTACCTGTTCCCCATAGGCCAGAACGGGCAGTTTTGATTATTACAGCTTATAATCCTAACTGACCCAGGGAACATGGTAGAAATTCGAGTGTAGTATGCCTGGACTCCGAATGATAAAATGCATCTTTTAGTGAAGTTGGTTTTAACATTCTGTTTGAAAATACCACTTCTAGAAAGTGGGTATTTTCTTGTCTAACCATCCAAGCCTGCCTCTGCGAGGTTGTGTATTCCTTGTCTGGAGTGTGAGTGACAGGGGCTGGGGGATGCCAGGAGACGGGGTGAGTCAGCACAGGGCTGAATAGCAAGATCTACATGTAGATGGGTGGGAGGAGATGCACCTGGGACCTGAATAGGGCTGGGCCTTCCCTCCACAATGCTGGCTCCACCTCCTGTGGTGCGTCTGATGTCCCTGGCCTACTCTCTGAAAGAAAGGACGGAGACTTGTCAACAAAGTGCTCCAGAACTGGTTTGGACTAGGCAAAGGCCTCTCTGCCTTCAGAGAACAAAGGAATTTGGGATATAAATATTGGGGCCCTGACCCCATGAATTTAGATCTCACTTGAATCAAGGAACCTGTCAAGAAGAAGAGCTGGAGAGCTGCTAGGAGGAGTACTGCCCCTTTGCTGAGTGACTGCTTTGTTGGGTTGGCCTGCAGTTGCTGCTTCTGTCTTGGGCAGTGAAAGGACTGGACTGAACTTTCTACAAACTTGTGCTGAGTATCTCCAAGGGCCTGAAACCGAGCTGGCCTCCTGTTAAGAAGTCTCAGGGACTGCAAAGACTTCACAAGCCTCTGGGTACCGCTTCTGGAACGCTGTTTCAGTTGCCACAGAGGAAGGGAACCGCAACCGACTCCGTCAACCGAATCCATCCCTGGCCGGTGACCTGTTTGCACCGCAGACCGCATCGCCCCGCTTCGCATCGCAACCCTGGTCTCACCGTAGGCGACGTCCGACGCCGTCAACACCGAGCCGCTGCTTGCACCGTGACCTGTGGGCACCGCAGTTCGCATCGCTTCACTGAACCAGCCGGACCCGACCGACGCGGTCGCTGCAACTGGCTCAACAGTCGTGACCGCATCGCATTTGGGGCACCGCTCGCACGTTTGCGACGCACCGCTCCGACTCGCACCGCTGTCCGACGCCAGCTCCCGCACTCTGGCTTGGTCGCCTGCATCGCAACCTGTCAGCACCGCATCGTACACCGTCTCGCCCTGCACCGCACGCCTTGGACTCACCGACTCCGTCTGCACGACGGTCATCGAGCCGCTGCCTGCACCGCATCGAGGGACACCGCTCCGCTTTGCACCGCAACCGCGACTAACGCCGACCGGCTCGCACTCTCCGTGCCCGCCACAACGAGAAAAGGTACTGTGACCGAGTCTGTTCACGACTCTGCTGGCCCGTAGCGACGCGGTCGGCTGGAACTGTTGGACTCTGTGTATTTCAGCATCGCGGTAGACCCGGCGGGGCTACCGACTCGTACGAACTTTGCTTTTGTGTTATTCCTGCAAAGAAGAAGTTACCTTATCAAGCATACATTTTTAAAGTATTTGTATTGTGGATTTTTATCGTATTTGGTCTTGTCTTGAGTATATAAAAATATTGGTTCTTTTTCTAAACTGGTGTGGTGTCCTTTTGTAGTGCTTACACTGTATTACTGTTGGTTATGTGCAAATGCTTTACACACTGCCTCTAGAATAAGCCTGACTGCTCGTGCCAAGCTACCAAGGGGGTGAGCAGGGGTTATTTTAGGAGTGTAACTCCCTTACCCTGACTAGGAAGGAGGGTCCCTACTTGGACAAAGGTGCAAGCCCTTGCCAACTAGAGATCCCATTTCTAACAAATACCCATTAAACAGAAAGAAATGGGCACTAATACTTCTCCCTCTCCTTCTCCAACTGATCCTAATTCGTTAATTTCTCCAGCACACTCCCCACAACATACATTTTCACCTCAACCACAGGAGGATGAAGATGATTATACTGATGGGGATGGGAACGGAGATCCAGATGGGTATGATGACGCACATACCATCCCACACGATACAGATCCTTGGGATGATTACAATACAGATCCCAATCCACACAATGACCCGGACCTCTATCCCTCTAGTCCATCACCACCAGATGATAATATTGGGTTTGCGCAACTAATTGGGCTGCTCAATACCACGGGGTACAATTACACTCTGATCCCTTAGAGGAAGACTTTTTATTGGAAACATTTGCACCCTCACAAAGTCCACACACACCCTGCCAATGCTAAAAGGCATGCTAAAACATGCACCAGAAGTGTTTAAAGACCCTGTCAGAGCCAGGATCCTTAACACCAGGGTGGACAAAAAATATAAGGCAGCTCCCAATGACCCAGTGTACATCAGAGGTCAAGTCCCTTTAGATTCTCTTGTGGTGTCTAATGCACGCAAGAGGGCTAATTCATAGAACACAGGCGACGCCCCTCCTCCTGATAAGGAATCAAAACTCATAGATGCATCTGGCAAACGAATGGCGTCACAGGCTGCAAATCATTGGCGGATTGCCAATGCCCAAGCTTTGTTAGCCAGATATGACAGAGCTCACTATGATGAGCTTGAAAAGCGTATGCAACATCTTCCTGAACAATATAAAAACAAAGCTAATGACCTTATACAGGAGGGTAAACTAATAACCAACACATCTATAAAATGTGCCCTCGATGCGGCTGATGCAGCATCCCGTGCTATTAATACCAGCGTTTTACTACACAGGCACGCTTGGCTCCGGATATCCGGATTCAAGCAAGAGGTGCAATCCACTATTCTTAATCGGCCTTTCGACCAAGAGCATCTTTTTGGGCCCACAGTCGATACATCTTTAGAAAAGATGAAAAAAGATACTGAGACTGCCAAGTCCATGGGGGCCTTGCAATTCTCTTCCCCTAGAGGCTCTTTTCGTCGCTCCTTTTACAAGGCTGGCTCCAAAACCACTGGCTCAGAACATCCCTCTTCATCATATAAAAGTCCCAATCAAACTACCTCCTCCAGAGGATATTTTCGAGGAGGATACAGGGGTAACAACAATAAGGGAAGAGGCCGCAGTAACAACACCCGCAGTTCCCCTACCACTAAGCAGTGACTTCCCTTCACTTCCCCCCCCTGATCATTCCACTCCTGTTGGGGGACGTCTCTCACAGTTCCTACCGGTCTGGAATTCCATCACAACAGACAGGTAGGTAAGACAAATTATCCGGTATGGTTATTGCCTGGAACTCACCTCCACTCCCCCAAACATCCCTCCCAGGCAACGTCCAATGTCCTCGGAACATCTGACTCTTCTAAAACAAGAGGTGTTCTCTCCATTACAAAAACATGCAATAGAACCAGTCCCCGCGCCTCATCAAGGCACAGGGGTTTACTCCCTATATTTTCTAATTCCAAAAAAAGGACGGCTGTCTCAGGCCAATATTGGATTTCATACCGTTAAACCTTTACATTCAGTCAGACCACTTCCACATGGTCACTCTCCAACAGGTGCTACCACTGCTTCAACAAGGCGACTTTCTCTCCACTCTGGATTTAAAGGATGCCTACTTTCATATTCCCATTCACCCCGCTCACAGGAAATCTCAGGTTCGTGGTAGACGGTCAACACTACCAGTTCAAAGTCCTCCCGTTCGGGGTGACCACGGCACCCACAGTCTTCACAAAGTGCCTCGCAGTAGTGGCAGCTCACTTACGAAGACAACATATTCACGTGTTCCCTTATCTGGACGACTGGCTCATAACAGCCAAGTCACACAGCAGCTGTGTGCAACACACACAAAACAATCCACTTGCTTCACCACTTGGGATTCACGGTGAACCTCACCAAGTCCCACCTCCAACCGTCCACCACACAACAATATCTAGGAGCTACAATAAACACTTCAAAAGCTCTAGCATACCCCAACCCAGTCAGGATATGCAACATGCAAGCTCTAATATCACAATTTCAGCCTCAACACTCATTACCAGCTCGAGTGTTCATGCAGTTAATCGGGATGATGGCCTCTTGCATTTTCATTGTCCCTTATGCAAGACTCCAAATGCGTCTTACAGGAGTGTTTGGCACGTCAGTGGAACCAGGCTCAAGGTCAGCTAACTGATCTGGTGTTGGTGGACAGCCACACACATCACTCTCTGCAGTGGGGGAACACACAAAACCTTTCCAAAGGGCGGTCGCTCCTCGACCCGGTTCCACAGATAGTGCTAACAGCAGACGTAATGCTCACCGGCTGGGGAGCTCATCTTCAAAACCATACCATTCAGGGCATATGGACCCCTCAGCAAAAACAACTCCACATAAATTACCTGGAATTACTGGCAATTTTTCTAGCATTAAAATCCTTTCAGCTCCATCTGGTAGGCAAAGCTGTCCTGGTCTGTACAGACATGACAGCAATGTACTACATACAGAAACAGGGGGGGGGCACACTCTCTACAGCTTTCACACCTGGCTCAAAGCATATGGAGATGGGCTATTCCGCAAAACATATATCTCCTTGCGGAACACCTCCCAGGAGTACACAATCAGATTGCAGACTTGCTCAGTCTTCAAAGAAAGCAGATCCACGAATGGGAACTTCATCCTCAAGTTCTTCTTCCATTCTTTCACATGTGGGGCCACCCAGAAATAGATCTGTTCGCCACACACCAAAATGCAAAATGCCCAAGCTTCGCGTCCAGATACCCGCACACATTGTCCAAAGGCAATGCGCTATCGATGAACTGGTCAGGCAAATTTGCTTACGCTTTTCCGCCTCTCCTGCTCATTCCGTTAGTGGTTCGGAAGCTCAAACAGCATTCCCTCCCAATGATCCTGGTTGCTCCAACATGAGCCCGACAACCATGGTTCACAACCCTCTTGGAACTATCAGTAGTTCCTCATCAAAAGCTACCCTCTCACCCAAGCTTCTCACTCAGAACCATGGACAGATAAGGCATCCAGATCCCAGTCAACTCAACCTTGCGATCTGGCACCTGAAGTCTTAGTTTGGCTATCTCAATCTCCCGCCGGACTGCATGAACATCATTAAAGAGGCTAGACGTCCTACCACCAGAGCATGCTACGCCGCAAAGTGGAAACGATTTGTAATTTACTGTACAAATAACAATCAATCCACTAGATGCTTCTATTCAAAACATTGTCTGTTACCTCTTGCACCTACAACAATGTAACCTAGCATACACATCCATAAGACTACATCTTGCTGCAATAGCAGCTTATCTCCAAAACAGACAACACTTGTCTTTGTTTAGAGTACCCGCTATCAAAGCATTTATGGAAGGACTTAAAAGAATAATCCCACCCAGAGCTCCAGCCTCTCCGGTATGGAATTTAAATATTGTCCTTACCAGACTCATGGGTCCACCATTTGAACCTCTGCACAAATGCGAATTACAGTTCCTCTCTTGGAAAGTAGCCTTCCTGGTTGCTATCATCTCTTAGAAGAGTTAGTGAACTCCAGGCATTAACCATACAAGAACCATTTTTGCAAATCCATCATAACAAAGTGGTTCTTAGGACTAACCCCAAATTTTTACCTACAATCGTTTCTGCCTTCCACCTTAACCAGTCTGTTGCACTCCCAGTTTTTTTTCCCTCTACCAGACTCAGTGGCAGAACGGGCTCTTTACACGCTACACGTTAAAAGAACAATACTTTACTATATTGAAAGAACAAAATCCTTTAGAAAGACTGAACAACTCTTTGTGGCTTTCTCCCCACCTCATAAGGGCAATCCCATTTCAAAAGCGGGGATTGCAAGGTGGATTGAAAATGCATCCAAATATGCTATCTTAAAGCTAAACGCACATTAACCATTCCCCCTAGAGCTCATTCCACACGTAAACTAGGGGCTTCTATGGCATTCTTAGGGAACATTCCCCTAGATGACATCTGCAAAGCAGCAACTTGGTCTACACCGCACACTTTCACAAAACACTATTGTGAAGATGTGCAAGCAAAACAACAAGCTAGTGTGGGCCAGGCTTTATTAAGAACTTTATTTCAGACCGCTACAACAGATACAGGTAGCCACCGCTAAGGAGATAACTGCTGTATAGTCTCTGCACAAGTATATGATCTACAGCTCATATGCCTCGAACAGAAAATGCTACTTACCAGTATGCATCTGTTCTTGGCATGTAGAGCTGTAGATTCATATACGCCCACCCGCCTCCCCGGATACCTCTATCTGTTGCAGTACTATCTTACTTAGATACATCACACGTGGACATCTCTTTCTATTTCGTACTAACTCCATCATCATCCTTTATGGCGAAAACAATCTGGAGATTGAGTCGATGCCCATGCGCGCTATCACCCTAAGGAGGAGTCACCTACCTCGTGACTACAAAGACTTCTTCGAAGACAAAAACAAAGTGCAAACATCCGAGCCCAACACCAGATGGCGATCTATGCACAAGTATATGAATCTACAGCTCTACATGCCAAGAACAGATGCATATTGGTAAGTAGCATTTTCCTTCTTTCTACTGCATGGGCTCAAATGATTTGGTCATTAGTATTGGATTGTAAGGTTCCACATTGGCGTTGGTGCAGATCTCAGTGGTGCTAACTTTTATGATCCTTCAGGAATCTTTTCACCACTGGTACTATTGCCCGTTGTGCCTCTGATGTATGCAACTATTGCGGCCAAGTGTGTGCGTAATGTGTAGGTAAGGCTGTTGTCCAGTCAGTGGGTGAGGATTGTTAGCACTGTGCTAAGTTCTGTCCTTGCCTCTAGCTTCTCTTATCCTTGCACCAGTGCATGTATCTTGTCCTCTTGGCTGTGTAGCTCTTCAGTGTACTTTGTCTCCTTGCCTCCCTTAGGATCTCCATTGTTCTGGGAGGGAGTTGAAGGTGTCCGAATTCTAGGTATTCAGGAACCATGCTGCCAGATTGTGTGACTGGTTCAGGGTGGCATATCGTCCTAATCTGCATCAGTAGCATTTCCTGCTATATCCTTATGGGTATGATCTGTCCCCTGGGCATCTCTAGCAGGTCAGAGTACCATGTCTGTCTGGCTCACTGTTTGGTGACGAGTAAGAGTGACATCCTTGATTGTTTGACTTTGTCCAGTGCGCTTAGGATCAGGGGAATTGTTGGAAAGGTGTATGCAAATCTTCCTGACCATTTTCTCGACCGGTCATTCCCTTTGGACTGGTGTTGTGGAAATCTAGATGTAAAGGCTCGTCATTTTGAGTTTTCTGGGCTTGTGAACAGGTCCATGCTTGAACATGTCCAGTACAGCTTATTTTATCTCCCACTCGTGGGAGGGGTTTGCTTGTCTACTTGGTTTGACTGCTTCTCTGTTTTGCCCTCCTGAGAGGTGTATCGCCACCAGAGTTGTTTCATTGTAGTGCTGACTTCCATATCTCCAGTGCTAAGTTTGATAATAGATGTTACTTTGTTCCTCCTTGCTTGTTGAGGTGGAACATTGTTGTTGGTTATCTGTCTGGATCAGAACTGTCTGTCACATCATTTGTGCCTATCTGGACTAAAAAAATTGGGGTAAATACAAACACTTTCCAATTGTTGAGGCTGAACAAGCAGAAATACACTCCCTTTCGAATGTGGATTAACCTTGGAAATCAATTTTAAATAACTGGGGATCTAGGTGACTAATGATGCAGAGACCAGGTACACACACAATTTGGGCATGGTGTTGATGGGGCTTGGACACTTTGACTACTGGAAGGCATTGCCGTTCTCGGAAATAGGAAGAATATCTCTGCTAAAATGATCTTCCCAAGATGCATTTATAGCCTGCAATACTGTGTCGTCTACCATTTAGTATGTTTCTGGAACTGGACACACTGATGTGTTCTCTGGTTTGGGAAGGAAAACTTAGTTGGTTAAAATGTGGTCTGTCAGCTGGATTTGTTTCTTTACTATGCTTCATAAGTTACAGCATGCAGTACATTGGTTCGGCCATAATAAATGGGAAAATAATTTATAATCTTGAATAATCCCGCAACACCAGCCCTTGGCTTGTTTGTAGTCCCAGGGTTCTCTGTGGAGTACCCCCTCCTTGGCAGAAGAAACCATACCTTTGGTCTCCCATCGTTGTACTGATATCGAAGGCAGAGGATGTCTATTCCAGGTCTTCATCCTTGGAACTAGTTTGGGTCGGTTCCCCTTTCATGTATCCTGGCCAGGCCACCTTCTGGACTTGGCCATCGTCTGCAATGATTCTCTGCCCAGCAAGACACCCTCCAGGTGGAGTGCCCACCACAGAAGTACAAAAAAGCATGAGCAGGCTGTACCCACCTAGTTGCGACCCCTCACAGAAATCAGGAAAACAAAAGAATCTGTGCCCCTTCAAAAGACTCTTTCCCTTACAACACACACTTCAGGTCTCTGCACTCTCTGCCATCTACCTAACAGCAGCTGCAGTCCGAGTAAATTACAGCCCAGTGTATCCGCAAAGGCCCTTGCACTTGTAAAGAAAGCACGCCTCCCTTTACTCACTTTAGCGTCTTGTGCCCCCCGCCAGCCCCTCTCCCATCTAGGAGATACCAGCAATACTCATTTGCTTTTTGGGAAAGCAACTTCTCCTCACCTTGTACTCTGGTCCAGGGGTGTGGGCTTCCAAGGTCTGTATCACTTGTGCACAGCACACTATCAATCCAAGCACACATGCACATGTACGACGCAAGGGATTTTTGCATTCAAGATTTCGGATTCATCGTGAGCAGTGGAACTTGAGATGAATGAACCTGTAAGCATGCATTCATGTCTCGGGTAAAAAGGCCTGTCACTCGCATTCCCCAAACATGATTCTACTGCCACCGTTGCTCTCCACGCATTAAAACCATGGCCAGGGTGGTAGTTCGGTCATCTCGCTACAAAAGTGTTTGGTGCGCCCCTGCCAGTTTAGGATAAGGTCCAGAATCTATCATCGTCAAAGACCTGGTGTGGAAGCAGATTATTAATAATCCACTGGTGCAGGGTCACCACTTCGTCCACGGGTTCTTAACAAGTAAGGAGGAATCTACACTGGAGTGAAGTACAAACCATGGGTTATTTATTTAGCATTCATGAATGGGGCTCCGTCCGACAAGCACCATAGAGATACTCAAGGAGAGAGCGCGCTGAACAATGGTTACATGGGTTTTTATAGCAAAAGATCACAAACAAGGGACGCCCAGCGGTAAATAGAGCTTTAGGAAAAACACACAAATGAGGTACCGGTAAGAATCGACAGCCTTGGTGCCTTGTGCAATTGTCGCGTCCTGAAGCTGCACAACAAGATATGCTATCTGAGCAAACTTTACTTGAGGCTTTACCACTGTCTGGAAAACCCCGTCCAGACGCCAGCTGTTCTTTTGCGCTGACTCTGCATGTATACACAGCCTACAATGCCCCAATCTAGATTCTTTACTCATGTTTATACAGATGCAGTGTCAAGGATAGAGCCAGGCTGAAAGCAGGGCAGGGGTGAAAAATGGATGAGGCATAGCTTAATCAAAAAACAAGAGAATCAGATTTTACATTTTAACAGTCCTTCCTTTTCAGCTATGCTGAATCCATTCTAAAAAAGAACATAATTTAATCTCGTATATCAATGTTCATAAGTTCGTAAATTTCAGTGTGCATCATTTCTCGATTCAATTCATGAACATTAATCGGGGGAGGTTTAATATGATTACAAGTGGTTATACAAGCTGTACATATCATAGGAGCACATTGAATGCAGCAGCAGCAAGTGAGAAAGATGGCTCCTATAATTACTATTCCCATTAATAATTTCCAACCCCAAGTGGAAATAAGTCAAGTAATAGTGTTCCGTGGGGACACGAGTAGTAGTGGGCAATAGGTTTCGAGCTGGAATCACTTTCTCCATTGTCCAGAAAACTGCTGCCAATATTATCAACGATATGATCAGAGTCACTATACAGAGTCTTGTCTTTGGAACACATTTCAGATCCCAATTTCTGCATTTCTTCTCGGTATCAATACAACCACAGGTTGGAGAGAGATCCAGGTACCACTGAACACGTATCACAATCCCCTCTGAACCTAGTTCAGCCGATTCTGTGATCCTACCGTGTCACATCCGAACCGTTCCACTAATTGAAACTGGTCCTCCGGTATCTCAATCTGCTCCTTCCCTTCCTTGGTCGTAAATCGTACCTTGATGCCAATGGTACATTTTGATCAGGAAACAGTGTCTTCGTTCAGAGGAGCAACACTTTTCTGAGTCTGTAAGATTTTTTCAGATAATTTCTGCCTTCTGGCTGGAGAACAGTTGCTGGGATTCGCTTGCAGTGTGCTGCATTAATCCAATGGCGTCTGTTGGTGACAAGGACAGCAGTTCGAGTCACAAGCAGGATCTGCTCCGGATTCTTCCAGTGAGGCTCCAAATTCTTAGAACGTTGGAAGTTTTTTTACTAAGACAAACTCTCCCGGTTGGAGACCATGAGCCGGACCCTCTGATTTGTCTGGTATAGCTTCACGCATCTGCTGATGAATCAGACCGTTTTTCAGTCAAGTTTTTTAGGTAATCACTCAAAACAGGGTACTGTATTTCTTTGATTACATTTGGCCTTGGGGGTTGATACTCCCTTCCCAGGATTGTGCTGTAAACATATCATGCAATGTTTGACCAAATGCTCAGCTGTTTTCCGAATGTGCTTATTATCCTAAACCTGTTCTAGTTGGGAGATGGTGTTTTTGGCACGAATGTGAGCAGGTCCATAAGCCATAGTCACAAAAGGTAATGCATAGGGCAACTTCCATTTCGACATATCCTTTGACCTCCAACATCCCTCATCATCTAACTCTCCTTCCTTTTGCCATTCTGCCTTTTCTTGTTCAGTGTCTGATGTATTTCCTTAATCTCGGTATTCATGTTTTCCCATCTTTCAGCTTGGGATCGTAGTACATATACTTTACTCGTGAGTGCACTTGCAGTATCTCGTGCTACTTCGTCAGCGAAAGCATTTCCTTGTCCCACCTTGTCTGTAATTTTCCTGTGGGCACTACATTTGTTAATGGCTACACTCTTTGGCAATGTCAAGGCAGTAAGAAGACTATTTACCAATTCACCATGCTGTATTTTAGAACCATGGGAGGTTAGGAATCAGCGTTCCTTCCAAAGCTTGCCAAAATTGTGTGCCACACCAAATGCATAATGGCTATCCGTATAAACATTTACTGATAATCCCTGACTGAGTTCGCAAGCCCTCAAAAGCACAATAAGTTCAGCTGCTTGGGCAGATTTTTGCGGAATACGGGCTGTTTCTACCACAGTTTGTAATGTGGTTATAGCATTAGATGCAGAAGTGGTGCATCAGGGAATTTCAAGCAAGAACCATCCACCCATAATTCCCCTTCAGGATCTAACAAAGGTGTATCTTTAAGATCTATTCTTCCCTTAGTTTGTTCTTCTGTTAGGAAAATACAGTCGTGTATCTCATGAGTTTGTTTGGCTGGCAAAGGTAACGATGTAGCTGGGTTCAATGTCAAACATCTCTTGAGTGTAATATAAGGTGCCAAAAGCGTAAGTTCGTATCCTGTGAGTCTAGCGCTAGTTAAGTGTTGTGTTTTAGTCTGGTTCAGAAGCGCATCTACGGAATGGGGTACCATAAGCTTGTTACTCAACACTATCCCCTCAGATTGTCGTATAGAGATGGCGGTGGCAGCAACCGCTCTAAGACAGCCTGGAAGTCCTCTGGCCACTGGGTCTAATACAGCCGAAAAATAAGCACATGGACGATGTTTACTACCATATGGTTGTATCAAAACTGACAATGCACATCCTTCTCTCTCGTGTACATATAATATGAAAGGCTTAGCATAGTCTGGAGTGCCTAACACTGGAGCAGAACAAAGGGATGCGCGAAACTGCTGATATGCTTCCTGACATTCAGATGTCCATGGTAGAGGAGAGGGAGTGTCTTTAGTAACAAGGGACAAAAGAGGTTTGATGATAAGTGAGAAGTTGGGGATCCACTGTCTACAGTAGGAAGTAATACCAATAAGTGCCCTGACTTTTTGAGTACTAGGAATAGGAATTTGGAGAATAGTTTGAATCTTGTCTTTAGTCAGAGAGCGGCCTTTCTTAGACAAGAGGTGACCCAAATAAGTGACCTCAGACTGACAATATTGCAGCTTATTCTTAGAGACCTTGTGTCCCTTAACAGCAAGATGATACAATAGGGAGAGAGTGGCCTTTTTACAATGCTCCATTGTGTCTGCGGCTAGCAAAATATCATCGACATATTGCACAAGTGTAACTCCTGGTGGCAAAATAAATTCATCCAACTGTCGTTTAAGTGCCTGACTGTAAATGCTAGGACTTTCTGTATACCCTTGTGGAGCCCTACAAAATCTAAGTGAGCGGCCCCGTAATGAGAATCCAAATAGGTATCTACTGTTTTCATGTATAGGAATAGAGAAAAAAGCGTTTTTGAGGTCAATAACAGAAAACACAGTAGCTGGGATTAATGTCAACAAGGTCGTAATATCAGACGACAGGATATTGAGGAATCGCTATTTTGTTGACTTCTCTTAAGTCCATCACAAATCGGTAAATCTTGTCCCCTGTTCCATCGCCCCGTTTTAGGATGGGGAGAATGGGGCTATTGCATACATTAGAGGAAACTTCCTCAACAACTTCTGTATGTATCATGTCATCAATGATAGATATCAGTGCATTCTCACCTTCTTTTGATATTTTATATTGCTGGACTCTTGGTAAGGAAACATCCTCCCGAACCTGTATATGTACTGGGGAAATGTCCATTCTTCCCACATCTGTCAGCAGTAGCCCAAACACATGAAGGGACAGAATCCAGATCCGAACATAAAGTGAAATTATATTGTTTAGGTAATGTCCTTTAACCAAAAATGACACGTACTCCAGATGGGAAACAATGTATAGTAGCATGGAAATATTTCAAAAGATCGAGTCCCATCAGATTGTCTGGAGCATGTGGGGGAAGTAAAAAGGGGGCTGTAGTGATGAAATTTTTAACCTGCAAAGGTAGTTTTTGGGAAACAGGGCTAGGAGTTGGTGTTCCATCAAATCCTATTGATGTAATTACTTGGCCAGACAAGGGTGTCCCAGGGACCAGTTTCTGAGATATTGCACTACGTGTCGCCCCTGTATCCACTAAAATGTTTTGATCCTGCCCAAGGATAGTGGCTGTTATATAGGGCCCTGACTGGTCTACAGGTATCTCAACTGGTCCTCCTTGTCCTACGCTGTCCTAGGCAAAATGTGTTCCCACAGTTTCCTCTGATTCCCAATCCTCCATAGAATATTGATTATTTCGTTGATCAAAATAATTTCCTGACCTATTTCTCTCTGGAGCTTCAACCTGCTGTGGCTGCTGTCGGGGAGCTGAAGTCCCCCGGCTACCATTCACTTGTCCCCTTCCTCTCCCACCAGCAGCTAAAACAGGACATTCTGAACGCCAATGTCCTTTCTCCTTACAGTAAGCACATTGATCCAGCCCTAGTGGAGTCTGTCTACGCGGTGGCCCTACTGGAGGTGTTTGTCTGAAATTCTGACCATAATTTTGACCTCGACCTTGAGGTCCATAGGCCTGGACCATCATTACCTTAGTTTTTAATTCTTTTAATTTTCCTTCTTTCCGTTCTTGCTCAGTGGTCACCTGATTCTGATAATACTGAGCCATATCTGATATAGCTTTCGGGGTTACTGAAGCCCATGTACTCTCAGAATTTTTTAAGCGTACCGATATCTCAGGAAGTAAGTTTCCCACAAATCGATCTACAAATAAATGTGCACCTGTAGGTGTAGATGTATCTTGCCCACTAAAATCGTGGAACACTTCCTCAAAGCGAGTAAAGAAATCGGGGACGGCCTCTCCCTGTTTTTGTTTACAAGCAGTGAGAAGTGCCCAATCTATTTTCCTGGCCGGAACCATCGTTTTTATGTAAGTAAATGTTACCAGGAAGATCCCGTATAAGCTGACTAGGTTTCTGACCAGGTTTCCTATCCCTATCGGCTGCTATAATGGCCGTCCAGTCTCCTCCTAAATCAACAGCATGATCCTCTTTCCGAGTAAGTCGCCACATATCTGGTGGCAGGATCATACCAAAAAACATATCAATATCTGCTAAGGTCACGACACAAGAATCAATGGCTGCCTGTACATCATCATAAAATCCTCTAGGATTTTTCCGTATGTCTGGTAAAGAGGCTTTTAAAGGGCTCTAGCATCAGGACTATTAGGGTCATCATTATCTGCATTCCCTCTTCCAGGAATGAATTGTGGCGTGGCTTCCCTCATAGGTCTTATTCGAGGAGAGGAAGTGAGTTCATTACGATATCCAATATCGTTGCTATGGCATTGTTAATTCTACTCACAGGGAAGGCTCCTATCTGACACTGTCGATTTAATAGCTCTAACATCAGGGCCATTCTGTCCTGTAGTCATCTCCCATTGGACCATAAGTTGATGAGAGAGCTTATTTATGAGACGAAGCTCGCCCTCAGAAAAATCCTGTATCTGATCTATCATTTCTCCTACCTCCATTTCTAGATCACTCAACCAATTTAATACCATCAATCTTATCGCATCCTGACGTGATTGAGATACAGTAGAACGAAGAACTCGAGGGGTCAAGACAGATGCAGAAAGTACGGGATCATCAGTCATTTTGGGTGCAGTAGCCTGGGATGGGGGCGCAGTGGCCTGGGGTGGGGGGGGTAGAGGGTGTACTGATACTGGTTGGAAAATAGGGAGCTGGACAACCGCAGGCAAAAGAGGTGGACCCGGAGGTACAGGGGGAATGACATTTGGTGGTCCAGGGGGAAGAGGTGTTAAGGGTACAGATGTGGGTGGGGGTCGTTCAGTCCATAATCCATCAATATCTGAATCCACATCCTCTTGGTGGACCTGAACTGCTACTGTTGGTCTAACTATGTATATATTCCTTAGATATTAATAATCTATGCTCTCTATCTAAACATTCCTTTTTCTCCTGAACTTCCTTATCCTTCAATTCCTTATACTTCTGATACTCTGTCTTCCTTTCTTGTTTCCTTTGTACCTTCTCTGCCTTGAGCTGCCGCTCCTTTACTTCCTTCCTCCACATATGCAAACTGTCAAACATGGCTGGCCTAACTTTCTTTAAAAACAATTGTTTCTCTAAATACTCGAGTTTGTGAGGGTCCATTGTTCCCTCTAATGGCCATTGCAACTGGGGATCCCCTTTTGTATATTTGTTCCACCATGCATTATACATGATGGGACAAATACCATATTTGATGTACATCTCAAAATTTGGCATACCTTCTGGTGGCGCCGGCTGACTTGCTTCCAAAATGCTCTGTTTATCACAGCAGCAACAACAAAACTTCCAAAGAGTGCTAATCACAGGCATGTTATATAAGATATAAAAAAACCTTATAAACGGAGAGAAATAAAAAGATATTCTCACATTACCTGTAAGAAAAAATGTTAGTCAAAACAAATAGCAAGTTCCAAAACAGATTCTAAATTCCAAAGTTCCAAGCAGATTCCGAACGGATACCAAACAAATGCCAAGGCAAATACAAAACAAATTCTAACCAAATGAACCGGTTCAATACAGATTTACCTTATGTGTAGTCTTCGACTCCCACCTGTCGATCCTCCCTGATCCAAAAAAATGACTATCCGAAGGCCCCAGTCAAGGCCAGCAGCCGCCAGGAAGATCAGAGTCGGAGAGCTGAAAAATCACCTTGGACCATGAGCAACACTAGTCTCTTCAGGTGGGGCGCCCTCAGCGAAGTTCGTCTTACCGACCCGATCTCCTCCCCTGGTCCGACTGCAAGCTCCTTGATGGGGCCCCACGTTTGGGCGCCAATTTGTGGAAGCAGATTATTAATAATCCACTGGTGCAGGGTCACCACTTCGTCCACGGGTTCTTAACAAGTAAGGAGGAATCGACACTGGAGCGAAGTACAAACCATAGGTTATTTATTTAGCATTCATGAATGGGGCTCCGTCCGACAAGCACCATAGAGATACTCAAGGAGAGAGCGCGCTGAACAATGGTTACAAGGGTTTTAATAGCAAAAGATCACAAACTAGGGACGCCCAGAGGTAAATAGAGCTTTAGGAAAAACACACAAATGAGGTACCGGTAAGAATCGACAGCCTTGGTGCCTTGTGCAATTGTCGCGTCCTGAAGCTGCACAACAAGATATGCTATCTGAGCAAACTTTACTTGAGGCTTTACCACTGTCTGGAAAACCCCGTCCAGACGCCAGCTGTTCTTTTGCACTGACTCTGCATGTATACACAGCCTACAATGCCCCAATCTAGATTCTTTACTCATGTTTATACAGATGCAGTGTCAAGGATAGAGCCAGGCTGAAAGCAGGGCAGGGGTGAAAAATGGATGAGGCATAGCTTAATCAAAAAACAAGAGAATCAGATTTTACATTTTAACACTGGCATAAGTCAGTGCTCATGCACGGGATTAGTGTGTGGCGTGACAAAAAGTAAAAAACTGTATCACAAGTACATGCAGTTTGTGCGCGCAGAGCAGGGGACAGGACTGTACATCATGCAGGGGACGTTCTTTTCACAAAGGGTGGTGGACAATTTACAGGAGGGGGAACAAAGAAAAACTATGAAATGCAAATAAGGCTGGCATCTTAAGTCATGGTTTCAGCCAAAGGATGCATAGCTATACATTGGACAAACCCAGATACCTTAATCTTGAACAGTGAAAAAGGAAAGTGATGGAATGGCCATTGCTGACGAGATGCACATGAAAAACAGAAGAATGATGATAAACTGATGCATGATTGTAGTGCTTGTAATTTGACACAAGAGGACGCACGTTAACCCTGCACTCCTGAGAGGAGGCAAATGCACTGCTGCACCTTTAAATAACACACGTAAAACAGCACTCCCAAAAGACGAGGCAATAAAACATGACCCAGCACACTCTTAAGGCGAGGCAAGAAGACAAATTCAGGTGCATTTGAAGTGACACGTTTATTCAATATTTTGGAAAGGAAGGCAAAATGTATCGGTTAATGCAGACTCACAAATATCAAGAAACTCCGGCACAAAACCAGAATAACATGTAGCATATATACATGTAGCAAAGAAACGTAGAAATTATATACACAAAGTAAGTAACACCTCACTGATCGTTCACTTGACATCCTTGCCAACTCAAGCTGGGGCGCCCGTTGACGGCTAGGCTTGGACTCTCGACCGGGACTATGGTTCTGTTCGTCTTACGGCAGTACGTCTACTCCGTAAGTGAGCTCCAATTCACCTGTCAACATTCTCCTGCTTTAATACGTTTTGCTCACCATGAGGCGAAGGTTCTAGAAACCTCGCCTCCTTTCTTCTGTTGAGAAAAACCGAGCTGGGTGTACTGGTCTGTCAAGGTGAAGACAGAAGCTGGCCAGGCTCCTGTATTTTGACTCCGAGACAGAGCTATGTATTCAGCACATTCCCTTAAAGGTACCAAGCACGCATCCCACACAACATGTTCCAGTTCACTCTGATCGGTGAGGAGCGAAAACAAGTGAAGAGCGAAAACATCCCCTCCCCACTTTGCAGCTACGTGCGAGCACAGAAAATGGAGTCGTCGGCACAGAAAATGGAGTCCATTATGCCAAATGGAGCCAATGGTCAATATATCATTCTTAATATCACTACAATGATCTAATGAATTAGGCCCACTTGACTCACCGAATTAATAGACCCCACAGTAATAGACCACCTTGAAGGAAATGAGTAAATAAAAGGAAAAACATTTGGAGCGTAAAATGGTTTCTTAATCTAGATTAAGATGCTACTAGATGGACGTCATTGTCAGTTGATTGAAGAGATTGTTTGGAAAATGTAATTTGATGCACAATATCAAATGCTTTTTCTGTGATGTACCTGCACCTATTTATGTTGAAGATGAAAACTTACTAAAAAACTTATATATTTTTTTTCCCCTGAAGAAACCAAAGGTTACAGAGACATTATAGTTAGGCTCAGGTGTACAACTCTAACTCCCCCCTCCCCGCAATGTACTGCTTATGACCTCACATAATACATCACTCATGACATGATCAGTGGCATCACTCAAGACATCTCAAATGACTGTGTTTTTAAAAAGTTTGATTGTTAAATATATATATATATATACTAAGGTGTATTGATGAATCGGTGGGTGTATGAGTGCCTGTGCGGATGATTCAGTGGGTGCGTGACTTACTGTATAAGTCAATGATTAGGTGTCTCAGTGAATTTATGGGTGAGTGACTAGGTTGTATGAATGTCTATATCAGTCTGTCAGTTCGTGTCTAAGTGGATGTGTGGGTTGGTGAGTGGGTACGTGAGTCGCTCTATGGGTGATTGATTGGTTGTCCGAGTACCTGTATGAGTGTCTGTTTGGGTGGGTGAGGAGGTGTGTGACTTCCTGCATGGATGAGCGGGTCAGTGGCTGTATGGGTTAGTGAGTGCAACTGTGAGGGGCTGTATGGGTGACTTGAGTGTGTGTATTGCTGTGTCGATCGGTGAATGGATGTGTCAGTGGTATATGGGTGAGTAACTGCATATGTGAAAGGCAGTATAGGTGAATGTTGGAGTATATGAGAGATTGTATGTGTGTGATTGTGAGTGACTCTGGGTGAGTGTATGCTTATGTCAGTGACTATAGGTAAGTGAGTTTGTGTTTGTATCTGTATGAATAAGTGAGTAAGTGTGTGTATAACTGTATAGGTGACTGACAGTGTGAGTGGCTATATGGGTGTATCAGTGGATATATCAATAGCTGTATTAGTTAGCGAGTTAGTGTATGAGTGGCTGTATGGTGAGAGAGTGGATGTGTGTGGAGACCTATAAATCTGAGTGGGTGTGTAAGTACTTTGGGTGTGCCAATGGTTTTGAGAATGGTAGTGTGGAAGTTGGAGTTGAGGGGTATGAAAGGTTATATTGGGTTGTGAGTCGGTGCGTCTGAGATTTCTGTGGATGATTTCATCAGTGATGTCACTGACCATGTCATGAGTGATGTAATATGTGAGGTCATAAGCAGTGCATTGCGTGGCTACAAGTTATAGTTAGCCCAGCTAACTATAACTGCTGAATTTCTCTGATTTTGTACAAGTGAAACCTGAGCCTAACTATAAAGTCTCTGTAACCTTTGTTTTTTTCAGTGAATTTCTAAGGCCCCCAAGGACCCTCAAGAGCCAAGGGAACTTCATCCCTCAATTAGTAGTGCGCCATGAGGCGTGTTTGCAGAGTGGTGGAGAAAGTGGGTGTGGGCTTCTACAACGTCTCAGCAATCCTGCTGTATGGGACTTACTGGAGGTAACGGGAGAGGTCGTTGGCCCCCAAGGACGCCCTCGAGAGGGCCAACTACCCCTCCTGTACGTCCAATAAGTCCCACACAGCAGGATTGCTATGAAGTCTTCAGAGGCCATGCCCCCTTTCTCCGCCACACTGCATACGCGGCTCGTGGTGTACTCCTGAGGGACCTTGAAGCCCAAGAAGTCCTCCTGGTACCTCCTGTAAGTCCTACACAGCGGGATTCCTCAGAGCTGGTCAGAGGCCCAGCCCCCTTTCTCCACTACTCTGCAAACTCAACTACTAGTTAAAAACCATAGAAAGTCACTGAAAAAAACAAAGGCTACAGGGACGTTATAATTGGTAATTAGCATTTAAAAAACCTTAGAAATTTACAGAAAAAAACAAAGGTTACAGGGACTTTATAGTTAGCCTGACATTTCACTCATACAAAACCAGAGAAATTCAGCAGTTCTAGTCAGCTGAGCTAACTATAACTCGTGCCCCCCGAAATGCATTGCTTATGACCTCATATATTACATCACTCATGACATGGTCAGTGACCTCGCTGATGACCTGTCCCTGCCCTTTGCATCGGTTCTTCAGTCCCTGCTTTACAAATCAGCATTGGGTTGATCAGAAGCTTGGCGGGATTCATGCGAGTCAGTGTTCACAAAAGCAGCAATACAGTATATTTTACTCCAGTGACTGCATGAGCTTTTTTCAGATTGTGAGGACACAACTTAGAAGTGCTCACATGCAATTTGGTGACAGGCGCATGTTAGCAGTCCAACAGTTCCCTGTGGAGCTATAAAGCATGCTCTGAAAAGCTCCTGCCAGGTGCATGAGGGTAAGCACAGATATAATGTGAAAGAGTCTGGGGGAGTGCTGAAGAGGGGAAGGCGCTTAGTCACTTATGTTGACATTGTTTCCCACAGGGAATACAGAGCCATGAGGGTCCAAATAGTGACTACATGCACATAATCTCTAATTGCTAGGGTATCAATTGCATTACAGTCCTGTTATGGACAAGTCCGCAATATTTGCTCATAATGATTAAACAGCAATCTGTGCCCTTAATTTAGATTGAAACCAGCAATAAGGAGCTTGCACACATGTTACTCTGTTAGTAAAGATTTGCATGAATATTGTATTTACAGTGGCCTTTTGGAGAACAAAAATGGATTGAAAGCCATTATTTAAAAGTAATTGCATATATTGGCTTAAATGTAGCTTTGGTCGAAGAAAAGGGAAGGAACTGGGAAAACGGTGAACAGATCACTTGCATCCATCATATCTGCTAATTATCTGAAAGTGTCCACTTTCAGTCCTAGGATTCACAATTTTGTGGTTTAATGCACATGTGCAAGTAATGTTTGAGGTACCATTAATGTGGCTGCCTTCTTAACCATGTAGTTTTTTATTATAGATCCTTTATCTGTTTGATTTTGACTCTTGAGCAAGGCACAGCAGGATGGGGATGATCGAAGGTGGGGATCGAGATGGTGATCTTCCCCCTTTCATTGCACAGTCCTTCCATGTCTGAGCCTTCGCTCCCTTTTAAGGAGGCGTTGATGGCCACCGCCTCAAAAGCCTGTTCTGCCTACCGGTGAATAGGCAAGTGGCCAGGCATCAAACTGTCTCCTGGCAATCCAGAGAGCCTTTTGATTCCGCCTTCTCCTCGTAAAGTGAATCCTAGTTCATTTCCCATGGCTCTTCTGGATATGGAATCCAAGAGGACCTCTGACTGTTGGTCTCTCAACTTTATATGACAGGGGTACTGTCTTGAACTCCCTCAAACATTACCAATCATTCCTTCCGTCACCACAAAATGTCCACAGAACATTTGCGACTCCTTCAGCAGGAGATACAAGCCCTCCTCGCCAAGGAGGCTGTAAAGCCAGTTCCGAAACACAGCAGAAAAGGGGTTTATTCCTTGTACTTTCTCATCTCCAAAAAGGACGACTCTCTCAGACCCATCCTCAATCTCCGGCCCCTCAATGAATACATTGTCGGAGCACTCCCACATGGTGACTCTACAGGACGTCACACCACTACTACAGAAAGGCGACTTCATGACCGCCCTCACTCTGAAGGACACCTATTTCCACATACTAATCCACGCAGCGCATTAAAGATACCTGAGGTTTGTGGTGAGTGGACAACATTACCAGCACACAGTACTTCCATTGGGGGTTACCACCTCCCCAAGGGTTTTCACCTAATATCTGCCTGTGGGAGCAGCTCATCTCAAGAGGAGCAGCATCCACGTGTTTACTTACCTCAAACGACTGGCTAGCGCATACCCAGACCACCATTAAGACCTTACATGGTCTAGGTTTCACAATCATTCTGACCACATCCCACCTCCAGCCCCTTCAAGGTACAGCCTTTCCTCTGGGGCCATCCTAGACTCAAGGGTGGGGAAGGCATTCCCCAGTCCAGCACGAGTGCAAGCCTTCCAATAAGTGCTGCCTCTTTTTCAGCCAGATCGTCAAGTAACAGAACTGTGCTGCGATTGCTTTGCATGATGGCGTCTTGCATAGCCATAGTTCCTCATGCCAGATTGCACATGCGTCTATTACAGAAGTGCTTAGTAGCACAGCATTCTCAAGTGGAGGGTCATCTGGAGGATCTAGTGTTGGTTTGGGGCTGCACAAATTTCTCTCTGCAGTGGTGGTGCACAACCTGTTAAAAGGGCTGCCCTTCCTTGACCCAGTTCCGCAAGAGGCCATCACCACAGACATCTCACTCATCGGTTGGGGTGCACATATTAATCATTTCACCATTCAAGCAAAGTTGGCACCTGTCCAACAATCACTCCACATCAACCACCTGGAACTGCTGTACAGCTTGCTCTCTGGGCATTTTCATGCTCTCATAGAAGAGAAAACAGTCCTGATACGCACAAACACAACTGCCATGTTTTACTTCCAAAAACAAGGACGCACACATTCAACACAGCTGTCCAGTGTGGCACAGAGCATCTGGCGGTGTGTGATACAGCACAGAGTACACATGGTCATTCAACACATTTCCGGAGCGAACAACGGTCTGACCGATCTGCTCAGCAGAATGTATCGAAGTCCATGAGTGGGAGCTCCACACCCGGATCCTACTTTCCTACTTGCGGAGCTGGAAGTTCCCACAAATAGACCTGTTCGCCACTGCAGAAAATGCAAAATGCTCAAACTTCGCCACCAGACTGCCTCACCCACAGTCCATGGGCAATGCACCATGGATGAACTGGTCAGGGATATTTGCTTACGCTTTTAAACGCCTCCCACTCCTCCAATTTGTGGTACGGAGGCTCAGCCAGACATCCCTCACTCTCATTCTAGTAGCACCAACCTGAGCGCACCAGCCATGGTACACCACACTGCTCAAACTCTCTAGGTCCCCACGAGAAACTGCCCAACAAGCTGGACCTTCTCACATAAGATCACAGCACTATCCGACATCCCAAACCGTAGCAACACAAACTAGTGATTTGGCTCCTGAGGTCATAGTTTGGTTACCTTAGCCTCCCCGAGGAATGTATGCCTATTCTGAAAGAAGCAAGCAGGCCCACTATTTTCTTCGCAGTCAAATGGAAATGTTTTGTACTCTGTCTGCCCAAACGTATCAATACCCTCACAGTATCTGTTCAAGACATTGTCTGTTACCTGCTCCATCTGCAGAAATCAGGCCTTGCCTAAACTTCTATTAGACTATATATGGCAGCTGTAGCTGCCTACTTACAAAAAGGGCAACATGCTTCACTGTTCAGAATATCAGTCACTAAAGCATTTATTGGAAGGCCTCAAAAGTTATTCCACCTCGGACTCCTCCTGCTCCTGTATGGAATCTCAGTGAGGTCCTTATAAGGCTTTTAGGCCTGCCTTTTGAACCTCTTCACTCATCAGTTCAATTTCTCTCATGGAAGGTGGATTTCCTGGAAGTAATCACTTCCGTCATGCAGGTTAGTGAAATTCACGCTCTTACCCTGGAGGAGCCTTTCTTCCAGGCACATTAAGAGAGTGGTGCTGAGGACCAACTCAAGATTTCTCTCTAAAGTAGTTTCCAGTTTTCACATCAACCAGACAATCAGCTGCCAGTCTTTTTTCCACACTGTGGCGAACCTCTCCCCCCCCCTCCCCACACACACACATACATACACCCTCAACTTACCTTCAGAGTGTCCCAGAGGTCAATCCTCCCTTCTCCGGTTTCGCCGACTGACCTGGAAAGAGATTAAAAGTGGACCATCAGGAAGAGTGGATGCTGCACCACAAACCACCAAAACTGAAGTACTACTGTTCAGGGGGATGGAGCTACACTGTAAAATACCGAGGACTAGAAGGAACTGGCACACAGCAAGAGAGCAACAAGGAGAAGAGAGCCAAAAGGACCGAAGCAGAACGGAGCTGCAGGCAATCGCGGAGAGGCTGAATCGGGAGCCCAGACGAGTTAAGTCGACATCTCTGAAGAGACTCCAGAGATGTGGTCTGAGTGGTGGACGCAACCAGAGAACATGGACTTGCCAGCCACGACTCAGGAGAGTTGTGGCGTGCAGGGAGTGATTCGGGAGGGGGAAGGGGGGAGTGGGGGAAGGCGGACCGGGCAGACAACACAGGCATTTAAAGGAGGGTGTTCTTTAAGTTTACCACACTGTAATTGCTTATGTTACACTTTCTGGTAGGCAGCTGGGGTCACTGTATTTGCGCCTAAGATCACTGTGTTTTTGCCTAGGGACACTGGGTGCCTTCCTTTTAAAAACTCATGAGTTGTTTGTGGCAGTGTCACCTTTCTCTGTATTCACTGGCTGTGGATCTTCTATTTTTCAAAGCAAAACCTTTTCCTAAAATTAACGTCTACTTAAGAGGGAAGACCTTCCTTGGGATCATACCCCAAAATAGGGGATTCCTTAGGCTGCAGCGAAGGAGATCTCTTGTTTACCTTCTTCTCACATTAATTGTTAAGGATTTCTCCTCTCCAAACCCCCTTCCCCCCCACCCCCCATCCCCTGGGTTAGGAAAGAACCTCAGAAGGTTCTTCACATGGTTGTTGGTGAACAAGTTTAGTATTGTTGAGTGGCTCCTAGCGGCACTTTCTTTCCCTGAGGGTACCATCACCGATAACCTCCTGGAAGGAGCTAAATGGGGAAAAGACTAAGCCTACATCAGAAAGGACGATACCTATTGGCCACCCAGGGAGGTTAATGAGCGACAGCAGTCATTCATGTTATTTTCACGCTGTGAACTTAAAGTCTCAAAAGTTGTAAAGAAACACCGCCTCCACATCCATGTATCCACCCATCCCTCCTACATGTGGTGTCAGAAGTGGGATCAGGAAATATGGAGTCTGTGGTAAATCGTATGGCAGAAAGTCAACAGAAACTAGAGACAGTCATGGAGAAATTCATTACTGCGGCTGCAGAGGATGGAGAAAACGTCCACAAGGCCTTGCCACCCAGGCACAATCCCAAGATACGACCATAGGAAAACTGGCTGATGTATTTGGTCAGGAGAGGGGGCATACAACTTTGCCATCAGTGATTTTTCAGAAATACGTAGCGGATGAGTACCCTGATTTTTTTTCTTTAACAATTTTGAGGTCATGGTCAAGCAGCAGTATGGCCTGCGGATTGATGGAGCCAATATTTGGGTCCTTTACTCACGGGGATCTTTCAAATGGCTTACCAGGCTGTGAACTCACAAAGAACTACCTCCTACGCCGATATAAAAAAGCATCCTAGAAAGACTGGGGTTGGATGACGAGACCTATTGGGTGCACTTGTGCAAAATCAAGGAAGGGGCAGAGGAGACCCCCAGGGCGCTTTACTATAGAGTGTAGGATATGACGGACAGGTGGCTGAAGCCAATTAATAGCCACCAATGACGGACAGGTGGCTGAAGCCGATTAATAGCCACCAAAGAGGAAATCCTCAAATCTATTTGGAGCAGCATCTAGCCTCCTTACATCTTCTAGTCCAGAAGTGGGCTTGCCAACATAGCCAGGTCACCATAGAGAGTACTTGTGAGATAGCAAGTGCCTTTAACCAGGCCCAAGACTTACAGAAGGGGCAAGAACAAGGGGGCTGGCAAGCCTTTGGTCCAGGTACAATGAGACCACACAAACCTATACCTACCCGGAAGCTGGAGGTCGTAACGCTGTCGCCTGGACCCGCTCCACGACCAGTACTTCCCAGACCGCAGTGTTTTCATTGTGGGGGCAATGACCATATAGCAAGACACTGCCCTCAAAAGGTAGAACCCATGGACATAAGCATGACAAGATCCCTGTACTATGCCTCGTTGGGAGTCCACCCTGCTGATCATTGTCTGATGAAGGTGAATGGAAAGCCAGTCCCCGCTTTAATGGATGCCGGATGTCACCAAAGTGTCATCCGTCCGCAACTGTTAACGGGAGAAGCAGCTAACCCTGTTGGAATGGTGAACATCAGTGAGTCCATGGATACAAAAAATGAACCCTTATGACAGAAATCTGTCTCCAGCACCAAGAAGACCCTGTCATTCCCCTAAGAGTGTGTCTCATACCCCAACTGACAGAACCCCTCATTGTAGGCACAGATTATCCCAGTCTCAAAACACTGGTTAATGAAACCTGGAAAGAAGGGAACTCCTGGTCTGGTGGGAGAATACCCCCCTTTACCCAGATCGAGGACTGAGTGTGGCCCCCTTCAAAGGAAAGGAAGAGTGGAGTGCAAAAAAAGGAAGGAAAGACAGGCTAGGCACTTTGCCTTGTCGGCATCTTTGGAAGACTTTGTTTGGACTTCTGATCGCAGTTTTCAGACAACCCTAAGAGAGGAACCCTTGTTCCGGGATGCATGGAGCGCAGCTACTGAAAATGAAGACCCTCTGAAAGTAGGTTCCCAATTCTTTACTAAAGAGGGGTTACTGTATCAAAAGGGGGGGAAAACACAGCCTAGTCAACTATTGATACCCTCCCCATTTAGAGGAAAGGTGTTATTCGTGGCTCACAGCTATTTGTCAGGAGGGTATTTTAGTACTGAAAAAATAGAGTACCATATTAGATAAATGTTTCTGGCCAGACATCTATAGCCAAGTAAAGAAATACTGTGGTGTGTCCGGTTTGTCAAAAGCACTGCCACTATTGACCCTTGAAGGGCCCCCTTTGCTACCTCTCCCTGGGATTGAGGAACCCTTCTCCAGGATTGGTATGGACATCGCCCCTTACTCCCTCCCGTAGCAAGTGTTGCCATGTCCTCGTTATGGTGGACTATGCCACCCAATATCCTGAAGCAGTGGGCGTTCAACAACACGACGCAAATAGCAAAAGTAGTGATAGGTTTGTTCACTAGGGTAGGTTTCGCTAAAGAGGTGTTGACCGATCAAATGACCCTCTTTGTCTCTAGACTGATGAAACGGGTGTGTCAAAAGTTTGGCACTAAGCAGATACATATGACCGCCAACCATCCCTAGACAGATGGCCTCGTGAAGCGGTATAACAATTGTTGGATATTGAGACCCGGAAGTGGGAGGAGATGCTGCCTCTTGCCCTTTTTGCCATTGGGTATAAAGTCCAGAAAAGCACAGGGTAATCTCCCTTTGAGTTGCTCTTTGACTGGCAGCCCTGTACCAAACTTGACATGGCCTGGGAGGAGTGGGAACAAGAAAAAGATGACTCTAAGCCTCTCTTGGAGTAGGTCGCCAATCTGAAAATACATCTTAGCTCCGAAAAGGAAAATTGTAAGGACAAACCTAGAGCACGCTCAAACTATACAGAAAACCCATTATGATAAGAATGAGAAATTGAGGGTGCTGTCGGTTGGCGAGCCAGTCCTATTGATGTTGCCACCCTCCGATCACAAATTGCTCTCAATGGCAAGGCCCATACACGGTGTTGGAACAGGTGACACCTGTTACTTAACCATGTTGAAACCAATGCAGCAAGGAAAGAATCCAAGATTTAACACACAAACCTTCTCAAAAAGTTGAAAGGGGCCATCCCAGTCCTATTTGAGGGCCCAGGGAAAAAGGATGCATTGTTTCTCCAATACATTGATCCCACACTACTGGAAACCCTGACATGAGGGCTGACTGAACATTTGAAACTCCTCCAAGAGGTGTTTTCCCTTCTACCAGGGGCTGGTCATATCCAGCCTCAATCAGAGAAAGTTTCAGCAATTGTCCAGATATTCTTCTTCCAAGACCTGAAGGGACCTCTGTGCCTTCCAAGGCCTCATCGGGTACTATCGAAGGTTCATGCCTTGTTTTTCGCATAAGGCAGCCCCCTTAACCGACCTTTTGAAAAAGTCTAGGGAAGCAGAACAGATTGAAACAAATATCCTTGTAGGCCTGTCAGGTTCTACAGAACTCCATTATGTTTGAGCCTGTCCTCATGAGCCCTGATTTCGCTCAACCCTTTATTCTCCAGACAGACGCCTCTGGTATAGGCCTTGGCACGGTTTTATCACAAACAGACGATGCTGGACAGGAACGACCCATTGTATATATCAGCAGAAAACTCTTTCCCCATGGAAAGAACTATACAATAGTTGAAAAGGAAGCCTTGGCTATCAAATGGGCGATTGACTCTCCGATATTATTTGCAGGGACCTGAATTTTTGCTCTATCTCCTCTTGAGTGAATGGCCCGTAACAAAGGGAACTATGATCGCATACTGCGATGGTTTTTGGACCTGCGTCCTTTGCTGATTACCGTTTGCGATACCCATGAGACTGATTTCTTCCTGGTAAGGAAGGAGAGATGTGGAGAACCCCTCTCCCATTACGCCCCCTTGACTTACCTACAGAGTGTCCTGGAGGCCGATCCACCCTTCTCCGGTGTCACCGACGGACCTGGAAAGAGACAAAAAACAGACCGTTAGGAAGGGTGGATGTGGCACCACAAACCACCAAAACTGAAGGACTTCTCTCCTTCTGTTCAGGGGGGCGGAGTTACCACTGTAAAATGTCAAGGAGAAGGAACTTGCGCACAGCTTCATTTGTGTGCAATACACTTTTGTAAAACTGTATGTTTGCAAATTTAGTGGCCATTTCGGTGGGAAATGTGCTGTCTGTAAATGAGTGCACAACCATACGATGCTTTAGTTACATTAAAAAATCACCTACCTCATGTCTAGGCGATTTGATTTGATTGGCATATTTGTAGAGCGCAACGAATGCCCGAGGGCGTCTTGAATGTGTTAGAAACATTTATTCTGGGTTCTACAACAATTGGGAACCACTGGTTTAGAGCCTTAAATGATTTGTTTAATGTGGACAGAAGAGCTTACTCTGGCCGAGGAGGTTAAGCCTTCTCAGTATATGATTTTGATATTGATGTGCACCCATCCTCTGCTACTGACATTTTGAATGTTATTAAAATATCGCTTGGGTTAATCACGGGCTGTGAAGGGGCTAGAGAGACGTTCTGATATTCACTCATGTGCCCAGCAAAAATGGTGTTCACTGAACTCCAAGCCTGGAATATGGTCAGGCATGTCAGTCAAGACCAGAGCGCTTGCCTCCTAGATTGTCAGGCTCTGTTTCTAGTATTACGACAGCGGCGTGATTACTCTTCTGAACTATGCTACAATATTCTACATCTGTTTTGGGGTCTTGAACTAACTTGTTCTCTTTTGTATAGTATTCAGCAATCCAACTCTTCAGTCCACTTTTATTGCTGAGGTTGGCAGCCTGCCCCGTTGCTGACTTTGCCCCATATGGGACTCTCTCTGGCACTATTCAAAGTCAGTTCTCAGACAACCTGACGTCATTTTCTAATAGTTGTTATAGCTGATTATAGTTCCTTTGGGCTTTTGTAAAAGAGGAAACGAAGGGTACAAAGGTCTAAACCAGCTATGTAAACTCTAGCCAATTAGAAGCTCTGACATCCCGTGTACGACCTAACTTGTGTTTGTTTAAACGGGAGACCCATTCTGGCAGAAGGTGATCCAAATTGTCCCAAATTTGATCAAGTCAGCCTCTCTTTAGAGCAGCGATTACAGGTAAAGAAAGTACACTGTACTGTAGTGCTGTGTTGTGGTGCTATTTTCTGTAGTGATAGTAAGTTAGGCGATTAAAGGAGGTTGCGTTTACTTACAAGATTTCAAGCCCTTTTTTCAGGATTAGAAGTAGCTCATATATTCTGTTTCAAGTCACCATACTAGTGGAATTACAAAAATAGTTGTTTCAGGCCCCACAAAAGTGCACCATCACAAACTGTGGGAGAGCAGCAGGCGGCTGAAGAGCCTGAAAGAGCTGATTGTATCTACTGTATCTGTCTGGTGTTCCGGCGGCCACACAAGCCACTGCTCTGCTTAGTTTGACTGCCCCTGTTGGTCAAGCCACACCAGGGCCCTCTTTGTTGGGAATCTGAAGCCGCCACCAACACCAATTCACACGTTCGCTGCAGCCGTTAAATCCATGACCCTAAAGTTAAACCTAATCCTTAAAAATACTCTGATCCCTAGATTATCCTACCCCTACTTTATCCCTTATACTAAACATTGCCCTGTTCTTTTGTAGCATCTTTTACTGCTGTATTTAAATATTTGTTTAACCTGAAAATATTTTTTGTGTTCTTTTTTTCTTTCTTCTACTACCAACTTGTTTTCTTTTGATTCTTTCTCTGGAGTGGTTATTCTGCAAGTTAATAGGATTTCAAAACTTTGTCAGCTGTGGAGCGTGATGTCATTGAGATTCTAAATATTCTTGCTTGGGGAGATGATAAAGGCATACTGGATTTGCAAGGTGTCTGTGGTATCTGTTACAAACAGATACGGTTCTGGTTGACCACAGAGGCCTATGAAGTAATAGGGAGCATGAAAGGTGCACAGCGTTCTCAAATAGAGGTGTGAGCACAGTTAGGAGTATGTGGGCTATTTATACCGCATAAACACTAAATCGCATGGATTGTGCAATTTGGGAATTCACACTACAAGAGGTAATCATGTCAGCGTGTCGGGGTCTTAAAGAGCTGGAAATATATACTGAATTTTTGTCTTTGGTCAGTGCTGCCATATTTACAGGTGCAAACCGTATCGTCCCCTTTCTACAGAGCACTCCTTTTTGACTTAAACCATTCAGAGTTTACCCTTGCCTTGACTGTGTAACTATTACAGCGTTCATTTATAAGCAATTGATGTCAGCTGACATGCACATAATGTCTACAGACAGGATTTACTGATCGCTACTATTAGACTGATTTAATCCAGAACGATATTTAAAATGGTACATCTGTGCTCCAAGAGTGCCTATGTCGACAACCTAAAATATACTCATCATGGACCCTTTATACCTACCCTCTTATCTTTTTCAATTGTGATCGGTACCGGCATTAGTTTATTTGTTGTGTTCCCTGGAAAGACCACTAGCGTAATTCTCAGATCTTCATGTGTTTATGCTTTACACTCTCATTTCTGTCTCTCCCTTCTGGACGGGCCATCTGTGTTGCTTTGATTCAAAGAAACTGCCCTCACTTCTTAAATTGACAGATCTGGTAAGACATGCAGTAGGTACTTGAGTGGGTGGAGGGTCTTAGTGGAGATGGAGTGGATAGATGCAGACTGTGCACTGACTGGTATCCTTTATTTGGCAATTGTGCCTAATCTCTCCAAATATCTGGTAACTACTCCATCTTCTGTAGTAATTCGACTTTAATTTGCTGCCAATTGCTGCTTCAGTGGATAGTACATCTTTGTAGATATACAGTGAGACTGTCTATCTTGACTTCTCCCTGAAGGAGAGGCGAGTCTTGGAAGGGAAACTAAAAATGATCTGTTTGGTTGTGGAGCAAGTCAATTCCCTTGGAGAAACGAATTTGTTGTATAGCAATCCTAACCGATTCCTAAACCTCGTGTACTGATGAAGTCTGATGGTGTGCAACCAGGTTTTGTTTCTTAAAGAAATGCACCCGATTTAATTTGCATGCAGAAAGCCACGGCTGTTTCCCCATAGGCCCACAGCACCTCGTCCCAATGTGTTCCGAAAGTCTTTACCTATACACTTAGACCACACCACCTTACAATGTGGCCCATGAAATGAAATCTACATCTCATGATTCACTTGTACATGGGCATGCTAGTCTCCACAAGCATTGGAATGGTGGAGCAGGCTCCAGAGCACTGCAGATATCAGGTTCTGGAATGTCTCTTAGAGTTTTTTAAAATCTGAGCAGAAGTTTCTGTTGCTTCCAGCTTTTCTCACCACTATGGCACCTATGCGAAGAGGTAGGTTTAAAGCACCTCCTTTACCAGGACATGCAGGGTAACAAGAGATTGGTTTGTTGGTGTGAAAGTACATTTGTGTGTTTATGGGATGATGTCTGTCCATTTTATTTCTTGATATGTGCCTTATTATAAGCTTTGAATGCAGGGACGATTCTTGAGATTAAGGGTTGACTCATAATGCAGGATCTATGTGCTTGACTTCATTTGTTTTAGTAGAAGTGACTGTATGCCGTGTTTCCTAGTGAATTCGCTACGTTTTGGCTAAACTTCACATTTTGAACTTGAACTGCCCATTTTCTAATGGTTCACGTTTGACAATACAGTTCGCAGGCGTTGTGTTTTTCTTATATTTATTTGTTCGGGATATTCTTTTATAGCACTAGATCACTCACGACAGCTAATTTAGAGCCCTGAAGTATCACTAGTGTAATAAAATGAACGGTAGATGCTGCTCCATTCAAGTTTGACAGGCAGTGTGTATTTAATTTTAGATGGAGCATGTTCCACAATACGCCTGTCTTGAGTAAATTGAGTTTATAACATTACTATGTACGTGAGTCCGGAGAAAATGTAATGAGTTAGTTGGTGTATGTTTTGCCAGGCCGCTTCATCCTGCGTGTTATGCTGTCCAAAATAATGTACCTTTCACTTTACTTACAAAGCCGAATTGCCTACTCTAGATTAGGGGTTTCCAACCTTTTCTGTAATAAGAGCTACTCCTGCTCAACGAAAATCATCCCGAGCTACTATTATTAGCGTTGTAAGTGATTGCATCAGTCAACATTACACGAGTGGCTACCCCATGCAAGATTACCAGCAGTGATCACCTCAGTGCGTCAGGGAGGGTTACCAGTTAGAATGTCAAAAAAGTTTTCTCAATTTGAAATGCCTCTGCTTGGATAATACGTAACAACTACTGCTGAAATGCCCTTGGCACCAAGGTAGACCCCCAGTGCCTCAAAATTCATATCTCAAATATCAGTTTTAAATATATTTTGCAACTTCAACCATTTTTTTCCAAATCTGCATGAGTTCTTCCAATACACACATTTTTATCTTGTATTCACACTTTTCTATTTTACCACACCTATATTCAACCAAACCAAAGCTTCCAATTTAATACATTTGGTTGCACACAAGAGAGCTACTCACAGGTAGATGGAGAGCTACAAGTATCTCACGAGGTACTCGTTGGAGAAGCCGGCTCTAGATGATTAAAATGTGATAGCTTAATTTAATCCACGTTTTTCTCTAATTGGCAAACTCGAAACTGCACTTCCTCCTTCCTTTCTGTCAGATTTACGCTGTTCTAAATGTAGTTGTGTGCCACTGGCTGTTGCTCTGTATTGTTTGCTGTGCTCCTAGGCAGGACCACTGGAGTTATCTGATTATACAACTGTTGCGTTTTCCACATAATTTTGGATTTGCCACATAATCCCTCATCTGCTTCATAATCTACAGTTTTTTTTGTATAGCCTTTAATTTATTTTGTATTATCAACCCCAAAAACAAATAGGCATATGTTTATGGGCATCAGGTCCTACGCACATGTTGTATCCACAGTAACTATACAGCACTATAACTCTGCCTTGCATCATACGTTACATATTTCATCATGCCATCAGAGCACTGTTGGAATTGAGCTAAGGACTCCATATCTTGGCATGTTTTCTGTGCACCCCACGGGCCTTGTACACCAGTTCTTTGTTTTGCACAATGATCCATAACTCTAGTCCATTCTGCAACGAAAGGGGCTTGCTCATCTCGCCAGTGGCTCACTAGGTCTCTTCGCAGCCAAGTAACCCATGGCCACCAGGGTGCGGGTGCTGCATGGACTGCCTAAATTGTCCATAGTACCCCAGAAGGACAATTTTAGGATTCAGGAATAAGTGTCTGCTTATAACTGTTGTAATCTATAGATTTTAACACAAAAAGTTGAGTCTAGCGAAAACAAATCATAAATTACTAAAAACGCTGCGACCCTTGTTGCCTCACAGTGGAAGGCCTTTTGCAAAGGTTGGCCGGTCAACTTTCTGTTGCTTACTGCTCTTTTTGGGTGTTAAACTGGTCCTCATGAGGTGAAACCTTTGCCCAGACAGTGTTAAGAGGTGTAAAAATTACAAAATAATGAAGCAATACTGTCAAAAAATAGATGGCGTTATGTTACATAATTAGCTTTTGTTGCCACATAATTTGGTCATCCCTTGCCGCACAATTCCAGTGGCCCTGCTCATAGGGACTATTCTGTACTGCCGGTTTGGGTGTGGTGTGTGGCGAGTCTCTAGCAATCTGTGGAAGAGAAGCAAGTAGTGTGCATCTTGGTATCTAGGTAGACCAATAGAAACTCAATTAGTATTATAACATTAAAATGTAATAGTTAAAAGCATGCATGCTGGCACACAGCCATAATTTTACCTTTTAGTTAGTTCTTTGAAAATAAGATGCAGTATTTGTATAATGTTTTGTTCCATCTTTACTGCGTGTATAAGCATAACTTGGAACGATTAGTAGGTAATTGTTTTCCTACCAAAAATCTGTACTTGTATTGCAGGACGCTTTTTTTTCCCCTTTGTAGTTAATGGCCTGAGTTCACTTTACTCAACAATGGCCTATTGAATTGGTATTTACCATTTCGTGCAATTTGTTTTTTAAAAATCTTGTCAGTGCACTATGGTGTAAAGATATGTATTCGAGCCCCTGGTGGAAGCAATGTCGTTGCCTCTTGACACAAGGTTTTAAAGGAACATGCACATACCCACCTTTGATATAATCTCTTGCCATTCAAAGAAGCAAATAGGTGCATTGCAGATAATTAAAGCAATGCCCTTAATCTAGTTTGATGCTGCGGTGCTTCATATAATATAAGTGGAAGAGAATAGTCGAAGTAGGAAGGAAGAGGTGGAAGGTGAGTAGGAAGGAAGAGGTGGAAGGTGAAGCGGGTATTAAGTAGAGGAAGAGTGAAAGGAGGCAGGGAAACGAATGAAGCAACAAGGCAGAAGGTGGTGGTGGAAAGGAGAGGGGGAGAGAGGAGGAGAAGTGGAGATGGAAGAAAAGAGGAAGCAAGGGAAAAATCTGAAAGGTTAGGAGAGGGGGATACAGAGGGTGAGACGATATTTAAGGTAGATGGGAGCAGGGAAATGACAGATTGAAATAAAATGTAGAGGAATTAGAGGTAAAGGACAAGAATGGAAAGGATGAAGACGAGTAGTGGATGAGAGGAACATAAAGAGGGGGTGGAAGAGAGGTAGGATGTGGAGAGCAGGATCACAAAAGAAACAAAGTGGAGAGGCAGAGAGTAAAGCAAAGGTGATCTTGCCCACATGTTCCTTTTTAGGCTTATGCCGTAACACATGGGTACTCGCAAACATTTTCGAGGGGGTGGGGGGAGTTGGGTCTTTGGTGTGACCGAGTGCCGCACTGATGCCAGCAGGGTGGTGGTTTAGGGACGATAAGTGGGTGTAGGCATGTACATCTCGTGGCTGAACTGCATTGCACAATGTAGAACCAGAAAACCTGGGTTGAATCCCGTCTTCCCCACTTGACCAAATTGTGATCCTGGGCAATTGTTTTATTTTAATTTCCCTCCCTCCTTTTTCTTCATTATCACATCTAAGAGTACCTCGAAATACATGACTTCAAGATGTGTGCTGGACAAAACCTTCTCCTGTGTTTGGATTTAATCACTAATGACATTTTTTGTCGGGTGGGGGGATAAGCATGAACTTTTCTAAATTCATGTTTAAAAAACTATCACTTAAAAAACAAGCATATGCAATAGGTCTCGCATTTGCGAGAGTTTGAGCTATTGGCATTGTAAATGACAATGCCTTTTATTTGTGTTATGAAAACCTGCAAGCGTGTGTAAACACGCACTTTGTACTTATAGTCCTTGTTTACGAGAAGCAAGGCTGGCACTAAAAGAGGCAGTTCCTGCCTCGCTTCTCGTAAGCAACAACTATAAGTACAAAGTGTGTGTTTATGCACCTCTTGCAGGTTTTCAAAACATATAAATAAAAGGCATTGTCATTTACAATGCCAATAGCTCAACTCTCTCAAATGCGAGACCTTTTGCATTGCAAATTCTTGATAAACATGGGGACTGGTCTTTACAAACTACCTTAACTTTGCAATCATAGAAAAGTTAAGCAAATTATCTGACAATCTTGCTGGTGTACATGAAGTGTGGAAGGAAAGGCTGTAGGATGTCATTTCTTTTGTGATACCCAACAAAATGCAAGTACCAGTAAATGAGCTGTACACATTCAGCAGTTTTGAAAGCAAAAATGAAGCATTTTTTTGTAACCCAGAAGTGTGATGGAAACAAAGATTTTATTAGGATCAGAACAAATCAAGACACTTTACTTGGTGATGCACAAATAATAAATATTCACTGAAACACGATTTGCACATATCATTTGTGTGCAATGTAGTTTTATTAGTACTGTATGTCTGTGGAAATTTAGTGACCGTTTCAATGGAAAATGTGTTGTCTGTGAAGGACCATGCACTACCACATGACGCTTTAGTTACATCAAAAACTTGCCCGTCTCGCGTCCATTAAAGCTAGGTGGGTTGTGAAAGTTTGTAGTACTAAAAAGTGGGTTGTGGTTCTAAAAAGTTTAGAAATCACTAGTATAGACTGTATCCTAAGCTTTTGCTTTAATGAGACAGTTTTACCCCAGTCATTTTCTATGGCATGTTTGTTGCCTGCCTGCATTGTGGCTGTTCCTGCAGGAGTCTTGTCAGGGTAATGCTAGTGCACCGGAAGAAATTAAGCGATAGTGCATCAATTTGTGACGGAGACATGCTCCATGTTTTATGTCTGTGTCACACCTGGGCCCACACCACCCTGAAAGTTAATGGGTGACCAATGTCCTTTTGTGCAACTGAAGGTTGGTTGTGCACTAGCAGATAGATTGTTGCTAGTTCAAGATACTCTGCAACCCTCTTCTCCAGTGAAAGCGCTCTGAAAGAGGATATGGAAAGTGGCAGTACACAAATGTAAGCAAAACTGAATGGGCAAACCATGCTCAGTGGTCGCTGCAGACCATAATGTGGGCTGCAAAACATAATTCACAAAAGAAGCAGGAACGAAAATATGAAACACATGTTAAGGGTTTTGAACGAAAAAGTACTCCCAGTGTTGTGTTTTCTGGAAAGTTCCCTTGCAATGTGCTATGCAGAGTTTACAGCTTGCAGACTGCTCCTTCGATGCTCGGTAGCCACATTCACCGTCTCACGATGCCATCTGCAGAATATTTACCAACATTTTTGTGAAACTCAAAGCTTCACGTGAGACTGGGAGTTTCACAAATGACATTTTAGAACACCTGGCCAACTGCTACAGTAAGGTTGCATGGGGAGTTTACTCTCGCACAGTAACGCTGTGCGCTTCTTGTTTTAAGGCTTTCAAAAATGAGCGTCTGATGCTTTGTCTCAGGCGGTGGGCGGAGCCATTAGTCCATATCCTGAATACAGCATGTCTCGCAGAGCGAGCGCAAGCGCTGCCCAGGCAAGACCTAAAAAGGATGCACATGGTCCCTACCCTGCATATTCTGTGAGGTTCAGCAGCGTCATCTCTGCCTATTCAGGTCAGCCTATCAATTGTCAGTGACCTATTATGTAGTTCCTCTGAGGAATTTCTCATCTCATTCATACTTATTCAAATGCTGATCACTGGCTGGGAGAAATTGGAGAGCAAACACAAATTAGCCCCCAGGAACTTTAGACAGGCAAAAAGTAACTTTCTAAAAGTTATTTTTCTCTTATGGTTATTAAAAATCCTACTTCACCATTATATTGGATTTATTTAAAATAAAACTCTTTATGGCTTTTAGTATTAATTAGGAACAAAACCGAACCAAAAGGGAGGGCTCATATATAGGCACTATGTTCCATATTACATACTGGAATCAGTAGAGCAACAGTCTACAATATGTATGTACAGTAAATCAATAAAAAGACAGACCTATAGTAAAGGCTTCCAGCCAGACATATCGCCTCTTGTGAAATGCTCCACCTTTGACTCAAAATGTTGGTATGTTTCCTCTGCACACCTCTTGCTGTGTAAACTAATTCTTCTATTTTGGCATAGAAGTCTATTCCCCTGGTCCATTCCTCTAGCGCGGGGATTGTTTTCTTCTCTCTAATTGCGGACCAACTCTTTTACTATTAGTAGGCCAATAGCGATTAACGTACTGGTATGGCGCTGGCTACCCAAATGTTCCATTATGCCTAGAAGCATAATTTTGGGGTCTAAGGTAATCATTCTTCCCATCACATTTCCTAATTGGGTCTCTGATTTAAGCCAGTACTTCATCACTATTGGGCACTTCCAGATCATGTTATAATATGTACCCAAGGAGAATTTGCGTCTCTGAAAATGTTTTTCTTACTTTCCCCATCTTCCAGATTTGTGTGGGGTTTAAAGATATCTGTGTAGATATTTAACTTTAATGAGACTGAGTCTGAAGAAAATGGCAAGTATCCTTGGTGCCATCTTCGCCTCAACCCAGTCATCGTCAAGGTTCCACAAATTGCCATTTTCTAGGATCCAGCTTAGAACTCAAAAGTACAGATTATAAACAATCTCTAACTTTTGACAGGGACCAGCTAAAATAGTTATTCAAAGGTTTTTTATTGTATATTAAAGGTCTAATTTATTGGTGAAGCCTGCTTTATAATAAACACATTCAGGAAAAGTAACTTTTAGAAAGTTACCTTTTCTGTCTGAGGCTCTAGGAGGCTAATTCGCATTAACTCTTCAGCAGCTCCCCAGCCAGTGCTTGGCCTTAATGAGGTGTGAAACCTGCTCCCAGAGCAGTAATAGTGGTCTGGGTGTAGGGAGGTGTAAATGGAAATCTCCGAGATGGATAGATGGAAGGATGGCAGAGTAAACGGAAATCCGATGAGATGGATGGATGGATGGCTGGATGGGTGGGTGAAAGGATGCAGAGTAATTGGAAATCTGAGAGGATGGATAGATGAATGGGTAGGTGAAAGGATGGCCATGTAAATGGATATCTGAGAGGGTGGGTTCAAGTATAGCAGCATAAATGGAAATCTGAGAGGATGGATGGGTGGGAGATAGGCTGGCAGTGTAAATGGAAATGAGGATGGAAAAATTATCAATTGATGGATGAAAGTTTATTGATGGATGGGTAAGTCAAATGATGGATGGGTGGATGGATGTGTGATGCATGCATAGATGATGGATGGGAGGCATGGTGAAAGACAGGGATGGATGGATGACAGATTGTAAAGGTGAAATGGTGAATATCACCGGCGTGGATGAAAGGATAAATGGATAGATGCTTGGATGGAAGAGACATGGTTGCTCTTCTAGGGAAATTTGTGCTCACTTGCTTCGCTTAAAAGGTGCCATCAGAGGTTTGGTTCAAAGTGGGGGGTAATTTATTTTTTGGGGCTACTCCCTAGGATTTCCCAGAAACTGATACCTGAAAATGAGTAGTATGCTTGCCACCGGAAATATTGACATTCTTTGACTTTGTCTCACTGATTAAATTGTATTTTTCGTTAGGGCATTTTTCAACTGTCTTTTGAAACCCAAGAACTTTCTGATGCAGCAATGCAAATGTCCAGAAACATTACTTAATCAGTATCTTTAAAATTGCTTTATTAGCAATTTATTTTTGGTTCGTTATTTACCTGTGCTTCTTAAAATTGACACTACCATAAATAAAATAGTTTATTTCCAGCTTCAAAGCCGTAAGTAGGTGGCGAGGCAAAAAACTCTTGGAGGTGTATGCTGAACGCTAAGGCCAGACATGTTTGTTAATACCTCCTTTGGAACCTCAATTTTTTCGCGTCTAACTGGCCATATTGATTGATTGGTGCTCTACAATGCAGTCTGTAGTTATGATACTGAAGCAAAAAGTATTTCTTGACAATCGCTGGGAATTTTTTTGCCTGAACATGTTGCCATCTGCGGTGTGTTTGCTGAGTTAAAGTTGCATATCGCTTACAGCTTGATTTTCAGCATGCTGCCAGTGCCTGGATTTTCCCTTTACAGCTGGCTGCAGGTGTTCCAAGAAATCGGAAATTTCTATTGCCTGTTTTTTTTCAGCAAAACCGAATACCCGTTTTGATGTTTTAGCAACATTTGTCTAATGGTTCATCCGCCTGTGTACAATGCTCTTTAAATTCTCAAATGTGACGCTGAATGGAGGATTCCAGTCGTGTTCGCTGGCTGTGCGGATGTCAGTAGCTTCACATGCATGCTTGTTATTTTTTAGTGTGTTACAGACTTTGAAGCTAATTAAGAAAGAAAATGCAACCACGTCGCCAAAGGATCCTTTTCTTGGCATCGATTAATCGTACCAATCTCCACTTGCCTCTTGAAAATATGTGCCATTTATCCACCAAGAAGTATATTTTGCACTTAGGTCAAATATTACTATATAATAGTTTACTATCTCTTAATGACTGTTGCTTGACAGGGATTTGCTGATTGGTATTTTGTACTGTCTGGAGTTGTGCGGATGCACGCTGGGTTCTCTAAGACCGTTTCCAGCCCCTATTCAAAGCAGCCATTGCAAGGCTGGCTTATTACCGAGTAAGCAGGTAACGTAGAAAACCAGATAACACCACCTCCCCCCGCCCACTGGTAGAACACGGCTTGGAAGCGGTGAATTAGACTGAATTAAAATAGGATTTGGAATGCAGTTTAAAACAAGCATTGGCATAGCCAATAGGTCTCGCCTTTGGGGCCTTATAAGTGTTTAGCCAGAGCTATTGACTTTGCCAATGTCTTCAAGCTGTGCTGTAGAGAAGTGTGGCTGCTGTGCAGCATGCTGAAAAGTTATAATAAAAAAGTGTCAGAAGCATTTTTGTTACTTTATATATGACCAAGAAGGCATTATGTAAAACTGAACGACCATATTAAAAAAGTATTTACAATAAAAAATTTCCTCAGTTTTCTTTTGTTCTTGGAATGCTGGTAACTTGTTTCTGCCTATTGCAATGGTTGTTTGTTAAAGCTTTTTTTTTTGAGGGGGCATAAACAATCGGAGGGTGAAGGTTGGGAACTAGTACCTGTATTATAACACTAGCAGCGGCCAGACGCTAGGGGAGAATCAACAGATGCCAGATTCCGAGAGCAGGCTGAGGTGGTGCTGAGTGATGCTGAGGTGGTAGTGGTGGTGGTGGTGACTGTTGCGGACACGATGTTGAGGTGATGCTGAGTGATACTGCTGTGGCGCTGAGTGATGCTGCGGTGGCGCTGAGTGATGCTGTGGTAGCCCTGAGTGATGCTGTGGTAGCCCTGAGTGATGCTGTGGTAGCCCTGAGTGATGCTGTGGTGGCCCTGAGTGATGCTGTGGTGGCCCTGAGTGATGCTGTGGTGGCCCTGAGTGATGCTGTGGTGGCCCTGAGTGATGCTGTGGTGGCCCTGAGTGATGCTGTGGTGGCCCTGAGTGATGCTGTGGTGGCCCTGAGTGATGCTGTGGTGGCCCTGAGTGATGCTGTGGTGGCCCTGAGTGATGCTGTGGTGGCCCTGAGTGATGCTGTGGTGGCCCTGAGTGATGCTGTGGTGGCCCTGAGTGATGCTGTGGTGGCCCTGAGCGATGCTGTGGTGGCCCTGAGCGATGCTGTGGTGGCCCTGAGCGATGCTGTGGTGGCGCTGAGCGATGCTGTGGTGGCGCTGAGCGATGCTGTGGTGGCGCTGAGCGATGCTGTGGTGGCGCTGAGCGATGCTGTGGTGGCGCTGAGCGATGCTGTGGTGGCGCTGAGCGATGCTGTGGTGGCGCTGAGCGATGCTGTGGTGGCGCTGAGCGATGCTGTGGTGGCGCTGAGCGATGCTGTGGTGGCGCTGAGCGATGCTGTGGTGGCGCTGAGCGATGTGGTGGCGCTGAGCGATGCTGTGGTGGCGCTGATGCTGTGGTGGCGCTGATGCTGTGGTGGCGCTGATGCTGTGGTGGCGCTGAGCGATGCTGTTGTGGCGCTGAGCGATGCTGTTGTGGCGCTGAGCGATGCTGTTGTGGCGCTGAGCGATGCTGTTGTGGCGCTGAGCGATGCTGTTGTGGCGCTGAGCGATGCTGTTGTGGCGCTGAGCGATGCTGTTGTGGCGCTGAGCGATGCTGTTGTGGCGCTGAGCGATGCTGTTGTGGCGCTGAGCGATGCTGTTGTGGCGCTGAGCGATGCTGTTGTGGCGCTGAGCGATGCTGTTGTGGCGCTGAGCGATGCTGTTGTGGCGCTGAGCGATGCTGTTGTGGCGCTGAGCGATGCTGTTGTGGCGCTGAGCGATGCTGTTGTGGCGCTGAGCGATGCTGTTGTGGCGCTGAGCGATGCTGTTGTGGCGCTGAGCGATGCTGTTGTGGCGCTGAGCGATGCTGTTGTGGCGCTGAGCGATGCTGTTGTGGCGCTGAGCGAAGCTGTTGTGGCGCTGAGCGAAGCTGTTGTGGCGCTGAGCGAAGCTGTTGTGGCGCTGAGCGAAGCTGTTGTGGCGCTGAGCGAAGCTGTTGTGGCGCTGAGCGAAGCTGTTGTGGCGCTGAGCGAAGCTGTTGTGGCGCTGAGCGATGCTGTTGTGGCGCTGAGCGATGCTGTTGTGGCGCTGAGTGATGCTGTTGTGGCGCTGAGTGATGCTGTTGTGGCGCTGAGTGATGCTGTTGTGGCGCTGAGTGATGCTGTTGTGGCGCTGAGTGATGCTGTTGTGGCGCTGAGTGATGCTGTTGTGGCGCTGAGTGATGCTGTTGTGGCGCTGAGTGATGCTGTTGTGGCGCTGAGTGATGCTGTTGTGGCGCTGAGTGATGCTGTTGTGGCGCTGAGTGATGCTGTTGTGGCGCTGAGTGATGCTGTTGTGGCGCTGAGTGATGCTGTTGTGGCGCTGAGTGATGCTGTTGTGGCGCTGAGTGATGCTGTTGTGGCGCTGAGTGATGCTGTTGTGGCGCTGAGTGATGCTGTTGTGGCGCTGAGTGATGCTGTTGTGGCGCTGAGTGATGCTGTTGTGGCGCTGAGTGATGCTGTTGTGGCGCTGAGTGATGCTGTTGTGGCGCTGAGTGATGCTGTTGTGGCGCTGGGTGATGCTGTTGTGGCGCTGGGTGATGCTGTTGTGGCGCTGGGTGATGCTGTTGTGGCGCTGGGTGATGCTGTTGTGGCGCTGGGTGATGCTGTTGTGGCGCTGGGTGATGCTGTTGTGGCGCTGGGTGATGCTGTTGTGGCGCTGGGTGATGCTGTTGTGGCGCTGGGTGATGCTGTTGTGGCGCTGGGTGATGCTGTTGTGGCGCTGGGTGATGCTGTTGTGGCGCTGGGTGATGCTGTTGTGGCGCTGGGTGATGCTGTTGTGGCGCTGGGTGATGCTGTTGTGGCGCTGGGTGATGCTGTTGTGGCGCTGGGTGATGCTGTTGTGGCGCTGGGTGATGCTGTTGTGGCGCTGGGTGATGCTGTTGTGGCGCTGGGTGATGCTGTTGTGGCGCTGGGTGATGCTGTTGTGGCGCTGGGTGATGCTGTTGTGGCGCTGGGTGATGCTGTTGTGGCGCTGGGTGATGCTGTTGTGGCGCTGGGTGATGCTGTTGTGGCGCTGGGTGATGCTGTTGTGGCGCTGGGTGATGCTGTTGTGGCGCTGGGTGATGCTGTTGTGGCGCTGGGTGATGCTGTTGTGGCGCTGGGTGATGCTGTTGTGGCGCTGGGTGATGCTGTTGTGGCGCTGGGTGATGCTGTTGTGGCGCTGGGTGATGCTGTTGTGGCGCTGGGTGATGCTGTTGTGGCGCTGGGTGATGCTGTTGTGGCGCTGGGTGATGCTGTTGTGGCGCTGGGTGATGCTGTTGTGGCGCTGGGTGATGCTGTTGTGGCGCTGGGTGATGCTGTTGTGGCGCTGGGTGATGCTGTTGTGGCGCTGGGTGATGCTGTTGTGGCGCTGGGTGATGCTGTTGTGGCGCTGGGTGATGCTGTTGTGGCGCTGGGTGATGCTGTTGTGGCGCTGGGTGATGCTGTTGTGGCGCTGGGTGATGCTGTTGTGGCGGCTGATGCTGTGGTTGTGGCGGCTGATGCTGTGGTTGTGCCGGCTGATGCTGTGGTTGTGCCGGCTGATGCTGTGGTTGTGCCGGCTGATGCTGTGGTTGTGCCGGCTGATGCTGTGGTTGCGCCGGCTGATGCTGTGGTTGCGCCGGCTGATGCTGTGGTTGCGCCGGGTGATGCTGTGGTTGCGCCGGGTGATGCTGTGCTTGCGCCGAGTGATGCTGTGCTTGCGCCGAGTGATGCTGTGCTTGCGCCGAGTGATGCTGTGCTTGCGCCGAGTGATGCTGTGCTTGCGCCGAGTGATGCTGTGGTGTTGCCGAGTGAGAGAGTGAAGATATAATGCCCAATTAGAGAGGGTGGTGAGAGAGAAAGAGAGAGAAAGCGTGTACATAGATTAAAGAGTGGAGCGGGATAGAGAGAGAGAAAGAAGGGGAGAGAGAGAGTGAATGAAGGAGTTTGAAAGAGAAACAGATAAAGGGGTGAGAGAGAATGAAAGGCTAAAAAAGATAGAGGGGAGAGTTAATTAAGTAGAGAGAATTAGAGAGGGGAGAGAGAAGTAGAGAGGGGAGAAAGGAGAGAGACCATAAGAGTGGGGGTGTGGAGTTTAAATAGAGTGAAGAAGTGACGCGGAAAAAGTAACCTTAAATATAGCTTTGTGCTTTGCACGAATAAATATAAAAAAAAAAAACAGAGACAAAAATACTGGTAATTAGGCTGTGACTCCCAATATAAAACAAATAGCGATATAAGGTGAAATCAACCCACCGAAGCAATATTTCTAACTAGACAAAAAAAAGCTTGCATTTCAATGCTAATCGCTGTTGTTTTTCATGTGACTGTAGTCCAGGGCCGTCAGTTGGTAATGTGAGCTGCTGCTGCGATTGAAACATCAGAGTCCAGAGAGTTAATGAGCCATGACGAGGAAATGAGGAAGAGATAGGAAACCCAGATGGCAGCTGCGCATGCACGCCATCGTGAACGCAAGCTGGTCGCCAGCCGAAAGCCAGTGGGTTTGCACTTCCAAAACCCGCTTACTAAAACTCTCGGCCAGACCAGCGCAAGCGCTGGTGCAGGCCGAGACCTAACCAGGCTGCGCTGAAAGCGTGATAATGAGGAAGCACTGGGACAAGGCTGCACCGTGCCTGCAGTGAATAAAGAAAAGAGTTCTCAAAATAAGCAGATAAAGAATGAAACTGCAAGGAGACTGTAATCAGCTGGTGCTCCTCGGTCTTGAACGGAAGTGAGCTGTCGGCACCCAGAAGGAGTCAGGATGCAGTAATTAAGAGGGGCACTGGAGAGAACTTATGGCAAGCAGCAGGCGGGCATAAACATGGTGTAAGTACTTACAAAGGGTCTCGCAGACAGCGCCTGCGCTTGTAGGCTCGACCTAAAAATACTTCTGAATTCACTGCTATGAAAATGTTCTGCAGGCTAATGAAAGAACACTTTCTGAATTTTGAAGAGACTATAATTTTTCTATACGTTTGCTGTCTTTAACAAGCATTGGCATAGCCAATAGGTCTCGCCTTTGGGGCCTTATTAGTGTTTAGCCAGAGCTATTGACTTTGCCAATGTCTTCAAGCTGTGCTGTAGAGAAGTGTGGCTGCTGTGCGGCATGCTGAAAAGTTATAATAAAGTGTCAGAAGCATTTTTGTTACTTTATATATGACCAAGAAGGCATTATGTAAAACTGAACGACCATATTAAAAAAGTATTTACAATAAAAATTTCCTCAGTTTTCTTTTGTTCTTGCAATGCTGGCAACTTGTTTCTGCCTATTGCAATGGTTGTTTGTTAAAGCTTTTTTTTTTGAGGGGCATAAACAATCGGAGGGTGAAGGTTGGGAACTAGTACCTGTATTATAACACTAGCAGCGGCCAGACGCTAGGGAGAATCAACAGATGCCAGATTCCGAGAGCAGGCTGAGGTGGTGCTGAGTGATGCTGAGGTGGTGGTGGTGACTGTTGCGGAGACGATGCTGAGGTGATGCTGAATGATACTCAGGTGTTGCTGAGTGATGCTGTTGCGGCGCTGAGCGATGCTGTTGCGGCGCTGAGCGATGCCGTGGCGGCGCTGAGCGATGCCGTGGCGGCGCTGAGCGATGCCGTGGCGGCGCTGAGCGATGCCGTGGCGGCGCTGAGCGATGCCGTGGCGGCGCTGAGCGATGCCGTGGCGGCGCTGAGCGATGCCGTGGCGGCGCTGAGCGATGCCGTGGCGGCGCTGAGCGATGCCGTGGTGGCGCTGAGCGATGCCGTGGTGGCGCTGAGCGATGCCGTGGTGGCGCTGAGCGATGCCGTGGTGGCGCTGAGCGATGCCGTGGTGGCGCTGAGCGATGCTGTCGTGGCGCTGAGCGATGCTGTGGTGGCGCTGAGCGATGCTGTGGTGGCGCTGAGCGATGCTGTGGTGGCGCTGAGCGATGCTGTCGTGGCGCTGAGCGATGCTGTCGTGGCGCTGAGCGATGCTGTCGTGGCGCTGAGCGATGCTGTCGTGGCGCTGAGCGATGCTGTCGTGGCGCTGAGCGATGCTGTCGTGGCGCTGAGCGATGCTGTCGTGGCGCTGAGCGATGCTGTCGTGGCGCTGAGCGATGCTGTCGTGGCGCTGAGCGATGCTGTCGTGGCGCTGAGCGATGCTGTGGTGGCGCTGAGCGATGCTGTTGTGGCGCTGAGCGATGCTGTGGTGGCGCTGAGCGATGCTGTGGTGGCGCTGAGCGATGCTGTGGTGGCGCTGAGCGATGCTGTGGTGGCGCTGAGCGATGCTGTGGTGGCGCTGAGCGATGCTGTTGTGGCGCTGAGTGATGCTGTGGTGGCGCTGAGTGATGCTGTGGTGGCGCTGAGTGATGCTGTGGTGTTGCAGAGTGAGAGATAGAGTGAAGATATAATGCCCAATTAGAGAGGGTGGTGAGAGAGAAAGAGAGAAAGGGTGTACATAGAATAAAGAGTGGAGCGGGATAGAGCGAGAAAGAAGGGGAGAGAGAGTGAATGAAGGAGTTTGAAAGAGAAACAGATAAAGGGGTGAGAGAGAATGAAAGGCTAAAAAAGATAGAGGGGAGAGTTAATTAAGTAGAGAGAGAATTAGAGAGGGAGAGAGAAGGAGAGAGACAATAAGAGTGGGGGTGTGGAGTTTAAATAGAGTGAAGAAGTGACGCGGAAAAAGTAACCTTAAATATAGCTTTGTGCGAATAAATATTTTTAAAAAAACAGTGAGACAAAAATACTGGTAATTAGGCTGTGACTCCCAATATAAAACAAATAGCGATATAAGGTGAAATCAACCCACCGAAGCAATATTTCTAACTAGACAAAAAAAGCTTGCATTTCAATGCTAATCGCTGTTGTTTTTCATGTGACTGTAGTCCAGGGCCCTCAGTTGGTAATGTGAGCTGCTGCTGCGATTGAAACATCAGAGTCCAGAGAGTTAATGAGCCATGACGAGGAAATGAGGAAGAGATAGGAAACAACAGATGGCAGCTGCGCGTGCACGCCATCGTGAACTCAAGCTGGTCGCCAGCCGAAAGCCAGTGTTTGCACTTCCAAAACCCGCTTACTAAAACTCTCGGCCAGACCAGCGCAAGCGCTGGTGCAGGCCGAGACCTAAAAATGAAGGTGCTCCTAAAAATGGGTGCAGTACACCCTAATGACTTCCTTTCTTCAACTGCAATGAACCCTTAAATAAATGCTTGCTGTTTTCACATTGTTTTAATGTTGGTAAAAAAGCAGCCCAGTGCTGCTGTTGCCCTGGGGCGGCATGCTGCTCCCGGACTGTTCTTTGAGTATCACTGTGACTGCCGTAACAGATGGCGATCCAAAGCAGGGGGTAGAGTTAGGTGCATGTTGGAACCTATTTCAGGCTCCTCTTGCCATGTGTTAACACTTTCCTAGCTCCACTTCCTTTTTAAGAAACAGGCCTGGCTTAGGTTTGTTTCTGTCCTGCATATTTCTGCCCTATGCTGCTGTGACACTCTCCAACTTTTGTCTAGTGCACAGTTATGTTCTCCCCGCATCCTGACTACGCTGCTCCTCTTCCTCTGGCATTGGCACAGTACTTTACGTATGTGCTGCTTGGTTTCTTTGCAGTGATTGTAGCGCATGTCCCCCATCCACCCCTTACCTATGGTCGTGACTGCAGCATCTCGCCTCTACTCTTCACTTATTGCAGTTGCCATGTTTGACCAGTGTTTTCACTTCGTATGTTTCACAGCCTTCGAAACCTGACCTCTACACTATACTGCTGTTACCGACTGTAATGCCTGATGTCCGTGTTCATATGTTCTGCTGCCTTAACTTGCTAGCCTCTCTTCAGTGAATCTCTCTCCTTTAGCATTGACTGGCCCATTCTCTTTTGTTGAATAAGAGATGGGCCCCATGTGACTTTTCCTCTAAGGCTCCACAGCTGCCTCCTCTACTTCTTTATAATGTTTCGCTTGCTTTCCCTTTCCCATTGCATTTGAAACGGTGTCTGCCCTTTATGCACTTACTAAGATCTGGCTGTGTGCTTTTCTTTTTTTGCATTGACTAGTACCGGGCTTATATTTTGGGTAGCAATGGTTGCAGAGTATGGTCTTTGTGCTCACCCCTGCACCCCTTGTTCTATTTATAGAGCCCGGTCTCTGTGCTCATTTAATCTTTCTCTGACACTGAACCTCGGGTTAAGTGCCACGTTCTATTTTTTTTTTTTTTTTTTTTTTTTTTTACTAGTTGCAAGTGCACCTGCCATTTTCTACCTTTTTGCAGTGACTGCAGAGCCTCTCATGTGGTACCCTTAATGTTTACACTCACTAGGGAGTCTAGTTACCAGTATTTGTCCTCTTTGTACTCACTGCATTGTCTGGCTCTTTGCCGTCTGCCTTGATGCAGTCTCTGCTGAGCCTTTGGTCGGTAGTATTTACCAGTTCTAGTTATTTCAGACTGCCTAACTCCTCTGGTGGCCTTCTCTGTGGGAGTGATCGTAGCACTTGTCCCCTGGACAACTTTCTCATTTGCCCTGAGTGTATAACCTGTGCTCTGCTCCTCTCCCAAGCTTAATTATTGCAAAGCTTGATGCTCTTCTCTCCTATTTGAATTGACTGTAGAGCCTTGCATGCATTGCCTTTCCCATTGTGCTAACTGGATTCTGAGTTTCTCATCCCCCGGTTCAGTGATCCTGGAACTTGGCCTTTCCTACTCTCCTATTGCATTGACTGTGACACCCAGCATCTGTTTTAATGGACCTTGCTGCACTGACTGCATAGCCTAGCCTATGTGCTTAAACGTTTGCACTCAACTGTAGAGTTAGGTATATTTAGTTATTTACCTTTTCACAGTCCTGGCTTTGTGTGCTCCTCTTACTTTTAATGTGAACAAAGAACTTTGTTTCTCATCCTTCTTGCACTGGTGGTAGAGCTGTTCTACTATATTCAAATGCATGCACTGAGAAATGTGTTTCTTGCACATTTTGCTCTGACAGTGGAGACTTTCATACACACACATGTCCCACTCCTTGGTAGCTTTTAGTCTTTGTGCATGCCTTATATACTCCCAGCTTCTGTTTCAGTCTTGATAAATGTGGGTTTGTGTGCTCTTTTCGACTGTTTTCCTGACTGCAAAACCTGACCTCCGTACTTTGTTCCCATGTAGCAGTACCACTGGAGCCTTGCCTAACCCTAGCCAGCTGTTCCATTGCTTATACAGGCTAGCCTCTGTGCTCTGATTGCAGGCCCAGCTACGTCTTTCTTGTTACAATATATATAGTAGTCCTCGGTGATAGTGCGTGGTTAAGTGCCAGCAACTCAAGTTATTTGTTACAGCTAAATGCCTAAGAGTCACAGAATATCGTATAAATCTAACGTTCAACATGAGCAGACTAAAAACTGACTGGTGAGCTTGTCTCATTTGGTGGAGCTGAGCTAAGGGTGTGATAGAAAGTGTTTGGTGCAGATGGAGATAGCTAAGCAGCAGGGCATGCTGCCATGGCACCATGCTTTCCACCTCGAGCACCACTTGGGAGACCAGGCCCACTCGCTGGAATACTTGAACTGTGTAGGCTCCTGTCTTTCTGGTGTCTTCCTATTATCTGAAAGTGGGGCAACCCAACCCGTCCTGACCCTCTCCTCCCTTCCAACTTCACTACCACAAAGGTAGCAGCCCTTTAGGTAAAAGGAGCAGGGCGCCTAGGGAAGCATAAGCTTCACATAAGGTAGAAGAGCTTGATATGTAATGGCAGTATCTGTGATGTAATGGCCGTGTTTAGCATTTAAGGACCCAGCCTCCACATATGATGTATATGCCTGTGATAGCAGCACTAGGGCATAAAGGGGCAGTAGTTTGCAGATTGGACCAAACCTGCAATGTCTGTGCTGGGAACCAGCATATGACTCTACCTGGCATTTGTGGTGGTGAGCCTTGCCATTCAGTGGCTATATTGAAGCATATGCCAACTCAGACTTAGTTGACAAAACCATCCCCTTCTTAGATGTGTTTTTTAAAGGCCACAGATTTTAAATCTCGGCCTCTCAATCTTTGGTAGTATAGTGAGATGTACAAGCGTAATGTTTTTAATTTACAGCAATTCCTGTGAGGTATGACCGTACATGGAGTATATCATGACTGCTCCCTAGTAAATGTTTGCTATCTAAAACTATATTGTAGCTACTTTTGAAAGATTGTTTAGCTCTCTGCCAACATATTTTCATGCATCACATCATTTTTCTAATTGGGCTTTTTGATAAAAACATAGTGCCTGATTTAGATTTTGGCGAAGGGTTTACACCGTCACAACGCGACGGATATCCCGTCCGCTCTATTACGATTTCCATAGGATGTCATGGAATCTTAATTTGGTGGACGGGATATCCATTACCGTTGTGACGAAGTAACCGTATCTGCCAAACTGTCAGGCCTTTAGTTTGTTCACTTAGTGCTTCCAGTGGGCTGACAGTAAACTGATATAAATATCTCCTTATTTTAATTGATATTTTAAGAGGATAGAGTCAAACTATTCAAAGGGCTGTGTTCATCCTAGCCCCACATGATGATTGACTTCTGTCAGAGATTTCACCTGTCTTCTCGCATAGACTTTTTGAAGACTCAGGCATATACCGGCAGCACTTTTCCATAGAGGCCGAATACACAAAATCTTACTATAGGCTGTAAAAATTAAAGACCTTTCTTAAGGAGTTTTATTAGTGGGTATACATTTGGTAATAAGTGGTCGCCCCTGCAATCTAGCTACTTGTAAATTTTAATATTGGGCAAGAATTGTAATATGACCCAGAGTTTCCCTATTAACTCTTACTGTGAATTCAGCACAGTAGCCTGTAACTCTTTTATGCCAATACCAAGATTGAGGAAAGAAAGATGTAGTACAGTCTAAAACTAGAATATGGAACAGATTAAGATGAGATCGGTGCCTTAGAACAACTATCTGAGGTGGAGAGAGGAGATAGGTTGGTGACTGACATCAGAGGGCAAACAGATCCCCCTACGACCATATATATGAAAGTGCTTTAAAATGAACTTTTTGAATCTTCCCAGTCTCTTTAATTGGGTTGGGCTCCTTAGCTATGTTTGCTAGCTATGGAAAAAAATAATTCTGATAGACTTCTAGCTGCAGATTCCGCACCTTTAAAATATTTCCCAGGTGTCAGACTGGATCCTACAACATTTTCAGCAGCACCTCTGCCCTCTGGTAAGTGGCACTGTGCGGCTCTTCACTGATGCCATTCTGTTCCAGAAATGACGTGTGGAGCCTATATAGGCCCTACTCCTGTTCGCTGATATCCGTTCTTTACTTTTCACTCCACCTGACATGGATCCTGAGCTACCTCTCATCTCTTTGAAATCCTTACCTCAATAAAGAATTGTTTTACACTGTGGAAGGGACATGTCCCCTCCTAAAATTGGTTTTAAGCCGTGTAAACAAATGTCTGACAGATCCTCACCAAATTTGCCTGTGGCGCCTGGGGTTGAGCCACAACTCTAAGGCCTGCAGCGACTGTGTGTTGAAGAACCCTAAGGCCATACGAGATCGCAAGGCAAAACTACATTGCCAAGCACGGGAAGACTTCGCAATGAGACCGGTCCAAGTCGAAAGTTCGGTTCTGGCCCAGTTTGAGATCCAAAAGTCACCGGAATTGTTCCAGTGATCTTTCTTCCTCTCAGTCCAAATCTTCGGGCAAGTCGAAGAAGAAACGCAAATCTAAGCGGGAATTGGTCCCTTCCCGCCACTCTCGATCCCCTGAGAAGGTGCGGGTGTGACACCATACTTCTTGATCTTGCTCCCAAAGCTGTTCAATTCGGAGCCAAACTTGCAACTTTTTCAGGCACTGCCTGAGTTTCCAGGGCTGTCGGCCACTCCTAAGAAGATTAAAGAGTTCCACAAGGCCAGCTTTGACTCTTCAGATCTTTGCCCCCTCCCTCAGGCGCGCCTGCAAGCCCCACAGAGCCAAGAGGTTGTCTACCTGGGTTACTGCCAGGGAGTTCGCCCTCTGCGGAAGCTAAACCCTCCGAGCACATAACAGGACCGCCTACAGTTCCACTCTTGAGTCCACCTCTTGCACCATGCTCCACGCTGCTCACTGGCACAATGATGTCGACACCTGAAGACAAGGCCCCAATCGCCCTCCTTGACGTTAAGTCGCTGCTGGTTCAACCTTGATCAAAGTTGCGCGGGGCCACAGTTGAGGCCCCTATTCCTCCGCTTGATCTACCTCCAAAATGACAAAAACACACGCCCTACATTCCCACATCGGCACAGGTTTGGATGATGATTATGATGCAGGTGATGAAACTGTCCAGCCTTATCACGAGGAGAATTAGTATGACAACCTGCAGAAGGCTAGTTGCCTAGATACCTCCTCTCAGTTCCATCTTCTCTTGCTCCCTGGCCTTGCCACTGAGGAAAGTGCTTCTACCCCATGGTTATGCGTAGAGCAGCCAAAGTCCTTGACCTCCAGCTCCCCATCTTGGAGTTCAAGACCAAAGTACTTACAGAGTTCCTTCAACTGGGGAAGACCGCCCCTCTTACGAGGCCCTTGCGAACACTATGTTGGAAGCATGGGCCAAACCTTGCTCTGCTTGGGTGCTGTTCTCATGCCCTTCAACACTCGGTGGCTCAAGTCCTTCCAGGTGTCCCTGACTATCTCAGTCTGGTCCTCGCCCAGGCCATACAGGACGGTCGCAGCACAACCAAGTTCACAATTCGGGACACCTCCGATTCCATCTGGTGAGCTATTGGCATCTGTTGACATTCACAGCCTCGCTTGGCTGAGGTCCACCGGTTTTCAGGCCATGTCCAGTCGGCCCTTAATGACCTGTCGTTCAACCGGACTTGCCTGTTTAGGGGCAAGGCAGACTCCACTCTTGAGCCGTTCAAGGGGACTAGGGTCACAGCACCTTCCATGGGCTTATCTGCCCCACCTGCCAGCCACATCAGCCTTACCATCCCATTTATGGCTTCGGTAGAGGTACCCCATACTGTCAGCAAATTCAATCCTAGCACATTGACTAGCAGTTTCTCGGTCACAGCTGTGGTGTCCACAGCCCTCACGGTCAAGGTTAATGGGCTGGCCAGCCAACTGCATACCTTACAGCCCCCACCAAGCAGTTTTAGCATGCTCTTAGAGGAACACAGCCACCTGGCAGGAGGCACGATCCGATGATTCTTGCCAGGATGGCAGACAATTACATCAGACAAGGTGAATCCTGCAAATTATGGGGAATGGCTGCACCCTACTTTTCATTTCTCCACCACCGCACCTTCCACTGCCCAGTCTCCCCCGCCCCCCCTTCCACCTCACCCCCTTGACTGACAGATATTTGCGGCAGGAAGTTCAAGCTGCTTTGGCCATAGGGCCTATTGAGAGGGTGCCCACACTAGAAGTAGGACAGAGTTACTATTCCCACTACTTTCTGGTGCCAAAATGTTGCATGCCTTTGTTGTATTTTATGCCTGCGCCCTCTCAATGCCTTCCTCAGGAAGAAAAGAATAAAGTGCTCACACTAGCCCAGGACTTGTTTGCCCTTGACTCTAGATACTGGATAGTGGTGTTGGACCTGCAGGATGCTTGTTTCTATATATCCATCCTGCAGACCCATCAGCACTACCTGTGAATTGTGGTGGGACAGAAGCATTTTCAGTTCGCTGTGCTCCCACCAGTGCCCCTTGGGTGTTTATGAAAGTGATAACAGTGGTGGCAGCGCACATTCGGAGGTCAGGGGTGCCAGTATTTCCTACCTCGACAACTGGATGTTGAAAATCAGTTCACCCAAGGCAGTAGTCAACCACCTCCACCTCCAGACCACGGCAAACTTTCTATCATCTTTGGGGTTCCCTGTCTATGTGCTAAAGTCACACCTGACTCCTTCTCAGATGCTCCCCTTCATCTGCGCCATTCTGGACATAGTTTGGTTTTGTGCCCTTCACCCGATAAGGAGTCCAGGACCCACCCTGCTATGATCCCCATCTTTCAGCCTTGGTCCTGGATTTCAGTGAGGTCCACTATCAGGCTGCTTGGACTGATGGCTGCCTGGTGGTTAAGCACACCAGGGAGCATATGTTGGCTCTGCAGTGGGATATGAAGTCTCAGTGGGGGTCCATCATCAAAGGGACCTCAGACCACATTCAGATTTCGGAGGCGATAGCAATGGATCTGCAGTGGTGGTTCCTGGACCACAATTGGGTCAACAGATGACCCCTATCCTTTCCCTACTCACAGCTGACAGTGGTGACAGATGTTTCTTCCTGGTTGGGGTGTTCATCTGGGAAAGGTGGAGATCAGAGGTCTCTGGTGGAGTCTGGGATCCATATCAACTGTGGAGTGCAGGGCCACCTGCTGGGCGCTGAATGCCTTCCTTCCGTCCATCAATGGGAGGCTTGTACCTAGCAAGATTGTTAACTGTCTTAGCCGTCTATGCCTAGCTGCTCACGCGTGGCAGTTAAACCAGGAGGTGGCACAAGGTCTCTTTCGTGAATGAGGAGAACCATAGCTTGATCTGTACACTACTACGAACAATGCGCAAGGTCAGCACGTTGGAGCACCTCAAGTGGAACATGGGACTCCAGTATGCCTTCCTAGCGATACCACTCGTGGCCAGAGTCTTCAAGAACTTCAAGACCTATCGGGCAGAGATCATCCTAGTTGCTCTGGTTTGGGCACAGAGGGTATGGTATCTAGAACTTCTGGGCTTGTGCATCTGTACCTCTGATCAGGCTGGTTTCTGCAGCCGGGCCTTTTCAATAGGCACTTTCATGCTTGGAGATTGAGCAGCGACAGCTGAACACCTTGGACCTTCCTCCAGAGGTGGTTGTCATCTTGTCAACTATCTACAAAAACTGTATGCGCCAGCTCTCATTGTTTAAGTCTCCAGTTGTTTTGCACTTCTTGAATGGTTTGCAAAATTGTTTCCTCCCTCTCCCTTTGTCATGCCACAGTGGGACCTTAACTTGGTCCTAACGTTTCTGATGTGCACTCCCTTTGAGCCGCTTCACAGTTGCTCCTTGCGTCTTCTCACCCTCAAGACTGTTTCTTGTTACCAAAACATCAGCGTGGCTTTAAGCTCTGTGTCAACCTGCCATACACCACCACCTTCACACACAACTGATTTTGCAGACACTGGCATCCTTCCTGTCTAAAGTTTTGACACAGTTCTACATCTGTCAGAGCATCACCATGTCAGTGTTCTTTTCTCTGCCTCACCTCTCTATGGAGGGGGAGAGACGCCATCGCTTGGACCCAGAGAGAGCGCTGAGCTTTTACACAGATGATAACAAAAAATACTAGGTGAACGATCAGCTGTTTGTGGGATTCTTTGGAGCAAAAAAAGGCAAAGCTATGCAGAAGAGAACCCTCTCCCACTGGATAGTGCTCCGCTTTAAGGTCTGCTACACATTGGCTAAAAAAGTAGCCTATGTCTTGTTGCTAATTCTACTAGGGTCAAAGCTTCTACCACTGTTTGCTTGCGGAGTCCTTGTCCTAGGTGGGTGTCGCTCCATACATTCCCAAAGCACTATTGTCTAGATGGTCAGGTTCGCCAAGGGAGGCTTTTTGCCCGCTCAGTCATTCAGGACTTTTTGGTTTGAGTCCATCCATAGACAAACCTCCAAATAGGTACTGCTTAGGTAGCTGTTCAAAAGGTGAGGAATCTGTGGCTACAAGTCTCTATTAGAAGAAGTTACCTTCTGTAATGCTTTTTCAGACACACTCTAGCTGCGGATTCCTCACTGACCCTCCCATCCTCCCCATTCTGTGTTTGGACTCTATCCACTAATAAGATCTCAGATGCAGGAATCTCACACTGGTCACAACAATTTGGTATTGGGGTTCTGCGTCTGGGGTCGCAGACAGCCTTAAAACCAACTGATGTCAGCACGTGGGAGTGGCACCTATCTAGGCTCCGCAAGTCATTTCCGGAATTGCATCAGTGCGGGGCTGCATGGGGCCACCTACCGGCGCTCCGATGTACTGCTAAAAAGTTTCAGGATCCAGTGTGACGCGTAGGGAACATTTAAGAGGTGAGAAATCTGGGGCTAGATAGTGTCTGCCAGAAAGAGCATTACTGAAGGTGTTGGGCCTGAAATAGTTGGCCTGGTTTCCCCCCAACTTTTGGGCTTCAATCCTCCTATTTTTTCTGACTTCGTTTTTGCTGATGTTGGGACTCTGCATACTTCACCACTGCTAACCATGGCTAAAGTGCTTTCGCTCTCTCCTTCAATAAGGGTGAAATTGGCTGACACTCAGTTGGCACATTTAATTTACTTGTAAGTCCCTAATAAAATGATACTACCTTTACCCAGGGCCTCTAAATTAAAAGCTACTAGTGGACCTACAGCACTAATTGTACCACCCACTTAAATAGTGTTTTATACATGTCTCAGTCCTGCCATTGCAGCCCATGTGTGCAGTTTTATACCGCCACTTCAAACTGCAAAGTAAACCTTTTGCCAGGCCTGATCCTTCTTTTTTTGATCCACATAAGTCACCCCTAGGGTAGGCCCTAAACACACCAGAAGGCAGGGAGCAGTCTATTTAAAAAGAATAACATGTACTTTTAACTTTTACACTTCCTGGTAGTGAAAAACTCTTAAATTCATTTTTCACTACTTCAAGGCATTCCTCTCCTTGTAGCATAACATTGTGTTACCTTATTAGATTTGATAAGTGATAACTTTAAATTGGGAGCAGGTGGGAATGTCAGGTTTGGTGTCTAAAGAATTGTAATTTAAAACCCTCTTTAATGGTAAAGTCTGATTATAAGTCCCAATTCTGAAAATGACACTTTTAAAAACTTGACATTTTTTTTGTCCCCACAAACTGGTGCCTCCAGCCTGTATCCTGGGTCACATGACTAGGTGTAGCTGGCAGTTGGTTTTTGTGTATTACTCCAGACAGTGAGACAAAGGGGGATAGGTGTTTGGCAGGATGGCCCACCTCCGACTTGATTGGGGGGGGCGGAGCTTTCACCTACCACATTTGAACATCACAAAGGCTCTGCCTGAGCACACTCACAAAGTGTTTGACACCAGTCTTCTCCTTCCCCAGACAAGCTGGGCCCAGAGCAGGAGGAAGGAAATTCCAACCACTTCTGGAGGTTGAGCCCTCCTGAAACGTTTCCTACTTCAAAGCTGGCACCAAGGATAAATAGTGGACCCTCAGACCAAACTCTTCAGTACACATCTGGACCTGTGGAAGACTCAGAAGGAGGAGTGCTGTGCTGCTCTGCCTGCAAGAAGGACTGCTACTCTATTGCCCTGCTGCCTGAGTGAGAAGGACTGGACATGTCTTGAACCCAGGTTCACCAGAGTGACTCCAAGGGCTAGTTGGCTGGCCTCCTGATAAAACCACAGGACAGAAAAGGCTCCCACTCTCTTGCACCCTGCACCTGGGCTCTGTGTGCTGTGAGTCCCAAGCCCCCAACTTGTGCCCCTCCAGACCTGGATCCTTGGAAGTGGGGATAGGGTGTTGTGCCAGCCCACATGTGGTCTTTACTGAATCTGTCACAAAGACCTGCAAAGCCTTGCCGCACAGCTACAAGCTTCATCGAAACTGACACGGAGCCCTGCAAAGCCTTGCCACACAGCTTCATCGGAGCCGACGCAGCTCAACTCAACCCGACACAGTACCTCTCATCACGGACCTTTCAGTTCCTTGGAACCAACGCTTCGCAGACTGCACACCAGGATTTAATGTACTTTGTTCAGCCTGCCTAACTTGGTCCCTGCATCCAGCCTGGGCTCCATCTCAGTCAGCCTAAAATTGTAACTTTGTCCTGGTCCACGGCGCCCAGATACCCACAGTTGGCGCTTTGTGCTTTTTAGTACTGTTATCACTTAAATATTGGAAATTGCAGATCTACTAATTTGATTTTTGCCATTTTGGTTTCAAATAATTTAACTTTTACTCTTATTTTTCTAAATTGATGTGATTTTTCTTGTGTTTTTGCTTTATTGCTGAAGTGCTGCATAAATATTTACACATTGCCTCGAAGTTAAGCCGGAGTGCTTACGTGCCAAGTTATTAGGGGGTTAAGCTCAGGTTAATTTGGCGTTTGCTTGTGTTTCACTCTCACAAGAATTATGGGGGCTGCTAGAGTAACTTTTGTCTAGTTGAGTTTAGGCTCCAGTGTAGCCCTGAGGTACATTTTTTTTAGTTGCACCACTGTGGAGAACATGAAATAATTTGCTCTCATATTGACCTATTGCCATAATTTAATTGTAAGTGGAGTGTAAAACGTAGCTAGCATGTGCTTCAGTCGTGCTTTAATAAATATACCATATCTAATAAGAATCTGGACTGATTTTTCCTTTGTGTACAAGGTTGGTCCCCAGATAACATAAACAGGATATTTCCCTTTGTCAGTAAAGTAAGGAAACCAATAATCACAATATTCTTAGTCAAAGGATTGACTGGATGAAATGGACTCAGTTGGTGTTAATCAAAATTCTTTGTACACCTTTATTTCCTGGGTAATGACAAATTAGTTTAAATATGTTTTAATATGGGGAGGTATTTCTGCAACTGCTCTAGACTACTACAGAGTAAACATTAGCTCTGTAGGTTTGTAAAGGATCTTTTGGTCTCTTAGAATAAATCTAGTGACAGTCATACCAGAATTAGTCCAAAGGTCTTTAGAGTGACCCCAGGGTATAATTTATCACGTGCAAAACAAAGATGCTTGATTTCACCATGCGTACAAGAAAAGCAGAGCAACCAGATTCAAATGGATGGCCTGCAAAAGCTGGTAAATACTTCATTATCAATATTCCCAGTTGAGTCCGTATTTCCAAGGATCTTGAATGCCCTTTGTTGGATACCAGTGAAGGAAACAATTAGGCTCAAGGCTTCCTTGTAATAGTTTACAGGGCCATCATCAGAACCACTCCAATTTTCCTTGCTGCCAAATGAAGGTGGTATAAACCAGGGTGCTCTCTTGCGACGGAAGAACTCTAGCTCTTAACCCCGCATTCGCCATTAAATCCACCGCTGCAGATGGTTCTGCTTTGACTGTTGCAGCTACTAAGCTGTGGAATACTGCTTCCTCTATATACTTAAAGAGCTGTGCTTGTTCAAGTTTCATAAGAATATGAATCCCTGGCTCGTCACTTTGTAGTCTTTGGGTGTATATTTCCTTGATTGTCTTTGTTTTACTAATTGTCAGAGCTCAAGAGTTTTCAGAGTACTGTGCCTTTTATAAATATTTTAACATACCATACTCTACATAAGGCAAGCTTTGTTAGGTTGTTGGGGGATTTTCAACTATAATTAACTTAATCAAAGTCTGTTATGTACTGTGACTTAGAAGGGGAGAATCTCAGATTGGAACCAGTGTCCCTGACCGTGTAGTAACATTTTGTAAAATTAGCTAAATACTTCAGTGTAAATATGTTCCCACAGTCAAAACTGTTCATAAGTCCTTTATTTTGAAATTAAGGTAATTCAGTATGGCATTACCACAACTTGTACCTATCCAGAATTCTGTTATGACCTAAATCCTAGCATGAATGTTGACCTTTTCAGAGCCCTACTGTGATAGGAAAACTGACCTGAATTAAGCTCATCAATGAAGATATCTCCCCCCCCACCCCCCCTCCTAAATACTCAGCACTGATAGACCCGGCACAAATAGAGCTCTAGTGTTTTTTTTATAATGGTATAATTGCAAGGTGGCATAATCGGTATCTCATTATCAGAGAATTTAATATAATCAGAATACTCATGTAATCTTTCACTTTATTGTAATACATGAGATGGGACAAGTTAATTTTTTTATGGGACAAGTATATTTCTATAATATTTCAACCAACAGATGAATAGATGGCTTATTAAATTCCACACCCCAGCACAAACTAGTGGTGACATGGCTAGTACCATGAGGCATCTAGTAGTTGCCAACATCTGGTAAGTGTGACTATTGTTAGTTGCAGCAGCCAGTGTAGGGTCAGGATTTTCCTGGTCTGTCTTATGGACACCCGAAAATAACACATCCTCTGACTCTGATTACCATAGTCCAGATCTCACTGATTATGATGCAAATGGTGATCAAGGAGATGACCCACTGCTTCAGACTACCAAATGATCTAATGGGATGTGTATGTTCATTCTGAGAATACAACTCAAGATCCCATACCCCACAACTCTCATCCTGATGACCGTGGGAATTTCTACAGTTCTATATATGCTGGAGCAAGAATCTGGTTTAAATTAAGAGTTTTTTCTGTTTACCGTCATCCGGACTGATTCCCACTCTGTTTATCTTCCTAGGGCTGCATGGATCTTTGCCGTTTTTTTAGAGAAGAGGAGAGCAGTGCTTCAAGTAAATTAACATCAAAGTCATTAATATTACTTTCAGACCGTGAAGAGAGTTGGTGTGAGTTTAAAGGATTTTATTAATCAAAATCTTTTAGTAGATCATCTCTACTGGGTTACGAGATAAATTCGTCAGGTTTTAGTCAAATGCATTATTTCCGTTCCGTAAGGGAAAGAATCCCTATTCTAAGACTATGGGAGAAAGGAGTCAGTGAGAACCCATAAAGAATTCCTGCTCAGGAGAGAGTTAGAATGCACAAAGCTTCAGCAATGAATCGGCTCAGTAAATCAAAATGTAAAAGCAGACCATCCCATAAGGAGAGGTTCAAGAAACTGAGTCTCAGAGCAGAAATGGCATACGGTCTGTGGCAAAATGATCAAAAAGAAGTGGCAGGGCCAGTGGTAACCTACTCTTGGAACACACTTATATAAACAACACATTTTATGAAAGTGGATTACAATTGTTGCTTCAGTTTTCCTTCAGCCAATCCGCGTTCGATGCTCTCCTAGGAACAGGATCACTCCTAGCAGTGGCGGTGCCTCCATGAGCGCTGAGGAGCATCGCCCCTCCGCTGGTGTGATGCTCCTCCGCTGGTGAGCAGGAAACAGGAAAAATAAAATGGTAATAAAACAGATTTATTACCATTTTATTTTTCCTTGCTGGTAGTAGCCAAGTCTGAGAGTGGGGAATTAGCAGGAAAAATTAATGTGCATATCAATTTTAATGTGCGCATGTCACTTCGGCCGGCTGTCTTGCGAAGGGCAACCTGACGTGCACACTAAACACTCCAACCCGAGCTGTGTTAGACAGCTGGGTGGAGAGAATGCACATGCCCCCAATGCTTCAAGGAGCGTTGAACCAGCGTACTCCAGAAAATCCTGGTGCTTTTTTCATGCTGCCTGAGCAGCGCCAGGATTGGTACAGGGGAGTTGCTAGCTAGAGCACTGTGAGCTTGTGGTGCCGAGATTGAGGAGCACTGAGTACAAGGCAGCAGGTTAGTTAATCTTTTTATTTTTTTAAAAACTATTTGCTTAACTCACTGACAGGCACTGTGAGAAACTCGCAGTGCCTTCAGTCTCAAATCCAGAGCTCTCAACCGTAGCCCATTGTAAACACTTTTTAAAACGGACCACGATTAAGTACTTTTTCTTTGAGCCTAAGGACACTACTGGTTTTTATTAGTGCCCGTCAGTGGGTTAATATTCGCCCGTCGCCCCACCTGTTCTAATTGCCACTGTCCGCCACTGACTCCTAGTGTTAATTTGTATCGGCTAATGTTTAGTATCGGTCAGTTTCTCATTCAGAGTCCCTTTCCCAAGTATACTTGTACACTTCTAGCCTTTTAAATTTAATATTTAAATGGGCTATGTAGAAGTTGAAATATCTATATAACAGAAGAAAACATTTTGCAGCAAACATTCACTGAAAAGGAATACAAGTTAGATGAAGGGGTCAAGATTAACTGCTAATCCTACATGTATAAAGTTTTCATTTCCACATTAAGAATACTAATTTCTAACCGGTTGCAACAGTGAGCTTTAAGTAGAAAAATTCTGATGCAATATATGAAACTTTATAAAACCTTTTCTTATGAAAAGCATTTCTATCTAGAGGTCAAGAGTTGCATTTTAGTTATCTCTTCATGCTTTATCATCTCTTCAGAAATGAAAGTTCTTGTGTGTTCAAGCATTCTGAGCAAGTCCAGTTTTCAAGCAGTGTTACTTTAGCCATTTGAGGCTTAATACGTGTAAATATGGTCGCTGTGTGCATTTTGTCACATTTTATACACAATTTCTTTAAAGCTTGCATGTTAATACTGCACATTTATTATAAACGATATTTTTTTGTTTTATTTAAACTTTCTCAAATCCCCCCTCTAATGGTTATCTACCCATTACAATTTCTTCACAAATTAATCGTTACATCACACTCCCATTCAGTTGAGTCTTTTCTCTTTATTTTCCAAACTCTCATATTGTTTTGCTTTTCTATATTCTTGATTGATGCGGTCATTTAATTCTAATTCTCTCTATTCCTTTACTCATTTCCCTGCTTCTTCTTCTGCTAATGCAATACCTATAACCTTTGAAAAAAGCAAACCAGATCAATAAGTAACACCTTACTATTAGTACTGGCATATTATAGCCCTCAGAATTCCTCCTTCAGAAGTGAACCAATTGGTAATTGTTGAGATTCCCTTTTCAAATTTTTCTAAAACACTAGGTATCTCTAATGGTTCTAATTCAGGTGTCAGGTCAAAAATGTTCTTTGGAACTTCTAGAATTCTTTCTTCGGAATTGTATGAGCAGCAATGCAGAGATTTCAGTATCTTTCAGTCGCCTTTTTCTGCAAGTAAAATGTCTAATGCTAATCGATTTTCTAAAACCATTGATCTAATAGCTACTAATTCTGTATTTACAGCTGTTAAAAGTTTTCAAATTTTCTCACCATTTAATAGAACTCCTACTGGTGGAATTATTGCTCCAAAAATGTCTCCAACCAATTTTGTTCCATCATGTGTACTACGTGTGTGTGTTCAGGTGTCATTGTCAAAGTATTTATACTATATACATGATACATTTTAGAGAACAGTATAGCTAAATAGCAACTACCCTCCCAATTAGTTGGTAGTTGAAAATAACATCTTGTCCACAAACAAAATAGACTCCAGGAATGACTTTTTCTTCTACTTGTAAAATTTGCCATTCACCTCCCATAATTTCAAATGTGTGTTCACAACTACTAATTCCTACATGTTTACTTCTACTTTGGGTTCTTCTCTTGTAAATACATTTTCCCTTTTTGTCTCCTGTCTAATTTTAAATCCTTTTCTTTTTAAATTCATCATCTTTTATTCTTCCGAACATTTTTCAAAACATCTTTTCTGTTTTTACTGTGAAATGTTTTTGGTTCTTCCCTCTAATGCCATGATGAATACTTTCTTTAAGCGTCTCATTAAGCAGGTTAAATTGTATTTGTAAGCCTTAACACTATAGGCATAGCTTGGTATTATTTTAGACCTTCTGTGTCCATGTCTTTTTCCTGTGGGTGTAAATTCATGGTCTTCTGTAATGGCACTCTTGAAAGAATCAGATCATAGATAGTCAAAATGTTCTAGCCCATACACTAATAGAAGCAAAAAGGATATAGAAAGCCTCTATACCAACATTCCACAACAAGAAGCTCTAGATGTTATGTACACAGTTCTTAAAGGCTGTGCCTGGCCACATAGAATGCCATCATAATTCATTGTGGACTGTGCTTCTATTGCATTGAGCCAGCATTATTTCCTCTTCAATAATGATTTTTATGCTCAGATTAAAGGGTTGGCGATGGGAGCAGTTTTTGCTCCAGACCTAGCCAATCTATATGCATCACATTTTGAGGAACAAAACTATCTATTCTGAAGCTAATCCCTTCTCATCTCATATTCGTAAATGGTTACCATATATTGAGGACCTCTTCTGATATGGTGTGGCTCCCTTCCAGAACTCATATCATTCCGTAATTGGCTTAACAACCAGAGTATGCGTTTGAAATGTTCAATAGATCAGTAATTTACAAATTAATTTCCTGGATTTATTGATTAAAACTGATAATGGTTTCCTGGCCATGAGCTTATACACACAACCTATTGCAAGGAACACACTATTAAAATGTGATAGTTACCCAATAAACTTAAGGGACAACCTACCATTTGGCTAGTTTCAGAGAATTGGACTGAATTGCATTAAAAAAAAGACAATTTTGCTGAGGCAAAAATATAATCTAAATTAGTTGCAAGAGGTTATCCACCTAGACTAGTGAGACAATCCTTGAAGAGGGGGTAGTACAGCAATAGAGATGAATTGTTAAAAGAAAAGAGAGAAATGGACAATACTAGAACTGTATGTGATACCAAGTTTAGAACAGAAACTAATGTCTTAAAAAAAAAATCATCTAAAAAAATTGGCATTTACGTAATCATCTAACGTCTCACTAGAGAAACCGATGTTTGCCTTTAAAAGAGATCGCTTGGTCAAAGCTTATAAGGAACCCGAAAAACTAACATTAACACAGTTATGGGGTTTGAGTCCAGTAGTTGGTCATTATAAATTTGGCAGATGCACTACATGTCACTTTACTTCTACCACCAAAAGCTGTTGAGTTAATGGCAAAGAATCGATATTTGAACATCATTCCAATTGTGCATCTAAAAATGTTATATATTGTATTGAATGTCCTTGCAATCTGAAATACATTGGAAAAACTACCCAAGAAGTTAGACGCCGGATTCTCCAACATCAATCAAGGATCCGTTGTAATGTACAGAATGCACCCTCAGTGGACCATTATCAGACACTACATCATAATTAAGGCTCCCCGTTTTCCGTTTTTGCGGATTTTCACAGATAAATACAGACGGAAAACAATGTTTTCAGTCTGCATTTATTTTTAAAAGTGGATAAATACAGAAAATTGGGCTGCTTTTAAGTGACTCTCCATGCTGTCTTTCATGAATTATAGAACAGCTGAGCAGATGGACAGCATGGGAAATTAAAAAGCAGGATGAAATTTCTTTAAATAACAGCATGTATCAATAGACATTTGTGGTGTAATGCTATTATTTACCAGTGGGTGTATCGTGATGTAATATTTGACAGCCTAAATAGCTAAAGCAAGACCGACCTCAAAGTATGAGTGCGCGTCTATCAGTTAAATAAATATGGAATTGAACAGTTATACAACTTCATTTATACGCAAAACACAAAATAAATATGGATAAATACAGATAAAATGGCCCAAAAATAAATATGGCTAAATCCATACGGAAATGTTTAAAAAAACAACAAAAAAAAACATAAAACCGGGTGCTCTAATCCTAATGCTACAGATGTAAGATGGTTTGTTTTAGATGTAGTCACTGGTACCATCAGAAACCAGGATGTGGATCATATACTCACAGAGAAGGAAAATAGGTGGATCTGGTGTTTTGACTCAGTTGTTAAAGGCCTGAATCAACAGATTAAATGGCAAATTCTAGATATGTTATGTTGGCTCTTTATGTTGGGCCACGTTATTTATCTTTTTACCCAACTTTTCTCTTCGTCTAGTAAGAAATATCAGATGGTCTTAGCTGCGCCTTATAATGGTACAGTTCTCTCTGCTTATCTTACTTGGAGCTGTTCGAACAGTGTATTCTATATAATTTATACTTTAATTGTAAGCATTTTTTTGCTCTTTGATCAGCTCCTGTTACCAAAGTGTGGCTCCTCTTGGTGGATTTGATGCGTGAAGTGGTTATTTTTTGGTTTTGATTATGCGCGCTCATTGGTTCTATTCTTCTATCCATAAACATCTTTTTAGTTGATTTATTATTTAGCCATCTTGTTCTAAGATGGTCACCAAACATGTGTTTTAGGTTTCACATGACGCCCTACAGGTCCTGTTTCTAATTTCTTTACTTGGGACACAACGTTTAACTTTTACACCTATAAACAGGAGATGTTTTTGGAATAGTTTTTCATTTTTGTTCATCCTGTTATATAATATGGCTGCCAAACATGTCGGTATTCATGCTTAATATGACGTCCAATTGGTACAGACTAGTTTGATTATTTTTCTTTGTTTTGTATTACAGAGTACATTTGGTGCAATGTGCCGGTCCTTAACTCTCGACACCAATGTTGCTTGTTTTTATTGTATAGATTTCAGTTCTTTTGGCCATTATTTTACTGTTCCAATAGAGCCACCATCATTTGAGTGTTTTGTGCTCAACATGGTGCACGACCGGTGCCCACTTGTGTCACTTTCCCAGTATGCACAGCTTTTCTGTCTAAGACGGGTGACGCTTACATCTCTCCTCACGGGTTTTAACATTACGGGAGTTTCCTGCTCCTTTTCTCGGAGGTTGGTAAGCGTTGTCTAACTTGTCTAGTTTTTCCACTGGCCATTCACATGTGACATGACTTTTTAATTGCTAATTTGCTTCTATTTTTTATTTCTTCAGGTTTGCTTATTTTGAGTTTATCAGATGAGTATACGTTCTCACGGTTCACTTGAGTAGTACTCTTAGTCTGTTTTTAACTGTGTATTGATTTTCTGGTAGGTCTGGTATATGGATGACACTGCGAGTCATATTTTTGACTACTATTAACCTGCTTTAGACACATTACTCCATTGTTGTACATTCATTGTGAGCAATAGTTTGTCTTGTGATTTTCTTTGGTATTTGGTTCACTGTTTCATCACGGTTTGATATTTAGTGGTTTTCTTGGTGGTTCACAGATTTGGTCTTTTCCTGCACTTAGTGCTTTTGTTCCACACCTTGGTATCTCTGTTGGCATACTTCTACTTTACTAACATTTGTGTGTTTTTCTTGACTGTAAATATTTTCTTGTAGGCTTTATTATCTGACAACGGTCTACATATTTTCCAAATATTTGACACTTCGTCCTGAGGATTGTCCCATGCACTTTTCAGGTGATCGACAACCGAAACATCGATGCAACGATCACCACAATAACTTCATTATCTGGAAATGTACATTTTTTGCCTCAACTTTATCTTTCTATAAGGAGAACTATACTATTGGGTGATCCCCGTGGCACCTTGGATCACCATTTCTCGAACTTTCAAATTTTGATCGGAATGTTACTGTGGGACTGTGCGATTCATTGCTTTAATGGTACTGAACCTTTGTTTATAATTTCTTTGTGTGAATTTCTTTATTCAATTAATAAATTGTACTTGATTTCTATACATCTAGAAGTATGCCTCAGATACGATATAATCTCACTGTTTGCCATTTATTGCAGTTATGTTAGCAGATATATTCTTCACTGCTATTGCCCAAGTAAAAGATTGTACAGACTTATTTTTCCTTCAGGGTATCCTTCTGTGTATTTATGTTTAAACCCAGTCTCCTGGTGGTTTACTGGGTTGCCCTAGCATTTTGTGTCTTAACACTATCTATAGGCATAGAAGGTCTAAAATAATGCCAAGCTGTGTCCATGTCTTTTGAATGTGGGTGTAAAGTTATGCTCTTCTGTAATGGCACTCTTGAAAGAATCCGATAATAGTTTGAGTAAAAATATTCAAAATGGTCTTGCCTATACCCTAATATAAGTAAAATAGTACTTGTTTTTGCATATGACAAAGGAAGATAAGTCACTTCTTCTGCAGCTGATGAACGCATGTCCTTTGTGTCCATTGCTTGTGTGTACTCGTGAACTAATCTATAATAAATATTTGTAGAATATCCTTCTTGCTTGTAATTCATGAATGATGCCTTTCATTTTGCCTCATCTATTGTATGTATAGCTGTATCAGGAGCAAGTATTGACCTAATCTCCATATCTGGTGTGAAATAATACCCTACTAATACTATTATAATAACTAATACTGTTACTAAAAATGTAATACCCATAATAATCTTGCATCTATTCCTATTTAGGCAACACATGTTTGTCTGCAATCAGATCGTTAAGCAAGGTACAGCAGCAATAATTCATCAATTCCGTTCAGATTATTACAAGCGGTTGTTTTTGTAGTTAGTTTTCTTGTAAGCAGTCTTTTCTTAAAACAATTATTTCTTTCAACTTTGTTTACAGCAATCTTCATATAGTCATCCTTAACCCTACTCCATCTTCTTCTAAATGTTATCCCTACTCTTCTTCAGCAGCCTTAGGCCTAGGTAAATCTTCTTAAAACACAAAATATTTTATTTTAGTCTTTTTGCAAATCTTTCACTTAATGTCTCTCAAGCTTTTTGTTTCTTATCAGAAATCTTTTCAAACCGCTTTTATCCCAAATTGTCTTTCAGTGTGATGTCATGGGGGCTCTCATAGGTCTGATCTCAGGTAACCCAAATCTGATATTGGTGTATTTAACAGTTGATTCATGTAGTAAGTACATTCAGGTGCAGAATACCTTCAACAAGGCACTTGTGCTCTTTTCGATCTCCTTAGTGCAGTGGTCTTCAAACTTTTCAATCCCACGCCCACCCCCCACCCCCCAGTGTAAACAAAAAAATTGTCGGGCCCCCTCAGTATTTTTCACAAATATTCCTTTAAATTGGCAATGTTAAAATATGTCTAGACTTATTTAAACATTGCAGTTAAGTTTTGTTAACCTTTTAAAAATGCAATCAAATACATGATTGCCAAATATACTATTTTGGTCAGCCAGGCCTAATGTGTAAAAGTTTTCATAGTGTGATTATCAGACATGGGGGTGGGGGTTTTGAAGAATATTTGGAGTCCCTTCCCTTTTGACACATACCCGCAGCTAGGATATAAATGGCAAAACATGTTAGTGCTGGCTCATTATAGAGCAGCTTACTGCCGCTCATTTGTTTTCCACTTAAAGCACTCTTATTAGCATGGTGCTTCTTTTGGCCAGAGTCTGGCGCCCCCCTGGGATAACCAAAGGCCCCCCTAGGGCCCCCCCAGTTTGAAGACCCCTGCCTTAGTGATTGCTGATCTTTTTCGATTTCACTTGTACCGCTTGTCTCTCTCCTCAGCAATTGTTTTTGGTCTACTGACACACTCAATGTGACCATAGGGTGATTCCTCTTGTTCCGGTACTCCTTCCTTCACCTCTATCTTCTTGTTGTGCTGTCTCAACTGATGCTTCAGGTTGAGCTCTCGTTTCCTCTTCTTCCTCACCAGAAGCTTCAGTACCACTTAGTGAAATCACATGAACCTGGATTGGTGCGACTGCTTGTCATTTCTCACTCCTCCTTGCTTTTCTTTCTTGCTGTATCACTCCTTGTGCTGGTACAGCTTCTTATGGATCTGCCACTACTGCTCTTAGTTCTGGCTCATAGAACACTACTACTTTTTTCTCTTACTGGCTAAGTGGTTGGGGATTCCGTTCCGGGCTTTCATTGTGCCTGAGCAGCAAGCAGGCGAGCAGCAGCGGCGGCGGCGGGCGCAGGAGTTTCCCGGTTGGGAGAGCCGCAATTGTGGAGACTGCGAAGGCTTGAAGGCAGGTTGAGCGGGTAGTGCGCAAGACAGGCTCCCCTGCACCCCGCAGCCTCACTTGTCCGCGATCCTCCGCTGACGCCGGTTAACGGCCGCCACCAGCAGAAGCCACGGAGGACTATGGCGGCCCAGAATGACGAGGTAATGCAGCAACGTTGGGCAATTGGGAGGTCCACTTGCTAGAGCCTCAGTTCCGCCTGACCGCCCCACTCAGTGGAACTGTTGGAAACGGTCTGGGTCAGCCGGCGCGTCTCCAGCTCTCCATTTCTTTGACCACACTGGGCTGGACATTTGTCTGGGCTACTCCTTTGGGCATTGTCTTGCCTTGACTTGTTGCCTTGTCACCCTGACAGATTGACCAGTCCCCCTTCTTCCAACTAGTTAGCCCCCACAGACTGCCTTGTGGAGGAGTAGAGAGGGGCAAAGGAGTATCAGTGGAGACAGCCACATAGCCCTCTTCCCCACACTGTGTTACAATCTGGTTACAATCAGGATTGGCCCTCCACTCTGACCCCCAGCCTGCTCTGGAAATTGTCGTTTGGGAAATTACTGAAGGTCACCTTGAGGGGAGCACAGCCGCGCAGTGTGTGATTAAATAGGGTCAAATCAGGCCAAACTAGGCAGCCCTAATGCTCTCGCCTGAGGCCCAGCCTATTCGGAGAAATCGCTACCTCCACAGAGCAGCCAAGGGCCCAAACCATGAGGCAACTAGGAGGGCACTTACTTTTCTCCAAGGATGGAAGTCATCTCACAGAGCATTCCACCAACGGCGAGCTAACGCTCTCGAAAAATGGAAGGATCAAAAATCTAAGTCACGCAGCTCAATACAAAAAATACAAAAAATATCTAAAGTAGCGGAAGTGCTGATGACAACTCAAGATGGATCATGCACATCCCTCTCCCTCGGTGGTGCGTCCAACCATAGCCTTAACCAGACAAACCAACCAACCTTGGAGACCCCGGTAGCTTCTAAATCCACCAAAGACGGAGATTGCGTAATCCCATTAAAACCCACATACTCATCTATCCTAAGGGCTCGCATGGACAGTAAAAGGGCTAGCTACACTAGTAGCGGAAGCCCCTCAGAAATGAAAAAAACCTCAATAATGGACTTTTTCTTAAAAAAAATCCTCTCCTACTACTCAGCCAGCCTATTTTGACACCTTGGACACCTCAGATTCAATTAAGAAAAAAGACCCCAATGGAGGCCCAGCAGCTATCCCGGCCTCCGCTGTGGGTACAATATCTCTCATAACTCCGTCTCCCACAACAAATAGTAAGCACAACCAGGCGCAACCACACTTAATAAATAGCACAGTAATTGAAATATCTTCTGGAAGCCCCTCGGACAGCCTGTTGGTGGACATTGACTTAACAAGCACGACGGAGAAAGACCCAGGAGTCGAAAAGGGGATTCGCCTCTCAACACAAGGATAGCCCGGAGAAGGCACCTCCCCATCTTAAATTAAACTGTATAACCACGGCTGCACAGATTCACAGCTCCAAGGAAATAGGCGCAGGAGTTACAGGACAACAGGCTATCGCAGGCTGCAGCCTCTGGCCTACCAATCAAGCAGCCTATGACATTTTTAAAGACAGCCAAAGGGGAGCTAACACCGTTCAGGACTCGCCCGGGGCCCCTCCTCGAACCATGGGCAAATGCACAATAAAATCTACAGAGTCCGGGCAAGCACTCGAGCAGTATGAGCCACAACCCCCAGCGGTTCACAGCTCCACGCTAAGTTCAAGCATTATGGAAAGCCTAATATTATCTGCCTCTAAAAATATCTTAAACAACATTGAACAAGACTCTCTATTGGCTTCTATAAATGCAACTTTAGCAAATACAGTAAAGGCCCTGACATGGCAGTCAGATAAATTGGAATTGCAACTCGACCTAATTCAAACTCTGGCTATCAATACTAAAGATCGAGGAAAAAGTCAGCGCCCTGCACGAGAAGCTAAAAAAAGCTGCAGGCAAGGAATCTCCTTGCGCTTCTTGTTCCTGCCATTTGATCGCGGAAAAATTATGCACCCTGCCAGATGCTTTGAACTTAATGCTAACGGATATAAAGTTGGCCTTACAGCAACAACTATGTAGTACCCATAGCAGGCCCGACCAAAAACCAACAGACAAAGAATCTGGTTGCAACATGGAAAGAGTGACTACCACATTGAAGACAGCCGATGGGGAAACCTCACAGCTGGGTGTGATGCTACCAAAGCAAGATCTCGCAAAATTTCCATCACGTGCCTTGGAAGTAAATCACAATCAGGGGGTTGACTCACCCCCCATAGTGCACGAATTGGCCCCGGAAGTGAGGGACAAAAAATAGTCATGTCACCAACACAGAAAATCTTCAACTAATGACAACAAATGGCCCGTTGCTCTATCTAAAAGAGCAAAAAAAAGACAAAAGAAGGCCAGAAACAGAGCGAGATCGCCTTTCAAACCAGCTTCCACCCAAGCTAATAAAATTAGACAACAACTCGCCTAACTTATATCCACTGTTTAAAGGTTGTGGCAATTTGAAGAATGCATTACGATCTGCGCAATCACCTGCTTCTTTACCCCAGGCAACCCTGGCCTTGACAATGACACTACCTAAACCAAATATAGCTCCCACCGTGGCACAAAGCCTAGCATCACAACCCATTACAATAGGAACACACCTGTTGGGGCTCCCACCCTCAACTACGCAAGACCAGAAGGAACCTTTGTCCTGCAACAGTGGTAACACCACAAAAGATTCAGAAGTAGGACAACGGCCGGCTTTTTCATCCGAATGCACTGAGATATTAGTTCATTCCACAACCAAGAAAGACCTAGGCTCCATCACTGACCAAAGCCCCCCATTTCGACACTTAGAGACCTCCATTCACTCGCAGAGGGCGCAGCAACCCCCAGGATGGGTGGTGACTTCAGCCCCACAAGAAGCCTTCCCATCTGCGACAGAAAGTGGAGACCCACGGAGATCATTGTTAGTGCGTGAATTGATCAGACCAGTTATTAACAATCACTTTCCCCTAGCCCCCCCCCCCCCCTATAATGAAGGGCATACTAAAAGGTGTCTAGGCGAGGATCAACTGACCAAACTGGCCCTCTTTCCATACTACCCTTCGGAAGGGAGGCACGATGTACTGAATCGATCCAACATACTAAGGTTACTTCAGGCTACTCCTATTCAGTCAAAGATAACCTCAGATGACATATTGAGCGTGGAATTTAAAATTACCCCAGAGTGCCGCAATGGGAGGAAAGCCACATTTTTAACACTAAAAACAACTTCACTGGCAAAAGATATACTTGACTGTAAGGCCATCCTCGAGGAATGGGGCATAGGAATTTCAAAAATACAAGCACCGAAGTACCCAGCACCGCTAAGAAAGCTTCTTGATCCACTCAACCCAAAAGCCCACCCCTATAGTATACTAAGGGGGATTGGGCCCCTGCTTCGCCAATCACAGATAGATAACATAAATATATCTTGTATTCACTCTTCAACAAGGGGCATGACCAGGAAAATAGTAACAGGACAAACAGGGGGAGCACACAACCCGATCGGAAACGAGTTCCCCACATCCTGTCCAGTGAAGCCTCCTGCCTATTCCTAGCAGTGAGAAGTGCCCATTAGAGCCACAACAACTCATAACTTTTCTGTCGTGGAATGTAGGTGGGCTCTCAAGACTTCTAAGCTCAAACACAGCAAAATCACTGCTACTGGCATCCGATGTTCTCTGTTTCCAAGAAACATGGTCACTAACCCCTTTAACAATTGTTGGCTTCCAAGGGATCCATCATGCAGCTAAGAAAAACCTAAATGCAAAGGCCACAAGGTTTTGGGCACTTCCTGCAATAACGAAACACTACATCTAACTCGAAGAATAAAATGGGGCCACGTCAATCTACGGAACCTAGCATCTTGGAAAGCTGCTACTGGACAGACCCTGCAAGCCCAAAGTGACGAATACCTATTAACTCACTGGGCTCCCATTACTAGGGGCATCCGTGAATTACTTAATCCCCAAACAGGCCCCAGGCGACATCAGTTAAAACCCATTAATAAAAATCAAACTCTTTTGGCTAGCTCACGGCACATTCGCAAGTTGACGATGGCACGTAAGAAAACTCGGAACGAACAAGTCAAAGCCGACCTGTCATTGGAACTCCAAGGTGCAAGAAAACAGCATAGGCAACTGATATGGCAGGAAAAAAAATCAGCAGAGGGAAAAGGATTGGCAATACGTCCACTCAATCATGAGCAAACCTAATCAGGCAGACCTATGGAGATACATGAAAAACAAGTCAAGAAGTCATAAGGAGCAACTCCATCACCGAAGCCATGTGGTCTTTGCATGTAAATAACCTTTATGTAGTCGATCAACCAGGAGTCTTTCAGCTTGAACACTCAGATCTTTCTGATGACTCAGACGATTGTGTCTCCATATTTACGACTAACAGTATTCAAAAAGCACTAAGCAAAACGAGATCTTCAGGTGCACCTGGTCCAAATGGCCTCCCGGCCCAACTGTTTAAAGAAGACTGGGCATTATGGTCCTTAATACTTTCCTCACTTTTCACAATCTGCACCAAACTCCATCAAGTGCCCGACAGCTGGAGAGGTTCAATATTGCACCCCATTTTTAAAAAGGGCGATAGACAGAATCCCTGCAATTATCGCTGATAGCCTTACTGGATATCGAGGCTAAGATCTACGCAGCCGTACTCTTAAAAGATCTAGAGGCTTGGGCAACAACAAATGCAATAATTCCTTTCTGCCAAACTGGCTTTAGACCCAATTCCTCCACACTGGATAACATAATCACCTTATCCGATCTTGTCCACCAGGCAAAAAATCAGAAGACAACAGCTCTTTACGCATGCTTCGTGGACTATTCATCTGCCTTCGATCTGGTGGACAGAGGCATCTTATGGAGAAAACTCCAGGTGTGGGGTATTCCCAGCGGCCTCCTCAACGCCATCATATCAGTATACACATCAACCTGGGTGAGGGTCAAGTTGTCAGACACCGCGCCTACTAAGAAGATTAACACCAATCAAGGGCTAAAGCAAGGGTGCGTCCTTGCTCCAATGTTATTTAATTTATATACAGCGGATATGTCCCGGGCACTTATCAACGCTAATTTAATCCCTCCAAAAATAGGCAATACTAAGATCACAATATTGCAATACGCGGATGACATCGTCCTCCTTGACAACTCAAAAATAGGACTCCAGAGAGCATTAAATTCTCTTAACTTATACAATAGTGTAAACAAGATGAAAGTAAATGAAGCCAAAACAAAGGTGCTATCCTTTGGAAGGACGCTACAAAAAATAAGTAATAACTGGTCCCTGGGTCCCTTAAAAATCTCTGGAGCCAAATCTTATAACTATCTGGGCACATGGTTTTCTGCAAACGGTGCATCAACAACACACAAGCGCCACCTAAAGGATAAGGCAGCATTAATAACTACTAGACTCTGCCAATTATATACAGCCCTTGAAAGCCCCTTCTCAGCGCCAATCAGAAAGGTGCTCAGGGCAGTATTACCATCCGCAATTACTTACGGCAGCGAGGCCTTTCCAGGTCAACTCACCAAAACCATCGAAAAACAACACCAAAAATATATGAGTGTTTAAATTGCCCTATTACTCCAGGGGACCCTTGGTGAGACTTGAATTTGGCCTGGAGGGCATTGCATGGTCAAGCATGGGGTCTTTTATAAAGTACTACCATAGATGTACTACGTCATTGCCGGGTACCCTGAAATTTATTTTGCAAGACCTTTTCAAACATAAAATAAACCTGTGGTCCATTTATTTAAGGACGGCAGTAGTAACTCTACAAATCGGCCTGACCACTCTAAACACTTCTTCACTTACGTCTACTGCAATAAAAAGCATAATGAAAAAACAGACTAAATTACTTTCTAAGACCACGGACTTGCAAAAAATTAATTCCACACCGCCATTAAGGGCCCTGGCAGCATCACACAACAATGACAGCCAAGTTGGACTTCGGGCACAACCTTATTTTAACTGCACAATAGGGAAAGCTTGCCTGACCCAAATCATGTCAGTAAGGATGCTGGCATTACACATCAAAGACTTTAATTCTAACTGGCCGCTGCTTTCTAAAGTAGTTAAGTGTAGACTTTGCGGCTACAAATCGGAAACTTTTTTACATCTACTGTGCAGCTGTCCGATGTTGCTCGACTCCCGCCGATCCTTATTAAAGCCACTCTTCTTAATTCATGGTATAAGAACATGCAATCATGCAATGAACTGGATTTTTAGCACCATGGTTCCTCTCGAATTGGCAAGAATAGGCAAATTTTTCAAAGCAGTGCAGGACTTCCTTAAAAACTCACAACAAAGCACTGAGATGATCATGAATTGTTAACTCTTAGCTTTTGGATCTCGGACATTAAGCATTGCAGAGTCTGACCACTCTAATTGAGGTTTTTTTTTTAGTTGAAACACTTGATCCATTTTATGGTGGTTTTTTAACTCTTTTTTTTTTTATTCATTATTCCTACAAAAGATAAGGGAAAGGGAAGAAGGTAGAGAGAAAGCCTGCACACCCAGAGTTTTCATTCTTTGGGCATAATATGCCAGCTGCACTATAGGGTCTTGCAAGGAACCATTATTCTCTTTTGCCTTTGTATACTATGTTTCTTCTTTTTAAATGTTTTCTATTGTCATGGTTTTAAGTAATCTATACAATAAACTTTGTATTGACTAGTACTACTTCATATGGATTTCTTACTCTTAGAGTGTGCGACCCATGCACCCAGTTTGATACTCCGGCACACTTGGCAGTGTTCGTGATGAGGATTATCTGGTAAAGGCCCTTCCATCTTGGTTCCAGATAAGACTTCTGCACGTGCTTCTTAACCACTAGCCAATTGCCGGGGTTGATGTTGTGACACTGTTCATGATGCGGGTTTAGAGTGGCAGCTTCAACCTGGTGAGACAGAACACACCACATCAGTCTGTCCATTGCAGTAATTGAGTATCATGCCATCTGTGATGCTCAAAAGTGCATTTGCAAGCACAGCAGGTAATCTCATTGCATGAGGATTTCATGTGGTGATAACCCTGTCTTCCTGTGAGGAATACTTTGGCGACTCCTCAACACGAAAGGTAAAGCATCAAGCCATTTCATTGGTGTGGATGCACAAACTTTGGCCAGTCAGGACTTTATAGTTCTGTTGAGCTGTGGACTATTCGAGAAGCCTCTGGTTGATAGCTGCAATGTAATCTTTGCTCTATCTGTAATGCTGTTCAAATCATTCTTAGGATCTCGTTATTGAAATGAGTCCCACCATCTGACTCCAAAGAAACCGGTAGGCTGTACCTAGGTATTAGCTCACCCAGCAGTTTACCTCCAGTGAGATTAGCATTTCTCTGTGTTGTGTAGGCTTTCAGTCATCGAGAGAAAATGCACACTATAACCAGGACGTAGCTCAACCCGTTACAAACCGGCATCTCGATAGTCCATTTGCATCCTGTTGAAAGGACCACCTGATCTCCCCACATCACTCAGTGTTACTGATGTTATTTTCCCAATGTTCATCTGTTTACATGTCACACATCGATGACACAATTCCTCCACAAGCATTCTAAATCTGGGATTAAACCAATTCTGTCTGACAACCTCACCATGGCATCTCTCCCCAAGTGTGTTGAACTATGAAAATGTCATGGGAAAAAGTAATCTGTCTGAAAACACTGGTCTTCTAAATACTGACTTCCAAATGTCATATACATTTTTCTCACATCCTGCTTTGATCAAACCCTGCTGTTCTGCTTCTTAAACATTTTCCTTAGATTCTATGAGTTCTTCCCTTGTATCAGCTACTGATAAGACCATCGAAAAAGTAGTGACTTTAGAGTAAGTTGTGTAAGCCCCATTATTTGTGCAGCTCACAAATGCACAATGTCGTGCAACTTCATCAGCAAATCTGTTTCGAACTGTGACATATCTATTGCCACTCCTGTGAGCTGCACGTTTTACCACTGCAACTTCTGCTGGCAACTGCAATGCCTCAAGTAGGTTTCTAACATGTTCCCCATTACGAGTAGGAGTGCCAAAGAGGTCATGAAACCTCTTTGTGACCATAACTGTCTAAAATCATGGACCACATCAAAGCCATACTGACTGTGTAAATATAGTCACTCTAAATTTGTATGTTAGACTACAGGCTCTTGTAAGGGCTATCAGTTCTGCAACTTGTGCTGAGGTAACATTTCGAAGCCATGAAGCTTCTACAATTTCTTGAATTGTGCAGACAGCGTAAGCTGTTTTCAGGGTATCTTCTTTGTTTCTCAAGCATGAGCCATCAACAAACTATTACATAATCAGTTTCAATTAAGGGTTCATCTTTTTTGTCTGGTTCTGGCTTGGTACCCAAGTCTGTGACAATTCGCTAGTCATACTCAACATCATCAAAATCCTCCTTTACAGGCTTTAGGATTGAAGGGCTTAAAATCTGAAATCTCTTTACTGTGACATTTTCGTTGGCAAGTATCTTCTGTTCATACCTGGCGAGTCTACTGTTGGTCATTTACTGGTCTTTTTGTTCGGTTAAGCAAGTTTCTACAGTGAGTGACCATGACATTTAAAGGATTTCCCATCACTATACTCACACCTCTCCAAGCCGATTCCAACTACTGCGACTGATTTAAGACAGCCCGGCAGTACTGCGGCTACATGGTCAAGGTTGGTTGAAAAATAGGCCACAGCTTCGGGAATCTCCATGCATCGGAGTGAGAACTCAGAGCACAGCCCTCCCTCTCACTGCAAAAGAAAGTAAATATCGTACTGTAATCGGGCATTCCTAGTGTCTGGGCACGTAAGAGACTGTATCTCGGCAAGCTTTTAAGCACTCGTTGTTCCATGGAAGTGGATCAGGCACATCTGTGCTGTCAGCCACAGTAAAGGCTTAGCCACTAGGAAAAAGTTTGGTATCCACTGTCGCCAACCCTTCCCAGAATCATTCTGACCTCTGTGTTCTGGGTGAGCTAATTTGCAAAAAGGCCTCTGCTCTCTCTCTCATGACACTTTCTCTCTCCTTTCTCAATGATATGTCCCAAGGATTAGACTTCTTTTTGACAATATGGAAGTTTACCTGGGGACACTTTATGTCCATTCTCAGCCAGGTAATTTAAAAGGGCAATCGTATCCTGTCTGCAAGCTTCTCGTGTTTCTGATGCCACAAGTAGGTCATCACTTGCAGGAGAACTGATCTGTAAGGCATCTGCAGGGACTCCAGATTTTTTTTCAAGATCTGGTTGAAAATGAATGGGCTCTTGGTATACCCCTGTGGAACTCTCTGAACACAAAGGAGAACAGGTATTGGCTGTCGTCCTGCAATGGAACAGAAAAGAAAGGCTGACACAAGTCCACTACCTTGAACCACTCTGCAGTACATGGAATCTGAAAGTATGGTCTAGATATGGTGGTGTTTTTGGATACACAGCATTGGGTTCCCCTTTGAATCTTAGAGGTGCTTCACTTTTAATCAGTCCGATATATTTTCCTGTGAAATCCCATACTTCTGGGTTTATGGTTCCTTTTAAAACAGGAGTCAGTTCTTCCACTGTCCTCACTGGATACAATCCTAGAGCTGTTTCTTGGACCATTTTGTATTCCCTGTCCTCATTGTGTGTTTGAACTCAACACCAGCCAGTGTACACTAAATAGTGCAATTTAACTTGCACAATAAATCTCTCCCTAACAGGTTTACAGGACAAGAATCACAAACAACAAACTGATGATTTTCCTCAAACGAGCCTATTTTTACAGGGACTTTTTCTGAAACTGGATTGGTTATCTGTTTATTTGAAACTCCTTCAACTTGAATCTTCTTTCCAGAGAGGGGTAGGTCTGGGACTTCCGCTGTTCTAACAGTGGATAGCGTAGCAGCGGTGTAATTAAGAAATGACACTTGGTGCCCATTAACTTCTCCTTCTACGAATTGTCCACCCTGGTCTACCTCCAAGACTGCACCAATCACACAATCTTTTTCCCTCCTCCGGGACCGTCATTAGGAATTGTTGGACCCAAAACTGTCATTGTCTAAAATTGTGAACTGTTGAAATGTATTTTGATTCTGAAATGGATTTAGAATTTCTTTGGGCATCTGATTTATGTTTAGTCTGGGGTTTCTTATATGTTGTGGGACCATCTGGGCTTGTGGAACCTGCATCATTAGAACCTGTTTCTGCATTGGCATTTTCATTTGCTGAACTGGTACATTCTACATCAAATTTCCTCTGTGCAGTTAACCATTTCTATTCATTGTATCTGGATTGAGACTACATTTCTTTTTCAATGCCCGATCTTATTACAAGAGTGACAAGGGTCATTTTCATCAGCTTTGCAATATCTACGCCAGAATTTGAATTAACTGCAACACCTCTATCTCGACTTTGTGAAACATCCTATCCTTCTTGAGTACCTTGTACTCCAGCCTGTAAACCAACACCTTGCATACCGCTCATCATTTCCTGCAAATGAATGATTCTGAAAATCTTCCTGAGCAAGCTTTGTCTAAGCTAACATGAATTTCTCCCTAAACTTTTTCTGCTTAATCTCTTGCTCGTCACTTCAATACTTTGCATATCTCAGGATTTCATCCAACAATTTTGTCTGCCAGCAAATCACGCTCTGTTGTATGTGCGTACTGATCTCTGGTCCATACTCCATAACGAACTGAGACATGAAATGTGTAATCACATTCCTGAAGAACGCATTGTCTTAATACTCATCATCCAGTTGTACCCTGAAACTTTTCGGAAATGGAACAATTTTTAGGTTGCAGTCTACCGGACAGCCCAATTGTCTAATTTGCTAAAGACATTTTGGGGACATTCAGAAAGTTGACCTAGGAATGCATTCCGCCGGTTGCTTACAATTGGCTTTGTGGTGTGCAACACGCATGTGCTGGCTTTATTTGCTTTAGGCTGTCCAGCTCAAGCTCATCCGTCTCATTGCTCAAACTATGTTTAGTGTATTCTTCATCAAACTCGCTTTCTGTAAACAAGTCTTTTAATCTTGTTGTTTTCTTGTCACATTTGCTGTGCATTCAAAGACAGAGGTCAAATGTCAGGCTGTGTCTTCGAGGGAGCATGGTGTTTATTTGTATTTCTCTAACTTGTAAGTGAGAGGATTTATGTGACAATCATGCTGGCTCGTGGGGGTCTGCTTGAGGAAGGCTGTACGATGTTCTATTGTCTAGCACACAACAAAATGTACATGTCTGTAAACGAACTGTGCGGGCGATCAAATCAATACATTGGGTGATTACATTTCCAGACATTGTTTGTGTGCTGTATACTTTTAATAGTAAAACTGAGTGCACATTTTATGGTCATTTCTATTGAAGATGTGTTGTATGTAATGGCAGTACGCTACCATTCCATACTCTTTTGGAGCATCTGTTTAATCCTCAGTCTTACAAGGTTGGTCCCTCTTCTAACTCCTACTCCGAGCCTCTGAAGAAGCCAACTCTAGTGCTGTACTCTCACCTTTTGAGAAAGGGTGCCCCACTTTAGATAGTGAGGAGCCTCTGCACACGAAGCGCAAAAATCAGGCCTCTCCTTGTTCAGATGCAGATTTCACTCAAACACAAGAGGCACAAAAAAAGCAAAGGCACCAGCAAGCACCGTCCCATGTCGAGCGAACTTTCCTCAGCACAACCTTACCAGTCCTGAAGGGAGGTTGCCTCAAAAACAGAGGTGCACTGTGGCAAGAATTAGTTGGCCAAGCCACCTACTCTGCTGATCCACTTCCTAGACCAGCACGATTTTGCACCTTCATACTTGCCATAACCCTTAGCTCTCGATAGGACTGATGGTTTCACTTCATAGCACATTCCCCAGTCTGTTCTTCTCTTGCTGTCCTTCCCTCAGAAATTTTGGACTCTGTGGCAGATGTCTGTGTCTCATTCTTCAAGCAATGATCCCCCTGTTGATCTTTACAATTTGCCTTCTTGTTGGCCTCAATAACTACCCTCAGATTTTTTCGTGAATGGTTTCAGCACCCAGTTGAAGGCCAGAGAGACTCCTGTGACTCCTACCTAGGCTCTTAGTGTAGCTCCTGTTCTTCCACTGGAGAGTTGGTTCTCCATTCCAGCTTCCACAGTATTTGGTGCAGATTGCAGACGACCAGCAATTGTTCCCTGACTTAACAGGCCCTGCTGACCCAGGTTCTGCTACCTCCCAACCATACCTCCCTTCAAGCCAGAAGATATGCCTCGTATAGCCATACTCTGGTTTGAGTACTACCAGTTATCACAAAGACCTCCATCCGACAGACTATCACGTAGCCAGGGAACTTAAGTGGTTATCATGATACTCGTGCCCCTGTTAGAGAGTGAGGGCATTTATGCCTTAGTGGCAGGAGCCACTTCCCCACACCATGACCACTCTAGCCACAGAACTACAGGTACTGAATCTGTCTCAGGATACTTTCCCCAAGCCATCTATTTCAGTCATTGGACACCAGATACTGAGCTCCAATTATTTGTGTCGGGAATCCACCAGCTCAGTCTGTGTTGGCCATGTGGTGACTTGACTTCTTCACATGGGCTCAAAGGCGGTGTCTGGAAATGTGGAAATGTATAGGAAGATCTACCTGTTCTGGGGTCTCTTCCTATGGTAAACCAATGCCTTATGGTAAGCTGTAGCCTCCACCACTGGTTTGAGTTAGTCCATTATCCCGCTTTGTTCCCAGCCAACTGCCGGAATTGTACCACTTTGGGCTCAACCCTGGGGAAAAAAGCTGCAAAGGAGAAACCCCTGATGCTAAGGGATCTCATCCACATGAAGTCTGTCCTAGCCTGGTGGTAGACATGGCTCAGTTCCTAGGGTTTAAAGATTGAGGCCCTGTAAAGTCATTGCCTTTTCAGATGATGGGAAGTTCCTGATCTTTATGATGGGCCAGGTTCTCCAGCAGTACAGGGTAAGCATGGAGGTCACAGCCAGATCGTTTAGTGACATCTAAGTTGCACCAGCCAGGCCACCTCCAAGCCAGAGAAAACCTACCAGTCTTTCAAGGCTGTGGGGTCTTTTTGACCCCATACCTGGGCTCGATCCTCCTATTCCTCAGGTGACAAGACAGGGAAGAGATGGTTCATGGAGAATAACCTGCTAGTGCCCAAGCACAGGTTGTGTGTAAGAAAGTCCTGGTGACTTCACCAAGGACCACCTGCAATGGGTCCTCTCAGTGGTGAAGAGCAGTCTATCCTCTAAAGCTGCCAAGACCACTACTGTCCACATTGCCTCTGCCCCTAATCCAAGAAGTCTGCATGAACTAGAAGGGCTTCTCGTTTTACGAGAAGTCAAACAGCCCTTGCCCCCAGATGGTGCAATTGAGAGGTACACGACTTCCTTCTCCGGGGAAATGGAAGGAGGCTTAGCGACTTCCTGAATCTTTGAGATGCACAAATGCCTCGCCTTGCAGAAGCTAAAAATGCAGACTGTGATCTAGGTGTTTTCAGTTTTGCTGATCAGTGACTGAATGTTCTCATTTGGACCATGAGGATATCTACTTTCACATACCGCTTCTGAAGAAGCGCATGAAGTATCTTTTGTTCACAGTGTAAAACTAACATTACCATTACAGAACACTGCTGTTTGGTCTGAATTGTGTCCCACTTGTCTTTCACACAGATTTTAGTACTCTTGTAACATCAAAAGATCCCTTTATAGACATTTTGGATGGCTGCGTAGCTAAGCGGCGTCCAAGAAGGGTGCAGGGTCCACCATACCCCTAACAGTGCAGAGATCATATAAAGGCTTGGGTTATATTTATCTACTCCAACATTCATGTTGGTGCACTCCAAAAGGATTAATTTTATAGCAGTAATTGTGACTCCAGTAGTCATTTAGCTGGTAATTTAATCACCAAAGATAGTGCACCTGCCTGGTATTTACAAAGGCTTCTACCTCTTGCATGACTTGTTACCCCCATCAATCTTTACATGTGCTCCCTGTAACTTAATCTGGTGGATGAATGGGAACAGCTGTAAGAAGACTAGTAAACTCATTCTAGTCCACCCATCTTTAGTTGAAACGTTTGAATAGTGGGGGTCAAGCCTTGGTGGTGTTCACCTTCTGCCTGCCCGGTCTTCAACTTCAGACTTCAGAGTATGTTTATTGGAAACACTGCAGACTACTCACAATCATTGTCCTTTGAGTCAAGTTTAATATGCCTCTTCACATAAATTTACTGTATTGGAGCTATAGGCAATCTTTTGGTGGTGAATGGTTTTCTACCAATGGTGAGATCGACGTTGCTGATAGTACACACAGATGATAGCCCAGCCCTCTCCAAACATCAGAAACAGGAGAACTCTTGGGGAGGGCAGTTACCTGATGCATACACCTGACGGCTATGTGGGCCGCCCCCACAATCATTTTGAAAACGCCACATTACCTTAGTCTTCCTTGAACAATAAAAAATGTGGCTTGCAACTTCTGTGGCGAAAATGAAGAGCCAAATTATAAGAAAAGGGTGATGTTACATTCATAGTTGCTGTTACATTAAGTCTATAGGCTGTTTATCATTATCAAAGCCATTCCGCTGATCCCTCTGCCATTTGTCAGAGAACACACACTGATTGGCTTCTTTTTGAATTATTGGGAACCAGAAAGGCCCCACATGCATAGGCATGTATTCGCACTGCTATAGAAGCTGTTTACAGTCCCGCCAATGGTGAAAAAGCATTTGGGCTAAGAATAATTAAGTTGCGGTTCAGGTAACTTTATCCTTCTTTGTTAAAATGTGCTTTCTCTTAAATCAAGTGGCATGAAATGGGTTCACTGAGTAGTAGCATAAAATTAGTTTACTAGTGGCTCTAGTTGTCATGGGACTAGTGTAGAATTCTTAGCCCAATCAGCTCAGGAAAGAATCTTGATTTTCAATGTATCACGGATTTGAGCATAAACACAGAATGGTTAAAACCCTTACATTATTCCCCTTCTTTGCAACATGAAGCAACGATACCATTCTCAAACTTAATGTAAGATTATATGATGTCATGAGGATTTCAAGATATTACTGTTTGAACGAACATTTGTAAGTTCCCAATAATGTACCATTCAGTTAAATTCAAGGTTCTGACTAGTTTGTTTTTACATTTTAATATTCAGCAAAGTCTACCGTTGAAGCAGCCTATTCTGAAAGGAACGTCCGCAGGTTGCTAAGTTTCCAGCGGTACATGCGAACTTCTCGTTTCTTCCGTGGTGGGTGTGGTCAGAATCCATTGTACATTTTGGATGAGGATTACGAAGGGCAAGCACAGGTCGGTGAAATTCGTTTTTTATCATTTGAAAACAGATTGACATTGATGTAATTGCATTTATCTAGCACTTGCTACTCAAGACAAGGCACTTCACGTTGGTTAGCACGCTGCTCTGTGAACTCTAGGTTAGTTGTTTCATCCAGTGTTTATTTGGATTCATCATTTGCTCTCACTGAAGCCATTGCATGTATTTACTTAAGTTTCTTTGTGGGGAAATTAAATTAATAGGAGTTGTGTGATCTTTAGGAGGTAGGGGGTTCATGTAGATGGTTAGTTGGATTAATTAATGAGCGAGAGGCGTGCAGGGGTATTATTTACTAATTAGTTTGTTGTCATAATTGAAACGAGATGTGGAAAAATTGCGAAATGCAATAATGGCGATTAAGAAAGATCTAAGTGGCAGAGTAGACTGCTCAAAGACAGAAGGCGTGTTCGGATGGAAAGTATGAGACTGGCATTTGAAAGAAAGAGAGGACAACCAGGAATTATAAGTGAAGGTCAGTTTTTCATTCAGAGTTTTAGGATTTTAGAAGAGTTTTTGAGATAGGATGCAACACTGTAAAAAGAAAAATTATTTGCATGTGATACAGTGCTTTAGTATTTTTGATAGGCACCAGATTCAAATCAACACTCTGTCCACTGCTCGACTGCCACAACACCACCACTTTAGCAAGGACAGCTGATAAGCAATGATGTTGGAAGTAAATGTCTGGCTGCATATATTGGGAAATATCCAGAGATTTAAGCAGCACACCAAGGAAGCAGTAACCTTGTGATCATAGAAAAGTGAGAGTAAGTACGGGGTAAATAATAAACATTGAAAGCAGATTCTGCTAATTACAAAAGGAAAGTGGATCCATTTGGATATCTGATGTTTAGCATGGCACAAAATGGGGGAAAGAGGTGAGCCTCTATAGACAATGGACATGTATTGCCTTCATTCCTGTGGATAGAAAGTGGAGATCCTGAAACCAGAGTGAGGGGTTGGAGACAGCGCTACCTGTAGAAATTCCTTGAAATTTGTTAGCAAGGAGCTGATTTTTTTTTTTTTTTTAGCGCTGCCATTTGTGGAAAAAAAGGGGTGTGGGTGGGGGTTTAGATTCTATTCAAGGTGAGGAAGTTTCTTGACTAGGCCAACTGTTTCTCTATCTCTGCTTTTTTAGGTCTCGCTGAGCCCAGCGCATGCGCTGTGCGAGAAATTTAGTGAGTGGCTTTTGAAAGTGCTACCACAGGCTTTTCCTGGCCTCAAGCTTGCGTTCACGCGAGCGTTCACGCGCACAGCCGCCATGTGGGTTTCTGTCAAGGCTCATTAAGCCTTGCGTGCCTCTCTCCGCCTTGCTTGTGCTTCAATTCCCTCCCCCACCACAGATCGCGTCACTCTGCTGGCCTCCCCCCTCCCACCCCCCGCCTCTTTACTGCAGCATGCCACTCTCTCCTTTTCCCTGTTAAACTTTTTGCTTCTTTATTCTTCTTTCTATCTTTATTTCAGTTTTTTCTTTCATACACTTTCTCTCATACAGCTTTTCCTTCTCTCCAATGACTCGTGTTCTTTCTCTTCCACAAATCGATAAACCAGTCAAATAGATACTGTTTTTCAAATTCATAAACATGATATTCATATCCGGTTCCATTAAACAACGCGGGGAAATTCTAATTTCATATTTTTTGAGATGTAGGCTTAAGAGCAAACGTGTTTAACTCACGTGCAGGAAAATTATACAGTTTCATCGATTTTCACTCCAAATACATTTCCCGTTTTTGCCACTGACTCGATTCCGTACTCCTTCCCACTACTCTCACCCATTTGTAGCAGCGTCGAAAGGCACTTTAGGAGCTGGAAGCTGCGCCAGGGGCTTGCAGCCAGAACATGATTCCCAGCGCCTTCCAATACCACGCTGCATTCCCAGCAGTGACACTGACCTTGTCCCAAAACGCTGGAGACATTTCAATCTCTCTGTTCACTGAGTCGACACGCTGCGCATTGTGTTTAATGATGCACGGCATTTAATGCACTGGAGGGAAGGCTGCTTGGCGACCGCTTGAGCCACCGAGCTCAACAAACTCACTTTTTTTTTAATTCAATATTTACATTTCATATAATTTGAAGTGTGTGCTGTGTGCACCTTTATTAAACACTAGGTAAAATAATTGCACATTTTCATAAAAGAGCGACGAGTGATTCGATAGAAACTTGCCTCCACGCCCCTCACGTTATGATTTCCTAAAGTGACAGCTGAGACATTAGTCATCTTTCAAATCCTTGAATCTGACAGAATAGTCATATCTGAGAAGGGGACAGGCTTCTGTCCCGGGCCTTTGATGGCTTCAGATTACTGTTCAGAGGCTCGGAATATGCTTCATGCTATTACTCTTATTTCCATAGAGAATGCCACGGTATCAACATTAAGCGATGCTGTTTAAAGATAGGCTTGTCACTTTAATTGATCTTGAGTCACTGCTTCCACTGTCAGAGCGGTCTGTCTACTTACCCATAATCCTCCACTTTGATTGACTCTCTGAATCCGGGGGCTGGCCTGGCTTCGCCTTCCCGAAGTCGTACTGGGAAATTGGAAGGGACACGTTCAGTGGCGCTAATCTTCATGGGAGATCGAAGCCTCGGGCCAAGGGGCTTGGTTTCTTGAGAGCTAAACTGTGACCGTCCACCAGGATGCTGGTCCTGCACAATACTTTCTCTAGTGAAGAATATGTTGTATTGATTTATCCAATTATTCGCCTCGCACCCGACTGTTGGTGGTGCACGGTGCCCTTAGACGATTTCAAACTACCTGTCTCTTAAGGTTACCTTTTATCCTCTGAGTACGCTTTTGACTAATGGGGCCTTATGCAAGTGTTGCTTTACTCTATCATACACATCTTGTGTGCTTGTACGCTGGATATTTGTAAACGCCCATTGGGCTCAAAGGGCTTCAGCTCTCTTCCCCCCCCCCCCACCCACCCACCCCCTGTCGGTCGTGTGGCAGCCAGGGCTGAGTCAGCTTCCCGGGCACACACACAGCCGCACCCGAGTACTTCACAGGTCTTTAAGACCATTTGCCTGTTAATGAGGCTTTGTTGTGTTTTTCACGCCTTCCTAGAGCCCCTCCATCCCCATTCGGCCTATTGCTGGGAGAATTAGCCCCCCGACATTTTTCTTAGCTGCATTCTTTCCTTGGATCATGTTACTAATGACAGCTCAGTCGCTTGGCTTTCACTTTTGCGGTCGCGTTTTTTTGTTTGTTTTTGTTTCTAAGTTTTAAGTTGCATTCCTAGTGGGCTATTTCAAGTTGCATATAACGGCGCCACCTACCGGCCGCATGTCTCTGGTCGCTCCTAGCTGATTCACTCACTCAAGGGCAACTTTCAGGAAACAACAGTGAATATAGTTGGAAAAAAGTGTCAGTTTTCAAGACTGTAATACACCTTTCGAGTCAGCATTCCTTTAGAATATACCTGCCAAGGACTCCTTTCACAAGCTGGAAAGAGAAACTGACGGACAAAATCTACAACGAGTTGGAATCTCAAATTCCTTCTCCAGCTGGTAACAAGCACTAAGTTCTCTATTTTTATTTATTTGCGATGCAGCCTCTTGGTTTTTGTCGGCATTTTCAGATGGATTTACACCGCAATTAACATACTAGGAAATCTAGTTGTTTTGTATCTGTAACCACCTCTTTGTGCGTGGGCTTTGTATGCGCTCGTATATGGCAATTGTTAACACGTAGTTGAAAATACCACCATTAGGACACACTCATTGTTTGCTGGCTAAGCCTTGTTTCCTCATCGAACTCCTTACAAAACGAGCATTTGCAATGCAATAGGTCTCACATTTACGCAAGTTTGACCTATTGACATTTCAAATAACAATGCCTTTTATTTTTGTTTTTAAAACATAAATAAACAAGCATTGGCATAGCCAATAGGTCTCGCCTTTGGGACCTTGTAAGTGTTTAGTTAACCAGCACAATATCCTTGGTGCAACAACATCAACTGTTGCATAGCTAAACACTTATAAGGTCCCAAAGGCGAGACCTATTGGCTATGCCAATGCTTGTCTGTCCTTAATTGCTGCTTCAGGAAGGATGCAGTGCAAAGATGTTGTGGGTGCTCCTGCCTGGAGCCAGCAGCAGTGCTCCCTAGTATAAATAGCATTGATTTACACAAACGCTGTCTGGGAGGCAGCCTAAGAAAGACATTAGAAAGAGAACAACCCTAAACTGGTTCTGGAACAGGTGATGGTGTATGCAGGCTCATGCACAAACGGGCACTTGCACTCAGTAGCAGAGAACTTTTCAACCCACACATTACAGTACACAAAACTGTAAAATCAAGCGCACTAGTTTGAGGTATTTAGCATAGGCCAGCTCATTGATTTTAGGTGATGGTAATAAAATGAAGAGGGCCCACAGTGTCACATAGAGGTATTAGGCCCAGTTAAGGAACTCCATTTTTACATGCTCATGTTCTTTAGTTGCCTTCTCTTCCTAAACACGTAGACATTTGACACACATTCATTTGTGTGCGCACACAGGATAATATTCCCCGATCTCAGTTTTACTTACAAAACCACTTCGTAGGCGCTCTATCAGAACACCTTGAACATTCTGTACAAGGGCTAAGTTCAGCACACAAGATGTTATTTGTTTTTGGCTTCTCAGCGACAGAACGATCACAATAGAATCAACAATAGCTTCCTGACTGGGGCTTTGGCATGGCAATATGAAGGATGTTATTAAATATGACATCAAGCCTTTGTTTTTTCAGAGGAGCATTTCGCTGGCACTAGCAGGTCGGTCCATGCCGGAATTCCAGCTCAGCTGATTCCTGTCACCTCATGCGAGGGATGCTGTCCAACTCTACACCAAGACGGATAGCTTGCTGACACTTACCCACAGGTAATGGGTAATGAGACCACCTGACAGGGATTTGGCAGATACATTCACCTTAGGCACAATAGGGTAGGAAGCACTAGGTAGGAGTACACTATATTGCAGTAATTGTATGCTAGCATATAGTTTTCTGTAATGATCAAAATGGTTGAATTAATCTTTTTCACCATTCTCGTAATGTTAATCAGATTATTCCTTTTCCTTCAATTAATCATGGCAACTCATGGATTTTACTCGAGAATCAATGCTTCAATAAATATTGAAACGCTTTACTGTGTACTTGTGTATCTCTCTGGGTATGCATAAGTGACTGAGCAAAAGTGTTCTAGATCTGTTACCACGATTTCCTTGGAGTCAGGGTTGACATGCTCTGAGGTTGCACATCCATTTGTTACCCTGTAAGGTTAGGGGTACAGAAGGGGCACTGAGCTAGTAGGACTAAAGGCCAACATATCGTGAGGGGTGCTCTGAATCCGTCTCGCACCAGTCCAACATTGTCCAACAAACGCACACTTTTACTTGAAAAAGTATAAGCTGTACGATATGGCGCCGCCAACATTCTAGGTTGGGTTCTTATTTAATGGATTGCCTGAGTAGCTTTCTTTTGTGTACCCAAAGAACCCACCTACTAACGAAAGGCGTGCTTGGTGTTAGGGAAAATTATCCTCTGCTGAGTAGGTAAACCTTATGTATTAGTTGTAGGTTGTTCAATCTTGAACCTTTCAAAGAATCTCCCCATAGAAGTACCCTCTCTGATTCCACATATTCAAATGTCTGAGAACGATGACCCACCAACAGTTAACATACCAGCTAACTGCTGACATGCTGTTATACAAGTGCTGTTGCAATGTCTGCACCAGGTGGGCGAAGACTTTACTTTTGTGGTTGAGGCACACGAAGCAATGAGGACAGAGGTAGTCTATTCCTGGGTTGCATTCCCAGCAGCAAATACAACTTCAAGACTGTTTCACATATACACAGCAGATACAGTTCCTAACAACTAAACAGCTTATGAAGCTCTAGAAATACCATTAACTTACCAAGAACACCAATATTGGTTTGAAGGTGCCCTACCAAATAGATACAAAAATGTTAGACCTGGTCCCCTTAGCAATGGGGGACCAACGTGGCCAGTTTTAGCCAGATACACACCATATCCAGAGAGAGATGATCTGAGAGCTCTAATACTGCTTACATTATACACAGATCTGGTTAAAACATATAGATGTTTAACACAGTTTGTCATGCGAACCATGACAATTAATCCTGCAAGAGCTGCACAATTGGCTGCTACAGGAATTAATCCACAAACAATTAATGCAGTAAAGGGTAAGATTCCCGTCAGACCGGAGGAAATACCATTTTGGATTGCACAAAAAACAAGCCAGCTTGAAGCAGTGTTTCCCCATACGGGACCTCAGGCAAAACACAGAATTCTTACATTTTGCTTGCCAGTAGGGGAGGATCCCCAGATGGAAGGCTGATCTTCTTGGGGTACAGTCTTTGCTGCAGTATATACCAAAACACACGGTACACCCTCATTAGCTGTTTTGCCAGAGGTGCTTAGGCCAGATCCCAAAAACGTACTGGCAGACCCTTCCCTGGATTTGGGGATGAAACTGATTGGCAATTTTGCAGTGGTGTCCGCCATACTGTTGTAACATTAAAGGGGAAGCAGCAGCGTTGGCGGTACGCCAATGACTTTAGCTTGACTCGGAACAGGAGTGCGAGCTACCTAAAATTGAGGAAACGTATGCAACAATAGGTCGAGATAATTTGGGAGCCAGACCTAGTAAACCACAGATGAAGAGACATTCTGAAAAGGATAACTCAAAGCAAGCACCTGAATCTTTGAAGAAGTAGGATAAAAAGAAACAAAGAAAAGACTAAGTCACGGGGTGGATATCCTCAACAGGAGGCCATTGAAGCGCTACAACCTGCTTAACTGTGACAATATTAAGAGGCCTAACGGGTATCAGGATACTGATGCACATTCATCTTGTTTCTTTCAGGATTCATCCTAAAAATGCTCAGAGAGGAGGACGGTCAGAGCACAGATCAGAGGAGTACGTGAAACCGAAGGACGACTCCCAATGCTCTTCTGACTATATAATGAGAACAAAAAAGCAAAACCTAAACAGTCCAAACCTCAATTCAAAAAGGAGCAGGAGGCTGGCATAAAAGTCAAACATGCCACGGATATTGAGGACACTGCTTCTGACCGGGAAGTGGGCTTTGACCATGTTGGACAGCGCCACAGAAGTCATGATAGTTCGCCAGAATCTGATGGATTGTCTGGTGGTAGCATTGAGTGACTATGTCCAGGTGGAAACACCGGATATGAGAGTGAGTGTCCTGCATCAATTATATGAGTTGCAACTCCGATTGGAGGGGGACGTACCAAGAACCATTAATATTCTCTTTTGGGAGAACTTGTTATTCAGCTACGATATGCTCTTGGCCAAAAAGAGTTGGTTGCCTGAATTTGTTATGGATTGCCCAGCTGGAGAAACTGTAATTTTACCTGCTTTTCCGACCTCGTCCCAGAGACAGTGAAGCATTCATAAGCCTAGGAGTTGGCTTTAGCGCTAGTTCCTGCGTTATACCGCAACCATGTGGGGTGGGATGACGGTTCCCCTTATCTCGTTCTACCAGTGAAGTCGACCCCATAACCTCAAAGATAATACCCCTTTAAACTGAGGCTATGCAACAAGATAGATACTCACACAACTTGACTACCAAGTGTAATGGAAAGTTGCACCTCCCCTATGAATAATCCTTTGTTTCCAGTAATGAAACATTACCATTCATATCGTCTAATATTAGATTAGACACCTGAACACAGCTACATGTACATTCTCTGTATAAAACGCGCACAGCACTAATGAACAACATAGTGTGGAAGAAATACAAAACAACCCTAGACATTTCAAATGGATTTTTCTGCCAAAACATAGTGCCTGAAAGCAGGTATTTGACCGCATTCAGCGCGCTGTGTTCTCAAAAGCAGTTCTGTTTGCCTCAAGGATATAAGAAAGGCCCGGCGTTTTTTCCAGTTAGGTTTACAGAACTTTTTCAAGAATATGATGACCAGGCATTGTGCTATATTAATGACCTCTATCTGACGAATGATGGCCTTTCAACATACTTGGTAAGGGTGGATCGCATAATATTGGTTTTGCTCACAGGGCTACAAACTAAATTTTAAAATATCAAAAATAGTCCACCTCAATAGTCACCTATTTTTAGAATATGAGCTGCCAAGTGAAGGCAAAAGCCTAGTGATACATTTCCTCCAAGTATGCGCTTCTACAACCACTGAACACCTTAAATAAACTCCAATCGATTTTGGATTTCCTGAATTTTGGCAGAACTTGAATTCCAGATTACGCAGAGCGGGTAAAACCGTTCTACGACTTGATAAGTCTAAACTTTTCGAGCACACATTGGACAACTGAGCACACACAACTCTTACGTTCAGTACAAACTGACATGCTAGCTTCAACACACTTGCACACACACGCACACACTTACACACGCATGTAAACACCACAAACCTGGTGATCCGTACCATTGCAGGTGCATCAGGGTATACCTATGTTACATTCAACGAAGGTGACACTGTACCAATTGCATATAAATCACATTTATACACCAATGCTGAGAAGCTTTTTGCACCGACAAAAGATTCTGATGGCAATACAGACTGCTGTAGTGAGAGAAAGATACTTTGCTCAGGGGAAATGCGCTATCGTGTCTCCGGTTCCAGCCCTAAAGGCTGTCATGAAGGCCAGCGTTCCTACAGCTAAAGCTTTACATCCGAGATGGATACAGTGGGCCAACTCTCTCACTGCAACAGATGTAGACTACAGATTTGACTCTACACTACAAATAGAAGCATACCCGCAATACAAAAATGAATATCCTCTGCCTAATGAAGTCATGCTTCTTGATCAGTACGATTACATTATCTATACTGACCGTTCTGCACAGCCTGCCATATGGACAAAACACCAATACTCTGTAGCGTGCGCCGTTGTAAAAGGTAGAATTGAGGATGGTGAATTCCGCCCTCACAAGACCTACATGCAGTCACTAGGTGATTGCACAGTGCAGCTGGCAGAACTCATGGCTCTAATTCTGGCACTGGCAAATTTGGATTTCGGATTCCCCACACTGATTGATTGTGTGTGATTCGTATTAATGTGTCCAGTCGTACGAGTACTTGCACTACTGGAGCCAAAATAGATTCAGAAATTCTACAGGGTACACCATAAAGCACTAAACGCTTTGGAGACAGGCGGCACAACTCAGAGTGTTTACCATAGACTCATGTAATACACACACTGAATCACCAATGTGTTGAAATACACGCTGTAGGGAATCCATGGCTGACATAGCCGCAAAGGCAACAGTGCAAACTGCTGCAATCGCTGCAATTACTCATTCAAGTACGAGGGTAGATGGAGAGATCATGGTGGCTGTCAGCACTGCACACAATGGTACCCACCTGCAGAAAGGCTTTCCAACAAAATACTCTTAACAGTTAAGTGCGCAAAACATTGTTTGCTCAGATTCCCATGGGGGGGATAGAGTGATACCGAATTCAGATCGCAGGTTAGAATTGATTCTAGCAGCACACGAGGGCCTAGCATTGGCATACGCAGGGGTGGCAGCTACAATTTCACTATTGCAGCAACGATATTGGTCGCCAGGTCTCTAAACCAGACAAAGGACTTCGTCCTTAAATTGGACATCTGCCAGCAGATGAAGGGTTCCACCGTGGCGCATTCACCACAGGCACCTCTATTGATCTGACAAGCAACTTTGCTTGTGTTTTCCTGGACCACTGCGGCCCTTTACAATTAGACGGGGCTTACGCATGCATCTTGTTAGCTGTGGATTCCTGCCCTCAATTCCTATGGGTTTGGCCACAGCGATCAGCTGATGCCCAAACTGTTATAAAAGATTTGCAGGTAATTATCGGGACATATGCAGTAGCCACTTTCCATTTGGGCCATGGTCCGGCATTCGCCTCAAAGGCTCACAGAGACACCATGGGAAAATTGGATGTTACTGTGCGGTATTCTTCCCTCTATCATTCAAAGGGAAATGCAGAAGTGGAGAGGAAATACTTGGACTCAAAGAGGTCTTTAACAGCGAGGGTATTAGGTTCAGGTTGCAGCTGGGTTCAGGTTGCAGCTAGATTCAGGTTGCAGTTCGGTTCTTCAGCTGTACTGGGTCCAGAGAGCCCTAAACAATCTGCCTAGAAAATCCCTGGGTGGTCGGACTCGCTCTGAGGTATTGTTTGGGGTTAAGATGTGGGTACCAGACCTTGACAGTCCAGGTACAGTGGTGGCTGAAACATCATTTGACATCAATGAACGTTTGGAAGTTTTACAGGATCTGAACAACTTTTGTGAAGCTCAGAGTAACATCCAGCAGAAACATTATACCACTGGTAAAGTGAACGAAGCATCAGCAACTGGTTGGATCCCCGAGGTTGGTGAACTAGTTTGGGAGAAAATTGTGGACAAGGGAGAATTTGGGCTTTCTTACAGAGCGCTTGTACCTGTCCTGGCCATTAAAGGTACGAGAACTGTACTTCTACTGCCCTTGCTGGTTGCAAAAACACTGATTTGTGACAATGGATCTCGTTGAACCACACTAAATGACCGGTTCTATGCAGTAGGCCAAGAGTCATCCTAGGTAGTTACCTGCCTTCTCTCACTACACTACAGGAAGTTCCGATGGACGTTTTGATCAATGATAAAGCCTCTTCTCCCTTCCAGGGGACAGCTAACACTGAAGTATCACTACTTTCTGATACATCAGCAAACTCTTTTTAGACGTCCTGCATAGAAACCTAGATTTCAGTTTGACAGACAAAGAAAGTGTCTACCGCAGCATACCACCACATGAGTCTACTCCCAGTTCTCCAAAGAATGCAGAGTTACCAAAAAAAAAGATCAAACAGCCTCCGGCTATTTCATGGACTTTGACTTCTCTTCAGATTCATCTGACCTACCACCACTACCGCCCCAAGGTAGAATGTGTGACTTCTACATTTTGCTGAAAAAGACATCCTTTATCCCACCATGGAGATACTTTCAGATTAGTTTCTTTACTTTTCTGTTTCCTTTGTATTGGTTATGTGACAGTCTTTAGTCTTTTTCTTGATTCTTAATGGTCACAAACTCCCAGAGTGCTCTGTTGTTGAACTGGTGAACTTGGTTTTGAACCCCACCCTTCATCACACAAAGTGCGAAGAGACCTTTCCCTGATGAACACTTCTGCAGTTCCGGTTCCTGATGGGATTGTTTAGGATAAGTTATCCAACAATATATTTGGACCCACTGAGTTGATTCAAATTCCATATGTATTTAAAATTTCTCTGCATGATTTCATCACCCCTAGCTCTATCTCTGATGATTGGATATTGATACAGTGCATGAAATGTTGGATGATCTGCAGTATTCAACAGTTTTTAATAAAAATGAGATGTATGAGGGCACAGGCTGATTTTGATGAAATGTTCTGTTTTCACCATTATGGTCACCATTTCCTGCATAAAGCAAGTACTCTGCGTGCAGTGTTTAATTAGACACAATGGAAACACTTCCTACACCACTGAAGGGTAGCTCAAAAGCATTTACTCAGAAGTTTGCATATTTTTTAGGTCATAATACAGCTGACCCAGAGTCTTATTTTTACAAATTAACATCCTCACGGGCTATGAAAAACTATGCTTATTAGCACCAAACTGATATATTCTGCATCCTTCATTTCCCAAATTTCTGCACAAGGGTTTGACTTTTGGAAAGACTATGTTGATTTAAAATCAATTTGGGGTAGTAGAGATTGGCAGGTTCAGGGAAACAAGGCTTTATTTAGAACATGTCTTATACCACACCAAATGATTTTCCTGAACCAAACTGTGCAGCAAACATCCTGTCTTGGCATGGCTATGATTAAAGATTTAAATACACCAAATATGCCCACATTTGCGCGGTTTGCAAACTGGTAACAATTCACAAACTACATGGAGGAAACATTAGACCTGCTTCGTAATGGCTCATACAGTTCTTCAGACACAAATCAAGAGGGATGGTTAGCGTGGCCGTTAGCTACTAACAGATGGCAGGATCGTTTTCTGAGCGAGACCGACAAGTGTAAGATCAGTAGGCTTGACCCAATGTATGTGCAGACACACTGGGGTGGTGATATCTTAGTGTTGGGAATTTATGCCTTGATTGGCTAAAAACCTCAACATTGTCTCAGGTGAAACAAGACTTGTCCCTTCTTTCTTATGACCTGGGATTACAGGACTTTTTATTAGATCCCGAGGACCACGTCAAAAGCGCTTTCTGTGTGCAATATACAATGAAGTGTGGAAAATTTGGCAGCCGGATGCTGCTGAGAAATTGCGCAAAATTGACAGGGAAAATTAAGAAAGGGCTCTGGCAGTAGTAGATAATGGTATGACTACCCTTTCCACCAGAATTTACTCTCTGGGTAACATAATGTCTTCTACAATTGACATCATACAGTGTCATGTCTTCCTTATAACCTGGGCAGATGCAGCTTAGGACTATAATGATACTGAGTTGGACTTTGCAGACTTCGGGCTGGTCATGTTCCATGGAGACTCCTAAATGCCACTAGCTTGTTTTTGCCATCTCTCAAAAGAACAGATAGTCGTGGCAAAGGACGCAACCTAGACCATGTTATACACAGAGAACCTAGAGAAACTGCCATTCACTGTTACTGAAAAACCTTCAGTGGATTGGATAATCCACAGATTTGTCTGCCAATTTCGACATTTTACTTCCAATACTGCTTACAACACAATCAAGTGGGCAGATATGAGGTGCTAGGCGAGGGGTGTGTACATGAGTCATGGATCTTAGCTTTCAAGTACCGATGTCGGAATAGGGAGACTTAGGTTTTTCTTAGGGGGACTGAATACAACTTCATGGCACATGTAATGCATCTCAGGCAAACTTGTCATGCTGCTATCACATACAAGCAACTGCTGCCACATACAAGCAACTGCTGCCTTAAAAGTTCTCCTGAGGAACTCTGGGCTTCTTACTCGGTCAGGATGTTGTGTTCTCCTCTGCCCTATCCTGAAGGATGCGGGTATCCAAATATATTGGAGTAGACGCCTCACTCACTTATCGTGACATGCTTCATCATTGGTGCCTATCCACACCCGGGTAAGGTGATACTACCCGGGCAGACTCAACCATAGATGGAATGGGAGTTCTTAGATAAAGCAGAACTGGATAAGCAGGGATTCAGATAAGTGATATGTTAAAAATACCTTAAGGTATACCCAAATGCTATGCTTTATTTGGAGGATACCTGGGGTATGGATAAAATGTGAATTTGTTGGGTTTTACTGAATGCAATCATTCAGTTGTACCCCTGTTACCGTGCCAACATGTTTCGGCCCTCTCAACTGCTGATCAGTGCTAGTGTGCATGTGCTCTCTATTGTAAACTTGGTAAGAGTGGTCTACACCTGTTTGGCATATTTAATTTACCTGTCAGTCCCTTGTACAGTGGTATCCTATATACCCAGCGCCAGTAAATTAAATGCTACTGGTGGACTTGCAGCGCTGCTTGCGCCACCCACCAAAGTAGCCTTTCAAACCTGTCTCAGGCCTCTGCCACTGCAGGGCCTGCGAGCGCAGTTTACTACCGCTGTGACGTGGCACTTAAAGTGGTTGCCACGTCTGCAACTCCCCTTTTACTACATGCAAGTCACCCCTAAGGTAGGCCCTAGCTAGCCCTATGGGCAGGGTGCGGTGTAGGTAAAAGGTAGGACATGTGCCTCAACTGTGTCTCATGGCCTGGTAGTGACAAGCAGCCTATTTGGTTTCTCACTGCTGTGAGGCTGCCCTCCCATAGGAATGCATTGGGGATTCCCGGATATGTGCTTCAGTGGTAATTCCTGATCTGAGAGGGGTAGCGTGATCAGGTTTGGTATGTTTGGAATGTTTGGTATAGTGGCGATAAATCCTGTTTATTGGTGAAAGCGGAATTATTACTATTTTAGAAATGCCACTTTTAGAAGTGGGCATTTCTGTGTGCTACGTGTCTTTGTGCCTGCTTGATGTGTATTGACCGTCTGGTTCTGACTGACAGGGGAGAGGGGATGTGCATTCACTCCAGCCAGTCCCTGGGGGGGTTGAAGTGTGTCCTGCCCTGCCTGGGTGACTCAGCTCTAGGCTGAATAGGCCTGGTCTGCATTTGGAGTGGTGGGAGGAGTAGCACCTGCACCTGAATAGGGCTGTGCCTGCCTTCCACAACGATAGCTCTGCCCCTCTGTGGTGTCTGGAGCCAGGCTTACACTAACAATGGAGGTGTTGGTGCACTTGTAAAGATATTCTAAAGTGCCCCCAGAATTGGTTTGGACTGGGCTCAGAGCCCTGTGCAAAGGGAAGAACAAAGGCATTGCTACTATAAGTACTGGGGCTGTGACCCCATGTCTGTTTAACTCACCTGGAATAGAAGAAGACACTGCGCTGGCAGGGAACCACCACTGGAACTTTGCCTTGGGAGCTGCTTTTCTGACGGAACTGCCCCTATGCCCAAGGACCATGTGTGCTGGCCTGCTGCCTGTTTTCTTGAAGTGAGTTTCCCATTGTTCTCACGGAGCCCAGCATGCACAAAGGGAGCCACACAGAGGGCACCAATAGACTTCGCTCTGCCATTGTGCACAGCTATATGAAGCATATTTTCGGTGCTGTGGAATTTATCCCGTCGCCTGGTCACATATTTTAAGAGGCTATTTCTTATTATTGTCCTTTACAGAAAAATATATGTATATATTGACATATGTTCATAGTTTCTTTTTGAAATTTCTTTTGCACAGTTTTTTTCATGTTTTTGTCCTCAAATTAATTTTGATATACAGGAGAGGGGCCTGGCCACTACTCCAGGCCAACGAACCAGCCACGCCCCCTCTCCTCGTAGGCCCATAATCAGCAGGTCTCTCTCTCTCCCCAGCGGGAGGGAAATGGAAGCCCGCCACGGCCCGCGTTCGGGCTGCTGCGCTGTGCGTGCCTTCCAGCTGGAGGTGGGGGGACAACACTCACCCACTCCAGTCGCAGCAGTACCTTTGCTGATGCTGGCACAGAGCACCTCTCCGATTCCTGGTGGGCGGTCCCGCTTGGGCCCCAATCACGCGGTGCAGCCGCTCCGTCACTCAAATGAAGAAAAGGGGCAGGACACGGAGTGAAGTCTACCCCGGTCTTTGGCTTTCTTTTTGGAACGCGGCCCCGCCCACACCCAGGCTTCACCTCTGCCTGACTTCCGGTGTTGGGGCACGAATACGGAGCGAAGTCTCCGTCAGTTTTGACTCCTCTCTGCTTCCGTGTTGTGTGGCAGCCTGGGGCCACGCAGCAGAGCCGTGGCTGCAGCTGTCGGAGTCGGTGCACGAATATGGGAGGGAGAGCACTCAGTTTCCTCAGCTCTCCCCTTCCGCTTCCCGGCCACTAAGGGAGCGCTGTGCTGCCCACGCTACAGGGCAATGAGACAGCGCTCTTCCCCAATCAACAAAGTAAGCCTACTCTGTGGGTAGCAAGACTAATTCCAGTGCTCACCCAGCGTGTTCTGAGGCAATGACCAACAAAAGCACTCCACCATAGAGGCACGAAGCATGGACTATGCAGCACTCACCAGCGCCACGTTCTCTTCAGCCCAGCGTAGCCGACTCCCCGGCACGCCTTCGGGCCCGCGGACTCGGCTGGGGGTTCTAGGCCTTCGATGCCGGCGGCTTCAGTTCCGGTGCCGCAGGGATCCAGGCCTGAATCCGGATCGGCGCCGGTCGACCTTACGACACCACCTCCGGCATTGACGACACCTCCGCCCCCTCTGACGCCGGTTGTGTCCCCAGCCGGCATCGACCCTGGCCTCCATCCTGACCTGGACACGGAGCCGGACCGGTGTCGACCGACGCTGGATCCGGTGCCGAGTGGTACTTTTGTGCTAGTGTTCTATCCTGGCATTCCCTATCACCCTGAGTAGCAGCCAGAGAGGACGAGGAGGACTGGGAGGGGTCTGGTGACCCTTTAGCTGACCAGTTGAGTGCACCAGACTGGAGAGAGGAGTTGGCTGATGCCGGTGGTCTGGATGCTTTCTCCCCCTACCGTCGCTATGGAGGAGGGAGCCTCATACGCAGTGGTGTTGCGTAAGGCGGCTGAGGCCTTGAACCTTGAGCTTCCTACACTGGCGGTCAGGACTAACCTCTTGACCGAGGTGCTTCAACCGGCAGCGGCCTCTTCGGACCCCCTCCTGCCGTTCAATGAGGCCCTTACCGACATCCTTCTGGGCACCTCGTCCAAGCCCAGCACAGGGGCTCCTGTGGATCGGATGATTGCCTGACGCCACTGCCCGGCCCTGGGCGACCCACTTTTCCTCTCCCAACACCCTACCCCTGGGAGCTTGGTGGTTTAAGCCTCTACTTCTAAGGGTGCATTCCCTACTGCTCCCCCAGATAGGGAATCCAAAAAGCTGGACCATCTTGGGAAGATGTTTTCTTCCGCCAGCTTGGGACTGCGGCCGGTGAACACCGCATGTCTTTTGGGCTGTTATTCCACTGTGTGTGGGATACGGTTGCGCAGGTGCTGCCACAGTGCCCGGAGGAGGCCCGGGCCACTCTCTCCCGCGCAGTCGCTGAGGGTAGAGATGCAGTGAAGTTCGCCATTAGGTGTGGGCTGGACACCGCCGACTCGCTAGGCAGAACAATTTCAACGTTGGTAGCCCTACAACGCTATGCCTGGCTGAGGTCCACTGGCTTTTCGGGTGATGTCCAATCGACTCTTTTGGACATGTCCACTTTGTCGCCAAACAAGCGACTGCCATCAAAGGGCAACGCGCTCGAGCGCTTTAAGGATTTTCGTGCTACGGCCAGATCCTTAGGCTTGCAGGATGCCTATTTCAACATCCCCGTCCTGCCAGCCTACAGGTGTTACCTACGGTTCACGATAGGCCACAAGCACTTTCAGAGTGTGTTGCGAAAACGCTTTACACAATGCCTCTGGGATAAGCCTGACTGCTCTGCCAAGCTACCAAGGGGGTGAGCAGGGGTTATCTTCAACGTGTAACTCCCTTGCCCTGACTAGAGTGGTGGGTTCTGCCTGGCCTGGGTGCATACCCTAGCCAACCAGAAACCCCATATCTGAAAGAAACAGTTAGTTATAGATTCCTTACCTTAGAATTACCCCCAGGCGTCAGACTGGATCCTGAAAGTTTTTTCGTCAGCAGTACCTCTGCGCGTCTGAAGGTGGCGTCGGTCGGCTCTGCGTCCATCATTGGCGTCGTGGTCGCCGGGATGAAGTCGTGGTAGCTACTTAGACGCCGCCCTTGCGCTGACATCAGTTCTTTCTTTTTCCACGCCAGCCAGCACAGATCCGGAGAGAGCGGTACCTCCAGTCATTTTTTGACTGAACTTTTGAGCGACTTTTGTCGACGTCTTTTTGAGTCCTAACCGAGTCCTGGTGCACGTAGGGATGCCCGGCTTCAAGGCCTGCTATACCTGTTCCCGCATGATGTCGGTAACTGATCCGCACCGCGTGTGCCTCTTTTGCCTGGAGCGCGACCACGACCCCAAGTCGTGCTCCGACTGCCGAACCATGGCTCCGAAGTCTTTGCAGGAGCAGTCCCGAAAGCCGCTCGAGTTCTCGGTCGCGAGGGAGGTCCGGGGACCGGTCACGGAGCCTTCACCACTCATCATCCAAGTCTTCACACTCTGGGTCAGGTAAGTCGAAGCACAAGAAGAAGTCGAAGAAGCATTGTCGCTCTTCGACTTCTCCCCGGCTGACGCGACGAGGGATGCGGGCGGTGCCACTTCCGCGGCTCCGCGTGCGGAGCTTGAAGGGTCGACTCCGAGCTTCCCTCCCTTTCCGGGACCCGGAGCGACCCCTGCCCAGCTTCGTCAGTTTTACGAAGCCATGCATGCCATCTTTGGGCAGCCCGACTCCGCCGGCGTGCCTTCGGACCCTGCGGACTCGGTTGGGGGCCCTAGGCCTTCCCTGCCAGCGGCTCCGGCACCGCAGGGCCCCCTTGGATCCAGGCCTGGATCCGGATCGGCGCCGGTCGACCTTGTGACACCTCCACTTGCGCCAACTTCACCGGCACCGCGTCTGCTGCCGACGCCGGCTGGACCTCCATGTGAATACGGAGTCGGACCGGCGTCGGCCGACGCCGATGGGTACTTTGGTGCCTGCATTCCACCCTGACCATTTTCAGCCAGTTTGGCAGCCAGAGGAGGATGAGGAAGACTGGGAGGGGTCTGAGGACCCTCTCACTGCTCAGTTGGAGTACGACCAGGACTGGAGAGAGGACCTGGGGGATGCCAGTGGTCTGGGCACTTCACCAGACCTTGGCATGTTGTCTCCTCCTACCGTGGCAACGGAGGCGGGAGCGTCTTACGCAGTGGTGTTGCGTAGGGCGGCTGAGGCCCTAAACCTCGAGCTACCTACTGTGGCAGTCAGGACTAACCTCCTGACAGGTGCTTCAACCGGCAGCGAGCTCTTCGGAGCCCCTGCTGCCGTTTACTGAGGCCCTTACGGACATCCTTTTGGGCACCTGGTCCAGGCCCACCACAGGGGCTCCTGTAGATAGGATGGTTGCCCGACTCCACCGCCCGGCTCCGGGCGACCCCACTTTCCTCTCCCAACACCCTTCCCCCGAGAGCTTGGTGGTCCAAGCCTCAGCGTCCCAAAGCGCATTCCCTACTGCACCACCGGACAGGGAATCCAAGAAGCTGGATCAGCTTGGGAAGAAGTTTTCTTCCTCCAGCTTAGGGCTGCGGTCGGTGAACACCACATGCCTCTTGGGCCGTTATTCCCACTCTGTGTGGGATACGGTGGCGCAAGTGCTGCCTCAGTGTCCGGAGGAGGCCCGGACCGTGCTCTCCCGTGCTGTTGCTGAGGAGAGACGCAGCAAAGTTCGCTATTCGTTGTGGACTAGACACTGCTGACTTATTAGGTAGGACCATTTCAACGTCGGTGGCGCTTTGCCGTCACGCCTGGTTGAGGACGACTGGCTTTTCTGGGGATGCCCAGAACACCTTGATGGACATGCCTTTTGATGGCCGTTGCCTGTTCAGCGACAAGGCAGACAGTGCGCTAGAGCACTTCAAGGACTCTCGTGCTATGGCCAAGTCCTTGGGCCTCTCCACCACGTGCCCTGCACGTTCCGCTTTTCGCCCCTTTCGTGGCAACGGAAGGGGTGCCCCACCACGTTCCTTTCAGAGCCACAGGCCAGCGCAAGCTCTTCCACCTCAGCGCAGCCGAGGACGTGGGAACAACCGCCGTGGTTCTGGAGGCCAGCGAGCGGGCTAGTCCACCACCGCCCCCTCTGCAGCAGCCTCCAAACCCTCCTAGTCCGACCTTTCGGGGTCACCAAACGCCAGTGGGCGGCAGGATCCGCCATCACCTCCCCCACTGGCGCACCATCACGTCTGGCAGGTGGGTGTTGCAAATAGTCAGAAGGGGCTACTCCCTCCCCTTAGAGACTACCCCTCCCTCCATGCCACCCAAGTACCATGGTATTTCGGAGGATCACCTGACCCTTCTCCAACAGGAAGTTGCGGCTCTCTTGGCCAAGGGAGCCATCAAGCGCGTCCCCGCCCCAGAAGTAGGTCGTGGTTATTCCCACTACTTTCTGGTGCCCAAGAAGGACAAGGGCCTGCGTCCTATCTTGGATCTCAGGGACGTCAACCGCTTCCTCCGGAAGGAGAAATGTTGACGCTCGCTCAGGTCTCGTCTGCCCTCGACCCTGGGGACTGGATGGTAGCGTTGGACTTGCAGGACGCTTATTTCCACATCCCCGTCCTGCCGGCCCACCGGCGTTGCCTGCGGTTCATGGTAGGCCACGAGCACTTTCAGTTTACCATGCTCCCCTTTGTCCTTACCAGCGCCCCTCGGGTGTTCACAAAAGTGATAGCAGTAGTCACAGCTCATCTGCGCAGATCAGGGTTTCCAGCCTTCCCCTATCTAGACGACTGGTTGTTGAAGGCGGGCTTGCCCCAGGCAGTCGTTTCCCACCTCCAGACTACGGCCGACCTCCTGCATTCGCTGGGGTTCTCCATCAATGTGCCGAAGTCACACCTGACCCCCTCTCAGAAGCTCCTCTTCATTGGAGCGGTTCTGGACACGGTGCAGATTTGGGTCTATCCTCCCGAACAGCGAGTCCGGGATATTCGGGCTATGATTACGATCTTTCGACCTCTATCCCGGGTTTCGGTCAGGATGACCCTGAGGCTGCTGGGCCTCATGGCCGCCTGCATCCTGCTGGTCGATCATGCCTGATAGCATATGCGGGCTCTGCAGTGGGACCTGAAGTTCCAGTGGGCGCAGCATCAGGGGACTCTGTCAGATTGTGTCCAGATCTCGGAGGGCACTGCACGCCAATTACAGTGGTGGCTCATGAACCAGGATTGGGTCAACGGCAGATCCCTCTCCCTTCCCCAACCAGAACACACAGTGGTGACGGACGCGTCCCTTCTGGGATGGGGCAGCCACATGGGAGAGGCGGAAATCAGAGGCCTCTGGTCTCCGGCGGAGTCCGGGCTCCACATCAACCTTCTGGAGCTGCGGGCGATCCGGCTTGCACTGAAATCATTCCTTCCCTCTGTCCGGGGAAGAGTAGTGCAGGTGTTCACGGACAACACCACCGCCATGTGGTACTGCAACAAACAAGGCGGGGTGGGGTCGTGGACCCTATGTCAAGAGGCCCTCCGCCTCTGGACATGGCTGGAACATCAGGGCATATCCCTGGTGGTTCAACACCTGGCAGGTTCTCTGAACGCCAGGGCGGACCAACTCAGCCGCTGGGGCATGCTGGATCACGAATGGCGTCTTCACTCGGAGGTGGTGCAAGGTTTCTTTCAACAGTGGGGAAAGCCTTGGTTAGATCTATTCGCCACCGAAGAGAACGCGCAATGTCAGCAATTCTGCGCGTTGGAATTTCCAAGGCGGCACTCGCTAGGCGATGCTTTTCGTCGCGAGTGGAGCTGCGGTCTGTTGTACGCCTTTCCGCCTATACCACTTCTGCCCAGAGTGCTGAAGATCAAGTGCGACCGGGCCCAAGTGATTCTTGTGGCTCCGGATTGGGCACGAAGAGTCTGGTATCCCGAGCTGCTCAACATGGCCATCGACCCTCCGATCCGACTGCCTCTTCGGGAGGATCTTCTGTCGCAGCAGCAGGGGATGGTCCTTCACCCGAACCTGTCCAGCCTCCACCTCCTTGCGTGGAGATTGAGCGGTGGCAGTTGACGTCATTCGACTTGCCTCCCGAAGTTTGTGATGTAATCTTGGCAGCCAGGCGTCCCTCCACTAAGACGGTATACGCCTGCCAATGGAACAAATTTGTGGCATGGTGCACAGCAAGGGCTGTGGATCCCCTTTCTGAGGTCCTCTTGTTCCTCCTTTCTTTGGCCCAGCAGGGCTCTGCTCTGGGCACTATCAAGGGCTATCTTTCGGCCATCTCTGCCTTTCTTCGGCTTCCTGATCAGCCTTCTCTCTTCAAGTCCCCGATTTGTTAATAGTTTCTTAAAAGGCATAACTCATCTTTTTTCCTCATATCCCCTTCGTTATGCCTCAGTGGGACTTGAATCTGGTCTTGACCTATTTGATGTGCGCGCCCTTTGAGCCGCTTCACAATTGTCCCTTAAGACTTTTAACTCTTAAGACTGCATTCCTGGTGGCCATCACATCTGCCAGACGAGTGAGTGAGCTCCAGGCTCTTTCATCCAAACCTCCTTTTCTGGCTGTACATCCGGACAAGGTTGTGCTTAGGACTCCTCCATCCTTTCTTCCCAAGATGGTCACCTCCTTTCACATCGGGCAAACCATCACTTTGCCAACCTTCTTTCCGCATCCTTCCAAATAGGAAGAGAGGCTCCACCGTCTGAACCCAAAACGTGCGCTTTCTTTCTATCTGGATCGCACAAAACAGTTCTGGGTGGATGACCAACTCTTTGTTGGCTACGTGGGCGCCAAGAAAGGTCGGGCCGTACACAAGCGGACCATTTCTAGATGGGTCGTTTTGTGTATTAAAGCCTGCTATTCTCTAGCTAAAAAGGAGCCTCCAGTGGGGCTACGCGCCCATTCCACCAGGGCGACAGCAGCCACTACTGCTTTGGGACGAGGAGTTCCTCTACATGACATCTGTCAGGCAGCTACGTGGGCATCGCTGCACACGTTTACGAAACACTATTGCCTGGACAGCCAAGTCCGGAGAGACGGCTTCTTTGTCCATTCTTTTCTCCAGGACTTTCTGGTGTGATCTTGGTTCGCAGTCCCACCTCCGGGGTTGGTATTGCTGGGGTATCTATTCTAAGGTAAGGAATCTATAACTAACCGTTTTTCAGATGAACAAGTTACTTACCTTCGGTAACGATATATCCGTAAGAAACATAGGTTAGTTATAGATTCCTTACCGCCCCACCCATCCTCCCTGTTCTGCGAACTGATTTCTAGGGTAAGGACATCCTTTCAGGCCCTAGTTTTGTGCACCAGTGGTCAGTGTCTTGCATGGCTCTGCGTTTCTGGCGCGAAAAGTCGTGTACAGAACTGCCGTCAGCGCGCGAGGGCGGCGTCTAAGTAGCTACTGCGACGTCATCCCGGCGACCACGACGCCAACGACTGACGCGGAGCCGACCGGCGCCACCTTCCGACGCGCAGAGGTACTGTTGACGAAAAAACTTTCTGGATCCAGTCTGACACCTGGGGGTAATTCCAAGGTAAGGAATCTATAACTAGACTGTTTCTTACAGATATATCTTTATCGAAGGTAAGTAACTTGTTCTTCTAACAGTATGCTGGTACGCAAGGAAGTTGTGTGTTAAACACAGAATCTATATTGTTGAGAATCTTCTTCCAGCATCAGGTTAATTTGGGACAGTTCCATAGGTGCACTAGAGTGCCGGTGCCCCTGCACCAACTCCAGCACTCTTTACTGCGCTCTGGACGCCGTTTCTATATTCCAGCGGGCGTCCAGTACCATTATGAAAAATCTTATCTGCTAATTCAATGTTCGACATGTTGCATGCTGTGTTGTGTGCTGTATAGAATATCCTCCCATTCTTTGTGTGTTAGGGGTCTCCCTAGCTCCACCTCCCAGTGCATCTGGCCGTCGCTCTTGTGCTGAAGAGGGGGCTGGCCTAGGAGAGAGTACAGTTCTGAAATCAGGCGAATGTCCTTATTGTTTCATAAAAGCCATTTCTCGAATTACGTTGACGTGGGCATGTGGTTTGACAGAGGAATGTAACACCCAGTGTCGAACTTGCTGATATTGCATGCGGTCGGTCTCGGTTACAGTAAAATATTTATTCATTGTGTCAAACGGGAAAATCACAGCGGTGTCAGAGGTCGCCAATCTGTTTGCACCCCGTGGTGTGCCATCGCCGTAAACAGTCCTCCAGGAGGCCCGGGGAGAAATCCAGATTAGCAAAGAGATGTCATTAGTGAGGGTTGTGGTGTTAGTTTGTTCTGCACTGCACTTTGTCCCATACCGCAAAGGTGGCTCAAGTGATGGGTGAGGAGTACAGCCCCCATGCCCTGCTCTATCAGGGCAGCCATGGTATTTTCCATGTGTGTGCCTGCTGTGATTGTGCCCAAGGCCTGTGTGCTGATTGCTGAATATGGGTTAGTGCTTTGGGGCACAGCCCACAATGGGGCTTTTTTAAGAGTAGGGCTCTCTCAGGATTTCCAGAGATGGCTGGATGTTACTATGGTAGGGTAAACTGGCATTGCTTGCCAAGGACTGCTCCTCCTGGTGACCCTCTCAGCATGCTACGGCACATCTTGCCAATGGCTCCCCATCGCAGTGTAGTTAGTCACCGTGTGAGGCACAGCATGGCCTTCGCAAGTCATTTAGATCCTGCGAGGCTCTCATCACCTTGAGACCTGGTACTTAGTGGGTTGAGATGCTCCTCCCTAACCAGCAATATGCATGGGCTGTGATTGAATAGCTTCTCCTGTTAGCTTTCGGCATTGTGCTTTCAACAGCGCTTTTTAAGTTGTGTAGGTTCGAGGATGCAAGGAGGCTAGAAGGAAAAATGTGTAGTATTAATGTGGCATGGTGCGGAGTGGAATTACGGGAAGTGTATTTGTTGCATTGCATGTATTTACATGGAGTGGCATTCTTTGGCGTGGAGTGAAATGTAGTAGAGTTGAATTATGTGGCATGATGTTGAATTATACTGTGTGGATTGCAATTATGTGGTGTGAAATAATATAGATTGGAATGGAATTGTTTGTGGAAATGTGTGGCATTGAGTGAAATTGTGTGTAGTGAAATTCTATGTCCGGACCGGAGGCTAGGATTATACTTTACTTTCTTTATTCCTTTTCCAGCTGCTTCAACTTTAAACAACAAAAAACTAACATTCCCATAATACATGCTGTAAAGGTCATCCACTATCCACCAATAGGCAGTCCACATGGTCTACAAGGGCATATGCTTTCCTGCATGACTTACTCTTTCTTTTCCAGCTTCCAGCACATAAGTACACTTTGTAGTATTCTGATGTTATGGTTTTTCTACTATGTTATCTCCTATGTTATTCTGTCCCTAGGTGCTCATCCTGTGTGAGTGTTCTGAGTGGAATGTTGGTGTGTGGGTTATGTGTGGAATGCCTGTGTGACTGGATGAGTGATGACAGTTGGTGAGAGGGACTGAGCAGCTAGCAGGCTGCTCCTGGTGGGGCTGTTGATATGAGCTTACTACATTAATGTCCCTCTCGCTTGTCTAAGGCTGGGAAATTAAGTGTTTGTTTTAATGGAAAAAAATGTATTTACTTGTGTAGCAATACACTGTTGACTGCTGTCAGAACGTTGTCTTGTTGTTTCAGCCTTATTGGGGCCGCAGGAGTGCTTTCGTGCGATCCGCTCGCGGCCCCCTCACTTGACAGGCAGCTGTGCGGTGCGCACAGCGGAATTCCAGGTGGCGCGTGTCCATGCGTCTCGTTCTGAGTCGCGCTGACCGGCGGGATCAATGAGTGCTCGGCACAGCACCCGCAACTTCACTCGCTGCCTGATTTGCCTGGAAGCCCTTACGCCCGCAGCATGCGGGTCAGTATCATAATTATTGCCTCAGTTTGACGCCCGCTTGGCGGGTCTGTAATTTTTCAGCGCGCCAAAGACGCGAGTGCCCTTGCTTTGAGGAGGCCGTTTAGGGGCGGGCCCAGGCATCCAAGACACCCGGTGCATTTAAGGGTGAGTCGCCCCTTAGTGGATATATAAATCCGACTAGCTCACTTTGGGAGCACGAAATTAGTGACTCCAGTCACGCCACGATCAGCCTTGGGCTACTTTGATCCCCATTCTGGCGCATAGAGCGCTTAGTTAGACAGTTTGCCTGATATTTGCCCTAACTGCAGAGTGCTCGCATTCATCGTCATGGAGGAGGATTATACAGAGGAGGAGTCTCTGCAGGTTCTCCCCCTTGAGTTTTGCGATGCGGTGGACGCTTCCATCCACCAGGCAGTGGCAGCAGCCATGGGCCCTTTTGAGCGTCGCATAATGAAATTCTCATACGCTTGCCAGGCAAATCAGTCCCAGCGCACCCAGAAGCGTAAAAGCTCCTCAGGCATGCATATGGCGGCTTTTGAGCGCTTGAAGAGGGCTTTCTTAGCCAGAACAGATGCAGGGTTACAGGATATCATCCCGGAGACCCCAGAGGCTCCCAGCTTGCACGAGGATGGGGAGGAATCCTTGGGAGAATCCGCTGATGAGACAGGTCCCTCCAGGCCCTGGCGTCCTATACGGTTGCCCTCCTTAGATGCACCCAAAGGCTCAGAGGAGCTCTCAGACATGTTGGTCCCTGAGGATCTAGTACACCCCTGGTCCTCAGAGTGGGTGCCCTTACCCCGAAGTCTCGGCGTTCGTGGCAGGACGTCTACACAAACCCCTTGAGAAGGAGGTGCGAGCTTGCCTCCGAGCAGAATCGCCCCGCCCTACCGGGCAAGGTGGCGTTGACGCCAGAGGTTGACCCAAAAATGGCCACTTTCCTGCAGAAGTATATACGGGACCCGAACAAGGGGATAGATAGATCGAGGAAATCCTGCCAGGATAAATTATTGGATATCTCGGTGCCCATTACTAAGATTCTGGAATTGGCGGGGGAGGCCAAGCTGGCTGGCACCCCACTTTCCCCAGAAAGGGTTTCAAACTGGGCGCAACGCGCAATAGCCTTCCTGGGTAATGCCAATTGCGCCCTCTCTACTGAGAGGCGACGTTTCCTTTCTCTTGAAAGTCGACCCCAAACTAGGAGACTTGGCTTCCTCTGAGGCAGGCACAGTGGCACATGGCGGGCTCTTTGGGGACCCGTTTATCAAGGAACTAACCAAGTTAGTCGCCACATTTACGTCTTCGGATAATGCGCAGGCCTCCATTAAAAAGGTTTTCCACCCTAAAATTTTTGTCGGGCCAGCCATGGCAGAGGGCGCTCGACCGGCCGTTTTTATACCCACAGCCCTCAAAGAGGTGGCAAGAAAGCCCAAGATCCAGGCAGACAGGAGTTCTTCCAGTCGAGAAGAGGCTACAGAGACCACGGTGGCAGAAGAGCAACCAGAGGCCAACCCCTGGCTACATCAGTTGAGCCTTCCCCCCCTTCCCCATTTAAAGGTGGGCGGCAGGTTGGCGGTTTTCGAACACAACTGGAGGTCTATCACCTCCGACGCATGGGTGTTACAGACCATTCAAGGTTTTCTGATAGAGTTCTACGGCTCTCCCGTTCAGGAATTTCGGCCCCTTCCACTAGTTTTTGCACAAGATCAGGTCACCCTCATAGAGCAGGAAGTGGAGGATCTACTGCAAAAAGGAGCGATTGTACCAGCTCGGCTCCATCCAAGGGGTTTCCTCAGCAACATTTTTCTTGTAGACAAAACAGACAGCTGTCGGTGACCGGTGATCAACTTAAGAGTTCAACCAATGGTTGGTTTACCGCCACTTCAAGATGGAGGGCAGCCATCTTCTGCGGGACCTCCTTCAACCCGACGATTGGATGGCCCGTTTGGATTTGAAGGACGTGTACTTGGTTTCTATAGTTTCAACGGAAGGATAAGGTGTACGAGTTTGCATCCCATCCTTTCGGTCTTTCTTCGACCCCGTGGTGTTTCACCAAGGTTCTCAAGCAGGTGGTGGAGACACTAAGAGCGAGGGCTCTCGTCTCATCATTTACTTGGACAACATTCTGCTTTTAGAGCAGTGCCCGCTCCGCCTCTTACAGCTGTTGCAGGAGACGGTAGACCTTCTCCAGAGCCTGGGGTTCGTGATCAATGCCAAGAAGTCGCTACTGAAACCTTCCAAACAGGTGACCTTCCTGGGGTTTATCATACTCAGTGTCTCGCACCCTGAGTCTCCCAGCGAGGAAGATGGCCAAGATTTGCAGGGAACTCAGGAGGATGCTAGCACGTTCCTCAACCTTGTTGAGGCAGATAGCTCGGTTGGTAGCCCTTCTAGCTTCTTCAATTCAGGCAATCTTCCCAGTGCCGCTCCACTACAGAGCTTTGCAACGCCTGAAGGCCTCATCTTCGCAGAGGGCTGCAGTATTCCGACCAGGTACCCATTACAGAAGAGGTCCGCATGGAGATGAGGTGGTGACTGGATCATATGGAAGCCTGGAACGGCAGAGCCATCTTTGGCTGCGATCCAGACTTGGTGTTAGAATCCGACGCCAGCAAGTCTGGGTGAAGTGTTCGATGCGGCGAGTCCTTTACAGGGCAAAAGTGGTTCGCCGAGAAAAGCTATCTCCATATCAATTGCCTGGAGCTGATGGAAGGTTCCTTCGCAATCCAGTGTTGGACGAAGGACGAGGTGTTCTGCAATGTCCTCCTGAAGATGGACAATGTCTCAGCGGTCCGTTACATCAACCATCTCGGAGGAACGAAGTCCAAGGCCTTGCCAAGGACCTTTTGGAAGTTTTCTCTCCCACAACATCTCGGTGACAGCGGAAGATCTCCCAGGAGCCTCCCATGTGATAGAGGATTGGTGTTCCAGGAGTTGGTCAGACCTCAGCCTGTGGCAACTACAACCACAGTCATTTCAGAGGCTCCACCGCTTGTGGGGCCCGTTCTCGATAGACCTCTTTGCGTCTCGTCTGGATCACCAGCTACCAAGGACGCTTTTCTCCAAGATTGGTCCAGAGACTGGGTACACCTTTCCCCGTTTGCGATGATAATGAGACTCACGGCACAGATAAGCAGACAACAGGTGAAGGTGGTGTTGATCACCCCATATTGGAGGTCTCAAGTGTGGTTTCCAGTTCTTCTGGAACTTTCCTGGGATTCTCCAATCCTTCTACCCTGAGATCCACTTATTCTGAGGGATTCCCAAGGCAATCTCCTAGTCCAGCAAGGGCGAATGCCCTTGGTGGCCTGGCGGATTTCAGGCATCGCTGGAGAGTCTCAGGCCTATTGAACAATGCTCAGAGGTTACTAGGAGCAGCTTGGGCCGACAGCACAAACAAACGCTACAGATCGGCATGGACCAGATGGGTCAGTTTGTGTGTTCGGAACGACCAAGATCCCATGGGATGCGAAGTGGTAGAGATTATGAACTTCTTGGCGTCACTAGCAGCTCAAGGCCTAGCGTACCGCACTATCAACTCTTGTAGGTCGGCGATCTCAACGGGCCACGTACCCGTCCAAGGGGTTCCAGTTGGGGAACATCAGATCTGTAAATTGATGTGGGGAATTCGCCTCACGCTACCTCTGGAGCCCAGGTATTCGTCGCTATGGGACGTCAATAAGGTTCTACACTTATTCCAATCTTGGCAACCCAACAAGTATTTGTCTCGTAAGGAACTGTCAGCTAAGCTGGACATACTCCTTTGCCTGGTGTCATGTCGACAAGTGTCCGATGTTAGGGCCCTAGACATATCTGGAAGGGTTTTCACGCCTCAGTGGGTCACCTTCCATATTGTTTGTAGAACCAAATCAGATTCCAAAATGGTGTCCTACCCAGCTTTTGATAATTCCCCTGAATTGTGCGTAGTCCGCTGCCTCAAAGAATATGAGAGTATGACGGAAGAAACCCGTCCACCGGGGGAACGCCAGTTACTGATCTCTCTAAGGAAGCCTTTCAAAGCGGTTACGCCACCAACTTTAACTCGTTGGATCAGATGGGTGATGCAGGAGGCGGGTATAAACGTCTTGCAGTTCGGTGCCCATTCAGTGAGGGGAGCAATGGCTTCGAAAGCTTTCTCCCTGGGGGCCAGGTTAGAGGATATCATAAACGCCGCAGACTGGTCATCGGACTCTATGTTCAAGAGGTTCTACTTCAAACCAGTCATAGACGTGGCGTCGTAGGTGGTGGATTAGCTTTGAACGAGCATAATCCTCGCCTCCGGTCCTAACATAGAATGAAAAATGTCCTAGTAATCATGACGGAAAGTTTCAATTCTATTAAGGACGCGGAGGCGAGGATTATTCCTGTCCGAGGCTTCGAGAGACCTGCTTCCAACCCAGATCCATTAGGACATATGACCATCAAGGTGCTACCCTGTTGTATGGTATAAGTACGTGTTTTTATTAATATCTATTCTTCTGGTTGTGAACACCCTGAGGAGGTAGATAAGATGTGTTTTTTCATTATATACATATTGTGATTTGATGGCACTATGGTCTTGAGATGCTTACCTGGGTTTACCTTGAGATTGGAATCATTGGTTTGTTTTTCGACTTCTTCCAGGTTCTGAGGGTTCCAAAGCAGACTGACATGACTCGAGGATAATGTGGTCGCAGTCGAAGAGGAAGTCCTGCAGAAAGCATATGCCCTTGTAGACCATGTGGACTGCCTATTGGTGGATTGTGGATGACCTTTACAGCATGCATTATGGGAATGTTAGTTTTTTGTTGTTTAAAGTTGAAGCTGCTGGAAAAGGAATAAAGAAAGTAAAGCATAATCCTAGCCTCCGTGTCCTTAATAGAATTGAAACTTTTCGTCATGATTACTTGGAAATTTTTCATTATTTGGCATTGTGCACAGGGAAATGTAGTAGAATTATGTGTAGTAGTATGTCATGTATTGTGTGGAATTATGTGACGTGATGAATTTGTGGCATGTGTAATTCTGTGGTATGGTTTGGATGTATCTGGTGTGTAGTGGAATTGTGTGGAGTGGAGTTGAGTTGTGTTGTGTGGAGTGTAATGGAATTATGTTGCATGGAGTGGTTTTATGTGAAGTCGAATTATGTGGCATGTAGCGGAGTGGAAATTTGTGGAGTTGAATTGGTTGGATTGTCGTTATGTGATCAGCAGCATGCAGAAATCACAAACTAAAGGGATGGCTTTGCGACTATTACCTATTCGTATGTAGTGTGCAGTAGTTTTCTAAATGCTATGGTATTTTGGCATTTCTGCCTAAAGGTTGGTTAACGTTATTTAAAGGTGAAACTTATTGTCTTTACCAGTATTTGTTGTTAAATTGGTCTGAAGAAGCGTATTACACCTAAATTACTAGTGGCATGAAGAAATCACAAGCTAAAAGTAAAGCTTTGAGAGGGGGTCAATCCACTCCTCTATAAATGGGATAGTGTTTGGATTTCTGCATTTTAATTTTTTTGATAAGCGCTCTGATTCAGCGAATGCTGTTTTATACAAAACAAAGACTTGTTGAGTCTTCTAACACATGCAACAATAAAAGCAAAGCCCTGCACCAGCCCTAGCAACATCCCCCGAGCATGAAAACTGGAAATGACACGCACTCTGGGAAATCAGCTGTATGGGTGAGAGAGCAATTACAACTTGTAATATACCTAAAAATGCCAATCTGAATAACAACAATCAAAGCCCTCTTTCGAGGCCATATCAGAGGCTTCCCTGGTTGTATAATACCTCAGTTCAGTCGTGAATCGCTACAGCCCCTTGTGCTGCAAAACACAAAATCACCTGATAGAACGAACAGAACGCATCCCCACATGCCCCGCCTTCTGCGAGTGAATGAAAGGGTTTGTTAACAAACATAAGGATTTGGGCTCAACAGCTCCTTTGAATTCTGCTGATATGACAGAAAGCAATGCTATTCTGAAGTGTCCAGGCTGCAGGGAAGCAAAAAAAAAAAGGGAGAGGTAAGGTACAAGGTGGACTCAGCCTCCTGTCAAACGTACATAAACAAAAAGAGTCCACTTGTGACTGTCCTATCGATGGGATAGTCAGTGCTGTCAGAGAAAACGATTTGTTTTCTTAAAATAACCCTCACCCACCAAAATGACCTATGTAGTAGTACCAACTAAAGAACTTAATAAATATTATCATCCAAATAGCCAGGTAGTTTTTAACAAACACTCATTCTTCCTTTTGACCCTTCCACTCCAAGCCCCACATAGTCAACACCTAACAAAGTGCTCCCACGTCTCAGTTGGTTGTAGCATGCCCGTCCCGCAGCAGGGCAGGCAGAACCTGATGATGAAGCATGCCACCATGAGACATTTTGGTGGGTAAGGGTTATTTTAAGAAAACAAATCGCTTTCTCTGATAGCACTGACTATCCCATCGATAGGACAGTCACAAGTGGACTCTTCTTGTTTATGTAGGGAAGCAAAGCAAGGCTCCTCCTGGCAAAGACCAAGGCAGAAGCGAAAGCCATTATTTTCAGAAGTGAAAATCGTGTGTAAATAGTTTCTTGGAATCCGACTCCAAGTCGCCTCGGGAACAAAAATCTTTATCTTGTGTGCACTATTTAATATTTTGTTGAGAAAATGTTTCTCTTTTGAGGAGGTACAATTAAATAATTTCACTCAAGGACGGGCACCACTTTAAAAAGTTTGAAGACACTTCCATTATAGCAAATTAACTCGGAGGGAAACATTCTTCAGTCCCAAAACCTGCATTCTTTCCATTGGGAAACAGCCCTCTCCCCGTTCTTTCCCCTGAAAGAAGGAAAACGCGCAGACGCATCCAAAAGGATGTGAGAAGATAAGAACCACATAGGCCATCTCCCTCAATTAACAAACGCATAAACCGGACCGCGAGGGGTTGTTGGACGGAGAACGATGCTATTCTGAAGTGTCCAGGCTGCAGGGAAGCAAGGCTCCTCTTTCAAAATAAAAAGGCAGAAGCAAAAGCCATCATTTTCAGAAGTGAAAGTCGTGTGTAAATAGTTTCTTGTAATTGGACTCCAAGTCGCCTCGGGAACAAAAGCATGGCGAAAGTGGGCGCTTTCCCGTGAAACCAGGGAAACCCACGTAGACACATCCAAAAGAACGGGAGAAGATAACCATATAGACCATCTCCCTCAACTCACAAACAAACAGATAAACAAGCTGCGAGGGAGAGCGTGTCATGCCTGCAACTGAAGGCAGCAGAAAGTCATTTAAGAAAATAGTGCTCGGAGGCTGTAATTAAAACATCCAGAGTAAAAACAGACTTAAGAGGGCCAGTCCTCATGGGAGGTTACAAGAGAAAGGCAGTACTAAGGCGGGACTACTAACTATTCACCAATCAAAAGTTACCATTTTCAAAGGGCAGGAGCCTATTAAAGTGGGCGTTTTTTTGAAGCCCATATCTAGATTCTACTGGTCTCTGAGATGCATTGCCTAGGCAAGGTCTAAAAACCTGGGTGTATGGTTCGACCCCAAACTGACGATTGAGAATCAGTGTAGCCGGAAAATGCTTCGGGACCCTTAAAATCCTGAGGAAGACCCTGGACATGCTTCCAGTAGTGGCCAGGAAAACCATTGTGAATACCTTGGGGCTGCCAAGGGAAGCCTGAAAACTTTTGTGGATACAAAACGCGGCAGCCCACTTAGTTCTGAATCTCCCCAGAAGGACGTCTATCTCGAACGCCCTGGTTTCTCTCCACTGGATCCCAGTGGAAAAGAGAATCATTTACAAGGCTATGTGCTACTGCCACAAAATTCTTATGGGCAGGGGTCCCAAATACTTACGTACCATGGTAAAACCTTTCATACCTTCACGGAATTTAAGATCTGCCAGGCGCAACCTAGTGATGGTACCTCGGGTGCAGAAGGTCAGGCTATGGACCCGTTCCTTCAGCCATCTTGTGGCTATGACATGGAATTACCTACCGATGCATCTGAGAGCGGAACCAGTGGAAATTATCTTTTGTAAAGGACTTAAAACGTGGCTATTTAGGTTAGCTGTAACTGTCTAGCGGCTAGTCCTCCCCTTTTCTTTCTGTAAGGTTAGATCACAGCGCGGGGACACACCGTTTGGGTGTAACCATGCGCTTTATAAAATGCTTCATTATTATCCTAATTGTTCATCTTACGACCGCATTGCATCGCCAAACAAGCTGCTTACATTTTTAAATTGAGACATTTTTTAGGTCTGGCTTGCCAGCGCTACTGCCAGTGACCTTATGATTTTGAAAAAAAAAAGAGCTTTCAGGAGTACTGCAGGAAGGGCCTTTGGATCAGCCCACATGTTGGTGGGTAGGAGTAAATGTTTTGGTTCGGCAGTAGCTGTGCGCTTCAACGGAAATAGTGCTTCACCTCCACTCAGATGTGTTTATTTTGTTTATCCTGCTGCCTATGGTAGCAGCAGTATGGCTGTCTAGAAGATGCTCACTGACATGCATGTAGTATCAAGCCTACAATGGAATTAAGATTGACCTTTCGGGTACGCCCATATGGCACTATTATAATGTTAAAAGTAGATAATTTGCGATGTTTCATTTTTCTCTGGCAGGAACACCAAACTGGGAGAAGAGCAGTCATGAAGAATGTCTTGGTGATTTCTAGTCAGAGCACCCCATCCTTTACATCATGTACTTGAGACTTTACTGCAGCTGTGTTTATAAAACGTGTTCATAATACCAAAAATCTCTGATACGGTTTTAAAAGTATGGTTAGTGAAATATTTTTGGTGTTATTGACCTTGTAGATGCAGTTGATACAAGACCGTATGAAAATGATCCCCCTGAAAGCACTTTTTCAAAGGTGCATGTTACTACCCAGGGCTCGTTCATGGTGTCATCGTTACATGCAGAAAACAGATTTAGTGTAATTATTTTTTCTTTTCTGTAAGACTTATTATTCATTTCATGAAGTACATTACAAACATTGTACCAATAATCCGGGTTAGTGAAGCAGCATCTCAGATTTCCGCTAAAGCAGGAGTACTTGCATGCAAAGGGACCATTATGAACATCAAAAGAAAAAAAAATTACAGTAGAAGTAATGGCCAGCTATACCTACTCCCCTGAACATCCGCCCCTCCTCCCATGGCCATGTACAGCTATTAGGCTTCAGAATCATGGCCTTCTGTCCCAGAGCCTCCTTCTTCCTCTCCAAACTTGGCTAAGAGCCCATTCCATGTTTGTAGGTCCTTCCCTGCTTTCTCATCCCTCCAACATTGACGGAGCCTGACCTCTTTGGCCATCGCCCATTCTATGACCTCTTTAATGCATGCTCGCTTCCCAGGTCCTAGGGAACTCAGCCATGAGATGGTCACTCATCTTTTTGTTAACACTAGTGCCAATTGTACAAAACTTCCATTCCATTTCCATCCCCTCCGTTTCCTTATGGACTACAGAAGTCAAATGTTCAGACTCAGGGCTACAGTGACTCCTCCAATACACTCCACCTGTTGTATCACTGCAATCCAAAAAGCATGTTCCAGGGAACTATACCAAGCCAAATGGAGAAAGTCTGCATGACTACTCTGACAGCTGTGGCATCCTTCTGATCTAGAGAGACCTACCCTGTGGAGGACTATTGGCTTGATATATGTGCGATGGATATAATTAAAATGTACTAATTTGAATCGTGCGTTACATGTCCCTTGTTTAACTAGTGCACAAATACCTTTCCAGTGTGTTTCCTCCAGGGGAGCGTCCACCCCACCTCCCATGCCGCCTTAGCCTGAATTGTTATTTAGGTTGATCTGCAATCATTGCCCTGTACAGGTTTGAAACTAAATGCCTGCCCCTGCCAAATCCCAGGAGCGCCCTAAACAATTCAGGCCGGGACCTCCGGGTATGTGGGCCAGATTTCTCGTGCTATGACCACTATGCTTGCATATAACAAGAACTGACACTCAACGAGACCAAAGTTCTCTCAGGCTATCTCAAAGGTAATAAAAATGTAATTGGGATAAAGATTGCATAGTGTCAAACAGTCTCCATTTCTCTCGACGCTGGTGTCTTCTGCTGTGGTCAGCTGATGGAATATCGGGAGATCCCAGAAAACAAACTCTCGCGCAAATGGGGCGTGTCAAAGCACCACCTTTACTGCACGCTTCCACAGTGTGGATGTGTTTCATTAGGTATAGTAGCGTGGCAAGTCACCTACCACTCATGTGCAGCAACTGTGGAAGCGTTGCCTTCCTCCTGTCATCCATAAGTAGATCCTTTTCACAGCTGTCTCCTTCAGTTAACCAATGGGCTGCATGCTGTAATTGGGATGCCAGATAATACTGTTCCATATTCGTCAAGGCTAATCCACCATCTTCAAGGGCAAGTGTAGAATCTCACGGGTGACCCTGCTTCAACCTCTCGCCCATATCAACATTGTTAAATGAGCATGTCGTTTTTTAAAGATTGCCCTAGGCAGTGTATCTAGTGAATGCTGTAAAGTGTAGAGGAAACGCGGCAAGAACACCATTTTCGCCACTGCCACGTGTCCCAAGAGGGATAGGGAAGTGTGTTCCAAAAACGAACCGATCTAGTTAAGCCCTCTATCACTCAGTTAATATTGTATTGATTCCGCTTTTGTGACGTGTGCACCACCATTATCCCCAGATAGCGGAAGTGGTCGGTTTACAAGCGCAGTGAGAGTTTAGTTAACTCGCTGGGGGTCCTGTCTCGCGAGGCGGAATATCAAAGACTTACTCATATTAATACGAAGTCCAGAAACGTCCCCCAAATGATCCAAGTGCTCATGAGCACGAGGAGCGCCTCGTCCAGGCTGACGGCTAAGAGCATGTCATCCGCATAAAGCGAGAGCAAATGTTTGGTTCCTGCACCTTAATTCCCAATCTCTCTGTATCTTTCCTAAGTCTGAGAGCTAGTGGTTCCAATACCAGCACGAATAACAGGGGGGGAGGGGGGATAAAGTACCCCTGCCAATCCCCAGAGGGTCAGAGCATAGCCTACCTAACCAAACCCTAGCCGTCCGCTCGGTGTATAGCAGGCTCACCCATTGTCTAAATCTGGGCTCAATTCCCATCGCCTCCAGGACTGCTGTCATGTACTTCGGGTTCACGGTGTTGAACGCCTTGGCGAAATCAATAGAGACAAAGGCCAAATCCTCCTCCCTATCCTCTGCTTCATGGATAACCTGTATTAACCTTATAATATTCATAGTGGTATTCCGTCAAGGCATGAACCTACACTGATCTGGATGGACCAGCCTGTCAATCTCTAGGCTCAATCAGGTTGCCAGCACTTAACATAATATTTTCATATCAATATTTATCATAGTGATCGGGCGGTAGAAGGACAGATCAGATGGCTCTGCACCAGGCTTTAAAATCATTGCAATAGAGCCCTTTCGCATGGAGAGAGGGAGTATTTTCTTAATTTGAGCTTCTGTGTAAACCTCAAGCAAGCGGGACTCCGGGACTGAAGTAAAAGTTTAATCAAATTCAGGCCTAAAGCCATCATTTCCTGGTGCTTTTTCCTGTTGTTTGAGACCCAATAGCCGCAAGGACCACCTCCAGGGTGAGATCGGCATCAAGCTCCTGTCTCACCAATTCCCCGGTCTGTGGGATTTGTATTTCCACCAGATAGCCCGAAAGGTGACCACTATTCGGGTCACCTGGATTGGCATACACCCGCTCCAAATACCTCCGAAAGACTTCTAAAATGTCATACTGGGTTCGTGCGTCACCACCGTGGGGTTCTGTAAAATTAAGCACAGTGCCTCAGTTTCCCGCCAAAGATTCCAGGCCAATAACCTGGCCGTGCGATCTCCCTCCCGGTGAAGTAGTGGTCTGTATGATTTCAATGTCAAGTTCTCTAGCCTGTCTCGTGTCTCGGTCAACTTCCTCAGAAGCTCAGTTTCCTGAGCTAGTCTACCCTCCTCCCCCTGTGAACGTCTCTGCACTATCACCAACTTTTCCTCTTTATGGAGGAGCTCTGTGTGTAGGGCACGCTGCACTCCGCAGGAAAGACTCCAACATTCACCCCTCAAGACTGCCTTCAGCGCCTCCCATTCCGTAGCTCGGCTCTGAGTAGTTCAGTTGTCGTCAATATATTCTGTCAAGGATTTTGCTATGGTGTCCCTATCCCCTTGGTCCTGCAAAATCTTAGAGGGGAACCTCCATAAGTAGGGGGAACGGGGACAACGGCTCCTCTGAAAGCTACATGCTACCGGTGCGTGATCAGATTAAACGCGTGTGAGGTGGACTACTCCCTGGGGGACATCTGCTGTGTTACAAGTATGCAGTGTAACCTGCTGAAGGTGCCATGTGTAGGCGAGTGACAGGTGTATTCGCTACTCCCGAGATGAGTTTCCCTCCAAATATCCCTGAACCCCATGTGTGACATGGCTTTGAGACTAGTTGTCATCCTGGGTTTAGTGCCTGGTTGGGGGGAGATTGGAGGGGGGGAGGGGTAGCGATCTAAATTCGAATTTACCACACAAAGGCGCCTACCCAGAAAGTATGTCCCCGACGTAGTGGATATCACCTCCGTGAGTGCAGGATAAAAGGATTCATCATGTGTGTTGGGACCATACGAGTTTATGAGCACTGTCTTGACCATCTAATTTACCCTGCATCAGTATGTATCGGCCCTCTACATCCGCTTCCATATATGTCAGTGCAAACCGCACTCCAGGAGCTATACACACCAGTACACCCCTAGTATAGGAGGAATAGGTTGCATAGTATGTTTGGCCCCGATTTAGCGTAATTCTTGAGGAGGAACCGTGCGAGAAAACGCTATGGAACTGTCTGAAAGCCATGGTTGAGCATCATAAACATCTCCTGTACAACTAGCAGATGAAAAAACTGCTGAAAATACTTGTAACTTTCTCTTTCTGGGTGCCAGATACATAGTAAAGAAACACGTTTCTCTCGCTGCCTTAACAGCTGATTCTTTATTCTATTTACAGCGTGACTAGTAACAGAAAATGGATATTATTTGGAGTGTCATTGTGCTGGATAGGTGTGAAGATGTTTGTCAGGCAGCCGGGTAAATATCAGAGAATGTTACTTAATTGGCTGACGTATGTGTAATGATAGCCTGAGACGAGCAGCTGGCTAGCTAGCAGTGTGTGGGTGTTAGAACTAAAATAGCTGATGCTGCTGCTGCTGCAGGAGTAAGGGACTTTGGTAGAGTAATGTATGACTAAGCATTGTGATAGCAGGATAGAGCTTCATTAAGTACACTGTATGCAAATCCAAACACAGGAAAGCCAAGGGGTACTACTGAACAGGACTCTGGAGCACCAGCAGTGTCACAAATGGGTTTAACCACTGTGAAATTACGTTTTGCTGCAGACTTAAGGTACATAAGCCGAGATGTTTCGGTATGCAAGGAGGTGCACTTGCAGATTTATCCATGGGTCTTTGTGCTGTAGTAAGAGAGAGATACATTATAAGATGTGGGTGTATTTGTGAGTCTAAGCACTGTAGCAGCAGTGCTGACTGATGCTGTTTTGGTTTTTTTGATAATCAATTTTATTGGTTTTTGAAAAACAGGGAAAACAATACAGATAAGCATTTGTAATTTGGTACAGTGGTTGACTGTTTGTTTCGCGTGAGCATACATTTAGACCCACACCGTACCACATTATCATATACAGTCTCAATCCAAGAAAGGACAAGAAACCCAGTCACCCCAATTGGTTCAACCATTTGCCCCAGACCTTTTGGTGTTTGTCTGGACATCCCCTAGCTTCGTACAGTGGCTTTTCTTGCGCTGCGCACCAATCTACACCTTTGCGCCATTTGGCTACACTCGATGGGGCGGTGACAGAATTTTTCCATGCCGCAGCGATATCTCGTTTGGCCACCATGGTGGCGGTACCCAGGAGGAGTTTCTGTACTGGATCAGTCTAGACTGTCCATAACTCCCAGGAGTAGGTTCTGGGGGTTGTGTGGCACCTCCCAACCCAGGACACCTGTAAGCTCCGATTCCAGTGCTTCCCATTACGGGGTGAGATGGGGGCATGTCCACACCATATGATAAAAATCTGCTGGTGCTAACCCACAGCATGTGCAAGATGGGGTGGGTCGCAGGCCTGCCTTGTAGAGGCAGTCAGGGGTGAGGTAAGCGCTATGGAGATAGTACAGTTGGACCAGGCGAAACTTGGCTGAGGTAGTAATGGTTTTGGGAGCCATCAAGGCATCACGCCAGTCCTCGTCCTTGAGGGGACCCAGCCACGCCTCCCATCGGTGACTGAGTGGGTCGAGCGTTGTTGGGCCATTGTTTAAGGAGCGGTATATCCACGACACCCCACCCTTCCCGAAGTCTCCCATCATGATCTGTGCTTCCATTGGACTAAACTCTGGAATTGTTGTGCCGGTCGATAAGTATGGGTTGAAAGCGTGATGTAACTGCAGATATCTGTAAAATTGTGAAGGGTGTAGCGGGTCTGTAGGTCTTGGAATGAGCGTATGTGGCCCCCCACCCACACATCTCCCAATTGTGATATACCAATAAGGTCCCACCCCCTGAACCCCTCCAAGGCTCCCACCTCCTTAAGCCAAACGCCCTGCCAGAGAGGTGTTTGAGTCAATTTGTTGTCTCACCGAGTGTGGCGTAAGGCTGAGCGCCAGGCCAGCAGGACCGTTCGAGTCATCGTCGGTAGGGCACTGGGCCACTGTACAACAGCCTGAATTCGTGAGAGTCCTAATTCCCCCAGTTAGATCCTATATGCTGGATCCGACCAGCCGCCATTGAACCAGTCGTGTAGGATGAGCAGCCGGGTTGCTAGGTAATCTAGATAAAGATTAGTCATGCCCATTCCCCCATCGAAGGGTGGGATCCGGCAGTGGGCGAGAGCCATTCGCGGCCTCGCTTTTCCCCAATGGAACTTTGTGGCAATGCGGTCTAGTTCCCTGAACCAGCTTCGCGGGAGGTGGAATGGGTATTCTGGATGATGCACAGGAAGCTGGGGAGGATCATCATTTTAAAAAGGGCCACTCTCCCCAGTGGGTTAAGTGGCAAGGTTTGCTAGCCTCGGAGATCCCCTTTGGCTTTTTTGACCAGTGGGGTGATATTGAGCGACCATTCCTAATCGGGGAGTAATGCGACCCAGATCCCCAGGTATTTGAACAACTGCCGCCTAATGGGGATGGTTGACTGCCAGTCGGAACATTCCCTTGAGAGGTGAAGGGGCACCAAGGTCGACTTGGCAGGGTTCAGATGCAGACCCGAGACCTGCTCAAAGGTGTGAAGATTTTGGAGGCATCTGGACCCGGACTGGGCCAGGCCTGCAAGGAAGAGCAGCACATCGTCTGCGTACAGGGCGATCTTGTCTTCGTGGGAGCCCTTCCAGTTCTAGCCTTGGACCCGGTCATCTGCCCGGATGAGGCATGCCAGAGGTTCCATCACCAGAGCGAAGATGAGGGGTGAGAGGGGGCAACCTTGCCTCGTTCCCCTTCTAATCGGGAACGTCTCTGAGAGAGCTCCATTCATAAGCACTCTCGCTCTAAGGTTTAGAATATAGGCCCGTACAAAGCGGCGGAAGTGTTGCCCCAGTCCCGCTGCAGCCAACACACTGTCCAAATATTGCCAGTCGACCGTGTCGAAGGCTTTTTCGAAATCAACTAGGAGTGCTAGGTAGGGGGTGAGTGACTGGCGTTTCGCTAGGGCCAGATGGAGGCGTCGTAGACAATGTCTTGTACTGCGTGCCGGCATGAAGCCGCATTGGTCCAGTTTGCTGAGGGATGGTCCCAGGCGTGTGACCTCTGTGTTGATAAGCGAGATTGGACGGTAATCCGTGCAGGCGGGCGAGGGTAGTTGAGTCTTGCGGATGACGACAGTTGCCGCATCCGTTTCGGGAGGGAATGTCCCAGTCTCTGTAAATAGGGCAAAGAGGTGGGGGACTAATATGTCCCGGTATTTAGCGTAGTATTCTTGCAGGAAGCCATCGGGGCCCGGCGTTTTCCCTGCTGCAATCAGGGAGATGGCATCACTTATTTCCTCCTGGGTGATGGGGAGATCTAAACCGGCCGCTTCGACCACATTGAGGTGGGGAAGGTGAAATCCTCCCAGGTTGGTCAAATCGGTAAGCAAGGCTTCAGGTCTTTGGGCTGAGTAAAGCCGGGAATAGTATTCGGCAAAGGCCTGGGCTATTGCGGTTGGCGTGCGATGGGTGATTCCGGATGAGTCCCGGACTTCTGGGTCTATGCGGTTTGCCAAAGGATACGATGCCAGTCTGTGCAGTATCATGCCATTTTTGTACGCCCAGCCATACACCCGGGCAATGGAGGACCTCCATAGCAGCTTAGCTGATTCTAGCAAGATTTGCTTATTCTCTTCCCTCAGTAGCGCGCGCTGCCTCGCATGAGATTCATCTGCCGTCTCAGCCGAGCTCCTCTCCAGGCGAGTTGCCTGTGCTTCGAGGAGGGTAAGTCAATTGTCTTAGGCTAGTTGCTTAGCCTTGAGTTGGCCCTTGGCGAAGCCGCAAATAGTGGCTTTACCCGCTTCCCAGAGAGTACCTGGAGAGGGGACAGAATCCTAATTGGTAAGGAAGTATTGTTGGAGTTCCTCCACGATCGCCGCCTTAATGTCCTTGTCCTGGAGGAACCAGGCATTCAGCCTCCAGATGGGGCTGAGTGTGTCAGAGGGGTTGCCTGGATAAAGGAGAAGAGGTGAGTGGTCTGGTTGCATGACCGCATTAGTCACCCCCCTATCACTGTCTCACCCAGGGACAAGGAGGAGATAACGTTGCTAACCTGTCTCAGGGTTGATGTGAGTGTAGCGAGCGGAACGTATATGGACACTAGATTAAGGATATTCCCCCCTAGCGTCCCGGACAAGGCCACAAAGTGGCCTTGGGGGTCCCTGGTGGCATAGTGAGTACAAAGGGGAGACTGCACCTTAGGAGGATGGCCACCCCGCGAGAGCCCCGTTCAAAACCGGAGTGCCAAACTCTTTCGAACCCATATCTCGCGAGGAAGGGACAGTGGTTACCCATGAGGTGGGTCTCTTGGAGTAAGAGTATGTCGGAAGTGTCTCTTTGGGCATACCTCAGGACTGCTGACCGTTTTACTCTGTCAATCCGTTGACGTTCCATGACAGAACTCGAAGGGGGTCCCCCCCTATTTAACATCTGTCGTGGCCTATGTGTGGGCCAAGGAGATATGCGGCTCCATTCCTTTGAAGGACTGGGCCGCAAGCAGCTGTAATCTGGGTTCTTGTCTTCTAATCTGTGGGTTTGTTGTGAGCTCGTGCTGATGCAAGGATAGAGTACTGTGGACATTTTGACAGTGGTGAACAAAAACTTAGGACAATGGTCCAACCCTCCCCCTCCCTCCCCCACCCTATACTTCTGGAACGGAAGCATCTGTCGCCCTATTAAATTCAAGGTTAACATGCTAAACTACAACGCTTAGCTTAGAAGTTGCGTGGAGGACCCCTCTCTTAAACAGGATATGTCCGTTGCATCGGCAGACTTATCTGAGTACTTTAGTGCGCTGGGACAACCTGTCCCGAGTTCCCGATGGCGTTCTGATCGGCTTCCCATGACCCCCAGGTTGGGTCACTCTTCTTTAGATCGCCGGGCTTTGGGAAAGGTCTGTCAATGGATTCGTTGCCTAGAGTCCTGGGGGGCTCCCCTCAGCAATTTGGCGCTCTGGGGAGCAGCTCCGTTGCTGAGAATGGGAGCCAGTCGGCTCAGTTTGATTTCTGGGCTCTTGGGTGGCAGAAGTGGGCAATCCTGATATGTCTCTGCGATTGCCACGACCTCTGCGTGAATGTGTGCGTCTTCTTCGTGCTCTAGGGGATGTCAGTGGGATCTCCGAGGTCTCGAGAGCGAAGTCGTAGCCCGGGACCTGAGGGGACGTTCCTCAGCCAGCCAGGTCCAAGCTGACTCAGGGGATTCAAAGAAGTGGGCTTTGTCTTGGAATACAACCCGGAGGTGGGCTAGGAAGAGCAGCCTGTATTGGAGATTAAGGGCACGTAGCTTTTGTTTGACCTCCGTGTATGAGCGCCGTTGGGCCTGGACCTCTCTTGTAATCCGGAAAAATCATTATGGTATGGCTTATGGTAGGTCAGGGTGTTCTGGGCTCGGGCTTCCCGCAAATTGCGTCCCTGTCCTTGAAGTTAAGGATTCTGGAAATGATGGGCCGCTGTGGAGCACCAGGCGGTGGTCTGGGCACCAGGGAACGATGAGCCTGTTCCCCCTGCAAACCATGCTGATAGTGTCTTTGGGCATCCACGATTCAGGCCATTTTTTGATGAGGGTCGCCGCCTGGCCCTGTTACAACCCCTCGGGGAATTCCACCTGGCGGAGATAGTTGCGCCTTGATTGTTTTTTGGCGTCTTCGATCCTTCTATACAGTTCTTTTGTATAGGTCCGTAGATGGGTTACCTGCTCTTTCAGCTGGCGAACGTCGTCTTAGACCATGGCGATACGAGATTCTGCCTCTGAGATGCGGGCTGTGGCGTTAAGGAGATCCTGTCGGATAAGAGCCATATCTACCCGGACTTTGCCAATTTTGTTCTCAACTGAGGCCTGTGACAAACTGATGGCTTGGAGAATTGTGGTAAGGTCTCCCACGGGAAGAGCAGGTTTCTCCACGGCCCCTTCTGTGGGTCCGGGCTCGTTTGTGGTGAAATGGTCCATCTTGGTTTGTGTTGCGGCTGGTTTCGGACCTCAGTCTTTCCCCATATTGAGTAGAGGAGAGGGCGACCCTTTGTCAAGGCTGTCTCAGGTTCACTTGGCCAGTCACCAATTTGGGACCGGAGGCCGACCCCTGCCTTATCGCTTGAGAGGCGTTGGGTGGGGGGGGGGGGTGTGGGGTTTATCTGGAGTTCTTTGGTTGGCGGGCGCCTTCTGTCTTGTCCAGGCAGGAGTATCAGGCCTGCGCACATGGTTTCTCACTGGATGGCCAAAGTGACTGGAGCCCTGTGCCACAGATATCTTAGCCTCAACGCTGACGGATGCCAGCGGGTTGGTATGGTGCAAGGGCAATTTCGCCTTTGGTGCCAGTTTGTCAGCTCACTGTGGGAGATGCTCCCTGTATTCAGCCACCGCAACCCTGGGGCCTGTGTTGACCCTGTATTTGGCGGTCTTCAGGCTTGATGTGTGCCGGGCTTGTTGCGGGCATGCTTCTATTGCAGTCTGTGTATGGGTCTCTTGTAAGGGCTGCGGTGGGGGCCCGAATCAGACGCCTGTGGTCTTTGTGCTTGGCCCCTGCTCCGGAGTCTTGAAGTTAGGGGCAGGGATCGGGCTCGGTTCAGTCTATTTCCAGCCCCCTGGACCTTCACCCCGTCTGATACCAGGCCTGACTCTGGGCCTTAGCTTAACGCCTTGATCGGTTGCTGCGTGATGGCTTGGGCTGGGCCAGATTCTTCCGATGGTCCCGGGTGATAGGGCCCGTTATCCGTACCGTGGGCGCTGTCGTCTCCTGTCAGGGAAGACGCTGGTACTTGTGCCTCCAGGCTCAGGGGATCCCAGTGGGCCGCGACGTGGAGTCGCAGGCAGTTGGTGGGGCAGATGGATCACGCGGGCTTTCTTGCTGTGCCACTGAAGGCCGGGGCGGAGGCCCCCACGTCCAGTGCCTGACAGCGCTGCGGCGGGGCTCTGCGGGAGGGACCCGCTCGTATTTCAGGCTCTCTATCGGGGCCTCCCCCGTCTTTGGCACAGGCCTTTCCCCGCTCGACCAAGATCGCAGCTGGCGGCTTACCTCAAGGTCCAGGATCTCCCAGCTCACAGGCCCGTTGGAGATGGTCGCCTTGGTTCTGCCTCTGTCGCGCTGTGTATGGCCTGGGGGCGCCGGCTGCTTCCTAGTTTTTGTTGTTCAGCCCGGGGCCTGACTCCTCGAGGCCTCACCCCCAGCCAGGATCTGCCGCAACAGCCGCACTGTACTCCCAGTCACAGCGGAAGCCTCCGATGGGGTGCCAGGGGGTCATGTGCCTCAGCTCTGGAGGCCGCCGGTGAGAATTTTGTTTTAGACTCTTCAAAACGCCGGTCGCGGAGTCTGATCCGCCATCTTGGTTGGAAGTCGTCCCACAGACCACGGAGCTGATCTGGTCGCGGGTGGTCGTCGCGGGGGTCTCGCTCACCGTAGGAGGCCGCCGCTTGCGTTAGCGAATCAATGTCTGCCACCGGGGGTGTTAATATTCTGCCGATGGACTAGTAAACTTAGAGCGGATGACGGAGGGTTCCGGAGCACTCTTAGAGTGCGACCGCCATCTTGACGCTCCAAGCCATTCCCTGACTGATGCTGTTTTATAATTGTTTTCTTTGTTATTATCTGACCCAGTGTTGCCCATATTGTGGGTCACGACCGTGACGATTTTTTGTGGGTCACGAAAGTCCAAGTAATAAAGATGCCTTTAAATTATGTTTAAACAGAATAGGAAACAGCAAAACCATACAAACACTGAATAGTGTATGTGACGCACCTCCCTCAATTTAAAGACACTGGTCCTTCATTTTAATTCCTCCTATATTCAATCTAACAATCGAGCATTATACTCTCACAGTGTGCAACACCACTGCCCCTGCTGTTTCAAAGAGGCGGTCAAGACGACCAACATAAACTTTGCCAACTGTAGGTTGCACCACCCAATCCAAATATCCAACAACAAATAATTTTACGAATGTCCGTCCAGTGTTGATAATGTTCAGAAATCTTTATTCTTCATTTTATTTGAAATTAGACACCAAGCAGCCAACTCGTTTCGTTCTGTTACAAGAACTTCGTCAGGGCTGTAAAAACATATTAAAAACATATATATAATATAATATATTGTCTATAAACATATAGCAATATATTGAATATAATATACAAAGACAGAAGACATTATTTAAAATTATTAATCAAAAATCCACTATTCCGAGTCTAAATTTAGTATTTGATGAACATGTGCTAATGACACATACAAAGACTAGCTCATGATTTAACTTGAAATTCAATTGTAATAAAAAAGTGATTTGATGTTCATACAGAAAAACACTTATTATCTTCAACATACATGATTTGAGGCAATTTCAATGTTAATACACGTCATCCAATGGTGAACCACTTTTTTCAATTTGCCATCCATTATTAATAGATACTTACAATAATAGATATTAAAAACACATGGCATCTAATAATAAGCCATACAGTTTATCTTGCATCAGTAGTAAATACTTGCAATAGTAGCCGCTATTAATAAACAAATGGCATCTAATAGTAAGCCATACATCAATAAAGGACACTTGCCATAATTACCCAGTATCAAAACCAAGCAGTCATTAGATGAGACTTGTAAAAGAGGATAAAGAAGTAGAAAAGAAAAAGAAAGGAAGGGAAGAAATAACAAAGGCAGTCAAACACCCCAAAATAAAACTATATAATAAAATTATTGAAAGGTAAAAGTAACCCTATGCACTATTTTTCATGACCGTTACCTAGTAACCTCAGTTTTGAACACAATTCATTCCATGTAAAGAGACAATACACCTACCAGAAGTATAATCATTTTCAAACCGAAGAGATAGTCATCAGGCTGGTTCAACTAAGAATTCCCCAATCAGCGTCACCTTTCTGTTAGTGAGTACAAACGAAAACAATTTGTGGCTTCTATGCCTAAAAAAAATATATATAATATTGATTGTTTGTTTGTAAACCTGATCTATCCACCAAAAAAATACATTCTTATCTCACTGGCATATCCTAATAAGCAATGTAACCTTGAAATTAAAAAACTAATAATAATGTACTGGCAATTATGTCCCTACTATACGTTTTATGCATATCAACAAAGAACACCACCTTACCTATCGTGCTGACTTGCCGGATGACTGTTCAGATCTGGCAGCAATATAGTATTAAATGGCTCTTGTGCCTACAAAAAATTACGGGTGACCATTACTACTCATGTGTGGTACCACTTAATACAGTTAATTCATTGTATCCCTCAGTTCAGACTATTGAGAACAAGTCTAATTGGCGAAGCCACCGAATACAAGGACAACATCCAGACCCCCGACACGTATGATAAAAACATACCAGTCTCAAAATTCCAAAACAGGCGTGCAATTAATTGTAGCGTCCTAATGATTCTTTCGCTATCGCGTTGGACACAACAGTTTACATATAAAACCCTAATGCTAGTGACTGCTATGCCCTTAAGATGAATATACTTCAAAACATATAATGTGCTGAAATACATTCAAGTTTGGCACATATGATGAAACATGCTAGGGGTTAAAAGAATTTGTTCCCCAAAATTGTGTTCAGACTATTGAGAACAAGTCTAATTGACGAAGCCACCAAATATAAGGACAACATCCAGACCCCCCCGACACGTATAATAAACACATGTCTGTCTTAAAATTCCAAAACGGGCGTGCAATTAATTATAGCGTCATAATATGATTCTTTCGCTATCGCGTTGGACACAACAGTTTACATATAAAACCCTAATGCTAGTGACGGCTATGCCCACAAGATGAATATACTTCAAGACATATAATGTGACAAAATACATTCAAGTTTGGCACATATGATGAAAATGCATGGGTTAAAAGAATTTATCCCCCAAAGATGTGACCAAGCGTATGAATAAATAAGCGCCAGTGAGAACTGTAAGTAGTTAAAACATTTAAGTATCAATCCTTTATATTGATCGACAAATGCAATACCTAAATCAACTTTTGCAACCAATATATATATATATATAGGATCCAATTAAAAATGTCTCACTTTAAATCTAAACATCTAACGGTTCCCAGACTCACCAGCAACGTGAAGTATCGAGCTGCAAAATATTTGTGTGTTCCAATGCTCAGAGGACGCCCGATCTGTCTCCTCCTATTTGAGCACCTGACTATGTCAAACGACGTTACCGTACGCCGTAGCGCACTGGGGGGGGGGGGAAGAGTCTCTTAAAACTACTAGTCTCCTTGAGCGAATCATGCCCCTTAGGACCCCAGGGAGGGTAAAAAAATTAGCCGTCACTAGCATTAGGGTTTTATATGTAAACTGTTGTGTCCAACGCGATAGCGAAAGAATCATATTATGACGCTATAATTAATTGCACGCCCGTTTTGGAATTTTGAGACTGGTATGTTTTTATCATACATGTCGGGGGTCTGGATGTTGTCCTTGTATTCGGTGGCTTCGCCAATTAGACTTGTTCTCAATAGTCTGAACTGAGGGATACAATGAATTAACCGTATTAAGTGGTACCACACGAGTAGTAATTGTCACCCGTAATTTTTGTAGGCACAAGAGCCATTTAATACTATATTGCTGCCAGATCTGAACAGTCATCCGGCAAGTCAGCACGATAGGTAAGGTGGTGTTCTTTGTTGATATGCATAAAACGTACAGTAGGGACATAATTGCCAGTACATTATTATTATAGTTTTTTAATTTCAAGGTTACATTGCTTATTAGGATATGCCAGTGAGATAAGAATGTATTTTGTTGGTGGATAGATCAGGTTTACAAACAATCAATATTATATATATTTTTTTTAGGCATAGAAGCCACAAATTGTTTTCGTTTGTACTCACTAACAGAAAGGTGACGCTGATTGGGGAATTCTTAGTTGAACCAGCCTGATGACTGTCTCTTCGGTTTGAAATTGACAATGATAATACTTCTGGTAGGTGTATTGTCTCTTTACATGGAATGAATTGTGTTCAAAACTGAGGTTACTAGGTAACGGTCATGAAAAATAGTGCATAGGGTTACTTTTACCTTTCAATAATTTTATTATATAGTTTTATTTGAGGGTGTTTGACTGCCTTTGTTATTTCTTCCCTTCCTTTCTTCTTTTTCTTTTCTACTTTATCCTCTTTTACAAGTCTCATCTAATGACTGCTTGGTTTTGATACTGGGTAATTATGGCAAGTGTCCTTTATTGATGTATGGCTTACTATTAGATGCCATTTGTTTATTAATAGCGGCTACTATTGCAAGTATTTACTACTGATGCAAGATGAACTGTATGGCTTATTATTAGATGCCATGTGTTTTTAATATCTGTTATTATTGTAAGTATCTATTAATAATGGATGGCAAATTGAAAAAGTGGTTCACCATTGGATGACATATGTGTATTAACATTGAAATTGCCTCAAATCATGTATGTTGAAGATATTAAGTGTTTTTCTGTATGAACATCAAATCACTTTTTATTACAATTGAATTTCAAGTTAAATCATGAGCTAGTCTTTGTATGTCATTAGCACATGTTCATCAAATACTAAATTTAGATTCGGAATAGTGAATTTTTGATTAATAATTTTAAATGTATTCTCTTTGTATATTATATTCAATATATTGCTATATGTTTATAGACAATATATTATATTATATATATGTTTTTAATATGTTTTTACAGCCCTGACGAAGATCTTGTAACAGAACGAAACGCGTTGGCTGCTTGGTGTCTAATTTAAAATAAAATGAATAAAGATTTCTGAACATTATCAATACTGGACGGACATTCATAAAATTATTTGTTGTTGGATATTTGGATTGGGTGGTGCAACCTACAGTTGGCAAAGCCTTTAAATTATGTATTTATCTTGTCACATTCGCTGCGCTTCAAAGACAGAGGTCAAATGTCAGGCTATGTCTTCTGGCAAATTTGCTGCTTTTTTAACATGTGGATTGGTGTTTACAAACTCCTTTCACTTTGCAGTCAGAAAAAAAGTAGTGAATTATGTGACAATTTTGCTGTGTTAGAGGTGTGTGAAAGGACATAGTGTGGCATTTTTTGTAACACAACAAAATGTAGATACCTGTAAATGAACTATATACATTTAGCAGTTAGTAAAGCAAAAATTAAGATTTTTTTGTAATTCTGAAGTGTGATGAAGCTAAGATTTTAATACGCTCTAAACATGACACTTTAAAATTGGTGCACAAATGATAAATAATCGCTGAAACATATTTCCACACATGTGCAATATAGTTGTATCAGTAAAACTGTGCAAATTTAGTGGCCTTTTCAGTGGAAATGTGTTGTCTGTAAATGACAGTGCGCTAATACATGATGCTTTAGTTACATTAAAAAATCACCTGCCTTATGTCCATTAAAGTTAGGTGGGTCACAAACGTTTGTTGTTCGAAAGCTTGGGTCTTAGTTCTGAAAGGCTTGGGAGGTCTAACCTGTTGTTCAATGAAGGGGGCGGGGGGACCAGGGAGATTTAGATGGTTTCACAGTACTCAAGTACTATTTGTCCCGCTGGGTGTTACACATGCACCACATCCAGCGGATGACTTTTTTATTGATTTATTTAGTTTTTAGTTAGCAAACCTCAGACCATACAAGGGTTTCAGAGAGTTCCACATAAAAAGGAGATGCACTATACTGGGAACTGGTGAGGCATATATAGCAAGGTCATGACATCATAAATGATGTTCAGCTTCTACATATACAGATTGGAGGAAACCTGCTGTGCGTCTTAAGAAGTCTGCTAGTTTCTAGATTAAGCACATTACCAACTAAACTAAATTTCAATATTTGAGGATCAACACAAAACAAATACCCCTGCATCACAAAGTCCTTTTTGGTTCATTTACATTTCAGATTCACTTCAACATTCATTGCCCCCAGGAGCCTGAGCAACAACCCTTTTAATACATCAGATGTTCACATGTGTTTTTTAATGCAAGAGCTCTGTTTTGTTTATAGGAAAAGGGAATTGGATATATTGTACTAGATTTGTGAACTGTTGAAGCACTTCCCTCTTGCAGATGTGAGTGTAGGGGGGGGCAAGACGCACACCCCCATACTAATCTGTATTTACAACTGCAGATCAAAGCGGACATTGGCTGTGAAGGAAGGACTCTTTACACTGCATGCTGCTTGAACAGCCATAGGAGAGGCGCACAGTAGACATCTGGAACTAGGGTTTGGGGTATTAAGGGAATTTGAAGTCTTTTGTGTTATAAACATTTGATTTTGTGATCTGAGTGGGGGTACTCTTATTGGGGATGGCCACTCTGTAGTGCAGTTAGCAGCGTTTGACAAAGCACTTCACCATCAGGGGTAGTAAGTGCTATAAAAATGCAGTTAGAATTAAATGCAGTGTACGTATGTAGCTCTTTGGAGAATTAAAGATCAGGCACTCATTTTTACCATCACATTTAAGAGCACATTGAAATACATCGGTTCAAGATGTGGACTGTACAAAAATCTCCCTTGCCTGTAATTTTGCTCCATCAAAATTACAAGCACAAGCCACACCTAGGGTGCACATGACGACAAACTTTTTCTTGATTCACTAATGGGATTGTGTTAGGGTGGTTGGGTAGGTGCATCTGCGGTCAACTGTAGGCATTCATTTTGTTGGATGGTGCATGGTACTATGTCACTTTCTGGTTAATTCTTTTCTTGGTAGTCCCTGTGATCTAGATTTATCCCTCACAAAGGCCCTGTTGAATCGGTTTCAGAATGTTGAGTGGTCTTGCATAAAATACATACACTTTCAACTAAGTGTACAAACACAGTATTGCATATCCAAGCTGGGATAGGGAGCCTAAGGGTTTATAGGCAGCCCACTCTTTATGCCCAGCTGCTGATGAGAGCTGCTACCGGCTTTCTTCTGGCGATTGCCATTTTAAAGGTGCTAGTGAACTAGGTGGCAACAAGAAGTGTCACCATGATCCTAAGCCATTCATACCTCTGGGCCCAGCTGCTGTGACCTCCCCCTATTTTTCCTCCAGCTTAGCTCATGCTCTCCCGTGCTAGCTCTCTCCTCCCATCATAGCTAGAGTAGTACTTGGCGTAATTATCTTCACCACCCCCCCAATCTTTCACCCCCAGCAGCACAAGGGCCCCCCATGAGGAGACCATAAGCAAGCAGGAAATTCCGGCCCTACGGAAGAAGCACATTGAGGAAGAAGTATGTGGATGTGGAAGCTCTGGCACTGCCGCGGTCTGTCTACTCAGCTGAAATGCAGAGCCTCCCTGTTAAAATGCAAAATGCCTTATGGTTGGATTCTATGTCCCTCAATTTGCAGATTCATAAATTTAGTCCAGAATATAACCAAAGGATGTGATTCGGGGCATTTACAGCCCCTTCCTTTGCTACAGAAGTCTCGCCGTCTCTCCCACCTTCGATAGCTCTCCCAAAAGTAGGAATGGAAGAAGTGCGTTTTCACTCCAGTTTTTACAAGGTTTCCTAAAATTTGTCAGTTTTAGAAGGCAAGCTTGCTTTTCCACTTTCTCCTTCCTCTTTACTTACAGACAGACAGAGCAGGATGTTGGTTCACCAGGGAATGATGCTGACCCTGGTTTCGAGTCCTCCTGTAAGGACCGCATGTAACAGTTACCCCCAGCACACACTCCTGGGTAACTTGCAGACCACTGAATTTGAGTCTCCCCGTCCATCGTTTTGGACTATTCCAGCTCTGGTAGCTCCAGAGAGCTAGTCGCAGTAAGCTACACTTTTCTGTCACTATACAACACCCTTGCTGAGACCACTTGGAATTTCATTAAACAAAGCTCTGTATTACACTTAGTTCCTTTAAGGAGCTGGTGAGAAACCATTTATTAAGCAGAACTGTCCTAAACACAACTCTTCATTAAGATGAACTCCCTATGAAGGGATGAGAGTAAGACTAGTGCAAGGTTTTCATAGGAAGACCTGCCTCTTTCTCTTCTTCATTTGGACCACTTTCTGGGTCACTTGAAAATTCAACCAAGAGGGTGGAGCCTAGCCGCACAGCAAGATATCAGCTCTTTGAGCAGCTCTGCCGGCTGTACCTAATACTCCGCCAAAATCCGTACCCATCAACGGTCTGATCAACTGCAGAGAGGCCCCAATTGATTCCTGATGACACTGACTCACCCAATAGGGGTCTCTGCAGCCTGCGACACCATCCGTTGTGAATAACGATCGAAGGCCTGAGAGGCCCATGAGGAAGCTGTGCCCACAGATGCAGGGCCTGCGGGCTAGCAGCATCTACACTTTGCCGGCGGGAAGCCTCAACACTGCGACGAGAAGTCGGAAACCAAGCGGGCGTGCTGGACGGCTGAGGGCCAAGCCTCCGGGCAGGCGGCAAGGCGCCGTCCGTGTACATCTGGAAACCCTGGGGGCTGGCGCCGGCCGGCCTGGAAGTAAGGTGCGGCCACGGGGTGGGTTGCAGGCCCTGAAGAGAACGCGACTGACCGGCTACCCCTGAAAGACCCGACAGCGGGGGGGGCTGTGCACGGATCCCGGGGTGGGATGTATGAATCCTCCAGGGCCACGCCCCCCGCCCGCTCCACTGTGTGCGGCCTGCATGGCTCGTTCGACCATAGCTGCCTCTGCGGTTGGAAGCAGGGGAGACCCGAGATGTCGGCGGAGAAATCGACCCGCAATGACTAACATTAGCCACTAATAGAGATACAGCAGCAGCACGGCAAGCCTTGACAAAGCTGAGCCAGGAGGAGAATAACACCTTACCGTTGTTAAGGACTTGCATGGGGCGGAGGAGGCGGCCTCCAGCACAGCAAACACCCAAAGCAGGCGGCTGGCCGAGGGCATTGATTGGGCGACGATCCGCTGGGGTGTTGAGTGTGGAGAGACAACACACGGCTGCATTGAGGGCCTGGGGCAGTGCAGACATGCCGTTCTGGACCCCTTCTCCCTGATACAACAGATCCGCGGCAGTCTGGGACAATTCCGAACAGAAACAAAACCTGTTTGGAGCTGCACTGAGAATGCACTGCACCCAGGACTATAACTCCGTGTAGCAGATAGATGCTGCGACCACCCACCCCCTTCTATTGAGACCTTGACAAGGAGGCCCCACCGGATACCCCCCAGCACTGTTGCTGAGTGGGAGACGACCTGCAATATTGGCGCATAAGTTGGCCAGCCGCAAAGTGCCTAAGCAGGGGCAGCGAAATTGAGGATAAGCAGCAAAACCTGACTAGGTCGGGCCGCGGAAAGACCAGTGTCCGGCTGAGGCTGAAGCCTGAAGCGGGGACGGAAAAGGCCCCCTGTAACGCCTTCTCCAACACGATATCCCTTGGAGGGGACAGCGGACCAAGGGGGCTGCAGTCAGGCTACTCTCCCTGGTGGGACTGAACACGAGGAAAGGCTGATTCAATATCACACCAAGAGCCCGAGACGGAGAGTACATGCCTTCCTGGGACCCCCTCCCGAGACACACAGGCCCCGTAGGACTCTGAGCCAACCCCCGGCCGAGACGGACTGCTCAGAAGAACGGCGGTAGCACACCAAACCCAACCTGCGAAACTTGCACTGTGGATGTCTGCTGGAGCCCCCTGCCCACTGTCCATCTTCACACAGAGGAGACAATACTTGCTGCGGCTGGAAAGAGAAAGCAAAAACTAGAAACTTCAACAACATGGACAAACCTGAAACTAGACAGGCCAAACTCCCTTTCGAAAGGGGAAAAAAAAAACATGCCAAGTGGACACATTACCACCGCGACAAGTCCAAGTGACACCGATTTGCCCACCGGAGGAAGACACCCAAGACGGCAAACTAGACCTCATGGCCAGTCGCCTCGACAGAATGAAGTCACACGTGGATAAACACGATAACAGACTAGACCACCTTGAAACTAGCGTCTCTGAGGTAGAGGATGACCAGACAAAGGGAAATGAACAACTACTCAAGATGTAGAAAGTACTTGAAGTAATAGGAGCCAAACATGAAGACCTGGAGGCGCGATCTAGATGCAATAACCTTAGAATTTTTGGAGTCCCGGAGTCCACGGCTATAGACAACATGGAAAATTACGAAACAAACATGATCCAGGAACTTTGTAGAAGCACTCTCTCCTGTATTCATAATCGAGCGGGCTCGAACGCTGGCCCCCAGACCATCACCAGGTGCACCAGCCTGCCCTATTATAGAGCGAATCCTAAACTTCAAAGATTGAGACGCGGTGCTGCGGCTTTCACGTGAACACGGAAATCTACAATATCAAGGAAATGCAATCTCCTTTTACCCGGACTTCACCATTACAGTTCAGACTGCCCGCAAGGAATTTTTGCCTACGAAATGGCTACTCTAAAAAGCTGAGATAAAATTCGCCCTCCTCTACCCAGCCAAACTACACATCACACATGGTAGCAGAGATCATCACTTCACTGACGCCAAAGCAGCGCTCAAGTTTGCTAAAGGATGAAGAAAGAATATTGTATTTACGGTGTTTCTATAGCGCAAAGCTGGCCAAAAGGCAGCTAAGCGCTGAACATGGTCAAAGACTAGCATATATTCAACAAGTGATAGAAAAGGGTAGCTGGTTTGTGGACGGTTAGTGCATGTAATATAGTGTTCGTTAAAGAGGTGTGTCTTCAGCTCTTTCCTTAATTAGAGCAGGAACTAGGCTGTCATGAATTTAGGGATGATGCTCCAGTTCCCGGGTGCATAGATGAAGAGGCCTGCTGTCTTGTTTTTCTTTTTGTACACTTCTTAGTTTGCAGTCTGGTGTCAGGACTATGGCCGTGCCGAGAACCACCGGAAATAGTGAGCTTGCCCACAAGATAAGCGGGGGTGCTTTTCGTGATGGTGCGAGCTGGCAAGGAGAGCCAATGAAGTTCCATCAGGATGGAGGTTATGTGGATGAAACATGCTTAGAGCATACATGATGCCCTTAAGTAGTGCCAGTGTGCTGCCTGGGAGGCTCGGAGTAGGACGTCATCTGAATTAGAGTACGAGGTCTTGAACAGTTGTTCTATAGTGATTTCTGGAAGAAAGTTTCTCCTTTAGAAAAGAGAGCTGGTACCAGGCTGCCTTTGTTTTTGTGGCATCGTGTTCCGTGAGGGCTGGTGTCCAGGGTGAGTTAACGTGACTTGGTATTGGTGAAAGTTTGGGTGCAAAACTGTCCAGATTCATGCCATTGAGCAGGGTTTGTTCTGTTTCTTATTTGTTATTCTTGGGAAATAGCAATTTTGTCTTGGTTGGGCTGAGCTTCAGGTAGTCGCTGGACATCTATGTCTGGATGAATTGTAGGCAGTGTTTGAAGCATTGGATGTTTGAAGCAGAGTAGACTTTTTCATTCAAGAATTGGTGTGTATCATTGATATATTAATGCATTTTGGTGTTAACTGTGAGTAGAGTCCAAGTTGCTCCATGTAGAGGTTGAAGATGACTGGGATAGTTTGGAACCCTTGTGGTCTCTGCAGGAGGTGTGTATCTTTTGGGACCTGGAGTTGCACGTGTGATCTCATTGGTGTCGGTTGGAATGGTAGGAGGAGATCCAGTAGAAGATTTTGCTGGTGAATCCTATTCGAGACTCCATGGTGCATATGAGGGTCGTATGATCAACTGTCGAAGGCAACTGACCGGTCCAGCAACATAAGGAGCCTGGGTCATCCTCATCTGAGGGCATCAAGAGGGCATAGGTTGCAGCGTGTAAGTTAGCAGTCTCCATGCTGCAGAGTGATCTGAAGCCAGACTGGAATTTGTGCAGGAGATAGTTGGCATTAATGTGATTGTGGAGTTAAACATAGACTGCCTGTTCAGTGATGTTACTGATGAATGGTAGGTGAGTGATGGGCTGGTAGTTATTGAGGTCATCAGGGTCTAGTTTGGGTTTCTTTAGGAATGGAAGGATCTGGCCTTTTTTGATTGAGGTTTCATGAAGATTTGGTGAGGGAGACTTTGACACTGAGTAGGGGGTCAGAGAAGGTTGCCAGAGAGAGCTTTCATGAAGGATGAGGGTAAGACATCCTCTTCATAAGAAGTGGATTTGATGTAATGGAAAATATTGGCGAGATCTGACCGAGATAGAGCTTTGCGATGACCATTGCAGGATTCTACAGGAAAGGATGGGCGTAAGAGATGAATCAGGCTTTGTGTTATTCTGCTGTCAGATTGTTTGTATTTTTCCACTGAAGAAGAGACTTTATTGCACTTATCTGTGAGGTGAGGAATAGGTGGGCCTGGCAGCGGGTTGAAGTGCTTTATTGACTTGGTGTTCTGCCTTTGTTTGCTTCATTGATGGTGTTTGGCACAGTGCTTTGCTTTGGGTGATGTGATGAGTTGTCTACATGTTGCGCTAAGGGGTTTCAGTATCATGAGGTCCTCTGTAGTTCTGTTTTCTTTCATTTTCTTTCCTGTCTGAGGACAGTTTGTTTGCAAGATCTTCATAGAGTACCAGACTGCGGAAGGCTTCTGCTTCCACTTGCTTGTTTTAAATGGGATGAGGATGTTCGTTAAAAAAAAAAAAAAAAAATGTTTTAAAAAAAGTGTTAACGTTATTAGTAAAAATGTTGGACATAGGAGTTGTTGGGGTGAGAGATGAATTCAAGCTTTAGGTTGTCCATGGAGAAGTCTTTGAAGGATCTAAATGTCTGTTTTTCGCCTTTGAGTTGACCTTGGTTTGTTGGTAGACGCTGTGTCGGGAGATGGGGATGACGAAATGGTCTGTCCTGTACAGGTGCATGGGTGGCTTTAATTGGATTGTTAATGATTTTGCGAACTAGGTCGATGAGGCCTTTGGAGTATGTAGGTTGTCTGACATGCTGTATTACGTTGATTGTGCCAATGAGTCTCTGGTGTTTTTTTTGGGTTCTTTTTAGATTGTGTTGTCTAGTAGGTTGAAGTCAGCCAAGAGGGCGGTTTGGGAATGTCAGATGGGCGCAGTGGGGAAGAGATCTGAGAATTCATCAATGAAGTCCTTGTTCTGGCTGTAGGTGAGCTGGAAGGTAGCGGTCAGAGTTGCTGAGAATGGGAAATGGCATGTCAGCAGTTCCATAGGGTATAGGACCAGGAGAACTTAAGGATGACAGCGAGGTTCCCACCCTTCTTATGTGCACGATCCACTCGATGGATGCTGCAGGCTGTGTGAAGGAGGATGTGCAAGTATATGGGAGTGAAAAACATTTGTGATGGAGGGTGTCAAGCTTGTGAAAGGTGAGGTAGGGGTCTGCGATGTCTGGTGCATGAAGTACTGCAGAGTGAGCGTTGATGAGCATGAGCTGGAATATGTGGTCTGTAGTTTGAGTGTGTGAGATTGCGGGAATTGTATGATGTTGGGTCGGTGTATTGTGTGATTGCTATGAGTGTCTGTGTTGCCTAGGTCTGGCTGTGATTGAGGACTGGCAGTATGGTGTGCTTGGTAAGACATGATTATATTTGTTTCATTGGAACATAGGGTCTGCCCAAGACCCTTCCTGGCCCAAATAGGCGATACTCTTGTCTGTCTGCCCTTTGCCAAGGACATTTTGAAGTTGATTGAAGTAGGGCATATCATTTCTTGTACAAATAGATGATGAAAAAATCCAGTCTGATCACTTTGTGCAGAGGGATGATTGTTATCCAATGATGACCCATCCTGTGCTGATGGATGATGGGAAATGAAGTCCCTGACTGGCTTCTTTTAAAGATCGTTTTGGTAGGAGATGGGTGTCACTGAAACCCTACAAATCTAGATCTAAACACAAATGTGATACATCAAAGTACTACCCATGGTTATAATGGTTTCCCATTATGTTGGAATATGTAGGGCAGAGGAACAAGAGAGGGTCAAATATAGTCTGGTGGTGAGGATGGCCAAAATATCTTAAAACATTCTCTAACGCGCATATCTGTACCTGGCTGTGAGGTGACATTTTGGGGATAGCTGCCAGTTCCATCAAGGACGGCCTGCAGCTGTTTCAGACCAAAAGATTAAGTGGCCCAGGGAACTAGAGGCAGGGAGAAGCCATCTGCCTTGAGGAAGAGACAACATTTCTCATGGTGAATACCCGGGTGGGCTGATGGCTTCTCCAGTCAGAGGGCTGTGTGACGACAGACTTGAGTTGCTGCTGCAGTTCTGTTTTTGGCTTCAAAATATCAGCAGCTTTGATGTAAGAAAGCCGTGTTGGAGCTTGACATGTGTGCCTTAAACCCTGCCCCGTGCGGTTTGAAGCAGTGGCAATAGACGACCTCAGAGCAGTCTCCCGGGGCACTGCTTGGAGAAAACCAGCAGGAGGAACGGACAGACCTACCTCTCAGCACTTGTCCTGTGCCTGGACATACTTCAGCTGGCCCTGAAGTCACAGCCTGTAGCCATGCCTTCTTTTCTGGGTGCAAAGTGAAAGTCGGCAGGAGTGTACCAGATGCTGCACAGACTCAGATGTGTTGGTGTGTTGCTAGATAGGTCCTCCTAACAACTACCTCTTGCATGCAACTAGGATTGGAGAATTCCCGAAACATGGTATTTTGGGGCAGATATTTGATAATCCTCTCCCTGTTGGAGGCAATGTGGTAAGCAGCTGTGAGTGAGAGCAGGCCAGGGGCTGTACATCGGAGTGGTGGAAATCATATAGGTCTGCTGGCTGTAAATCGAAATCAAGAAGTGCCCCGACATGCTAGCTGTTTGAGCTTCTCCCCCACTACTCTAGCAACAACCCAGTAGGGCAGAATCAAGAGGTAAGTGCAGACTGGTGAATGAACTGAAAAGGTGGGTGCACGGTGTTGGAGAGTTGGTAAGGGCGGCACATCACAATAAACCCTTCTAGGACAACACACCCTGCTCAAAGTTATCAGGAGACTGTGGCAGCTAAGGCCGACATACAGATACTACTGAGGTGACTTAAGGTGGTGAACATGTGGCCTCTGCACTTTGAGCAGATTTGTACCAATGTCACTAGACTGCTTTGGGCAACTGCTTTCACACGCCTTGAGAAATCCGAGAACTGCACGGCAGCATCACAAGCCACAGCCATGTGATGATTGCAGCCATGCTCATGAATCACCTTGAAATATTGGTTAGCACTTGCCCCCGCTTACTGACTGTGGTCAGTCACAGCATCCAGTTAACACCAACTGCCTTCACACGGTCCAGCCATAGCCGAGGAAAGTTGTACAGCACTACCAAATAGACCACTGTCTACAACCTCATGATGGCAAAGGATGTGACCAAACATTCACAACAGGCAGAAGAAGCACTTTGCTTTTACTGAGTATACAAAGGATATTTCTTATTGGGCCTAAACTCCCAAAATACTGACAGCAAGCAAAGTTACAAAGAATTGAAATTAGTTATTTCCATCCAAGAAGTATCTCAAGACACACGTTCTTAATATTCTTTATTTCTTCACTTCCTTTGTCAAAGAGAGAAAGAGGACACAGCCAACGTGTTTAGTCCCAAAACATTAGGGACTTCAGGGCACAAGAATGTCTTGTCCCAAGTCCATGGAATTGTATGCAATGTTACTCGTTAAGATTTGCGTGGAATACACGTAGTGGCTTAATTCTTCGAGTATTCTTGGATGCTGCCATACTCCCGCTGTGAACTCTATCATAATAATATTGACACTACACATTGAATCTTAACAAGGAAGAACATTGCATACAATTCTATTGACATGCTAATAGTTCTTGGTAGGAAATAGCTCATTTCATTTCTTTGTAACTTTGCTTGTTGTCAGTATTTTGGAATATTAAGCCCAGTGTGAAATGTCCTTTGTATACTCTTAATCTAACCAAGGTTCTCCTTCTCCCTGTTGTGAGTTTCTAAATATTGGTGCATTCTAGGCAGTTGGCCCTAGGAGTGAGCGCTTCAAACTGTGGGATCTGTACAGTGTGCAGTAATAAGCCACAACGGCTCCAACCTTGCTTTTTGACATGACCGGACATATCACCACCAAGAGAAATGTGATAAATATACCCAGAATAGCTGTCTACCAAATACTTCTTCTCCTACTTCCTCAGCAACTGCATATCTCCACATGATTTGAAGCTATCCTGCATGCAATGCAATAATTAGAATGACACTAGGAAACCAAATAGATGTCGGACTGGAGGTAAACTTACTGAGACAAGATCTCAGCTGTACTGTAGATGGGGGGGGGGGGTGGTGGTGGGGGGGGGACTGAGGTGGAGGGCCACTTCCCTGGAATTGATTTTCCTGTAAAGGAGCTGCATACAATGGTCTGCCACCTGTTTCTTGTGGAATTTTGTAAAGTGAGCAGAAGATACCAGAGGTAGGTGGGCTAGATGGAACAATCTATGCTTCTGGGGCTTCCTGGAGGACCGTTAGGGAGCTCACCCAGAAGACCTTTTAGAAAAGTGGCTCTATAGAATCTTCATATTGGCCATCTCAAGCTTAGGCAGTCCCGTTTCTGAAGAGCTTTCTTCCATTTCTATTTGACTATTTCTTTAGCCCTCTTTTTAAAGTTCTAAGATCCTGCCAGTACTCTAATCCCCACCCTCATCTCACCAAACACCATACCAGCCTTTTGCCTCATGGCATTACTCTCATTCGTCTGCCTAGCTGTGTATTTTAAAATTTCTTTTCTTGCAATGCCAGGATTTATTATGCTACTCTCCCCTCCCCAGCCCCCTCTCTCATTCCTAGTATTTATGCAAGTAAGACATGCCAAACCGGTCCTAGGATGCTTGTTTCCGGTCCAGGGAAGACATGGCTTGGCAGTTCGGGCTGGACTGTTCCCATGAGGCACAGGGTCAGACTGATTTGCATATGGCCATGTCTGAACTGGGGTGGTGGAGTGAGCTAAAGAATGATGATGGATTAAACCCAGATCAGTTGACTGGGGGTGAGTGTTTGATTAGCTCAAGCGTTCCGTCCATCATCCCCTTTTGTATCGCTTTGTTCGCCCTAAGTTGGCGGGGGTATGCCCAGACGTGGGTCCCTTGCTCACTTTGCCACTGGATTCAAGCAAGCCTGGCTGATGACGGCTGGAATGCCAGAAACCGGTCCTAGGATGCTTGTTTCCGGTCCAGGGAAGACATGGCTTGGCAGTTCGGGCTGGACTGTTCCCATGAGGCACAGGGTCAGACTGATTTGCATATGGCCATGTCTGAACTGGGGTGGTGGAGTGAGCTAAAGAATGATGATGGATTAAACCCAGATCAGTTGACTGGGGGTGAGTGTTTGATTGGCTCAAGCGTTCCGTCCATCATCCCCTTTTGTATCGCATTGTCCTTAAAGCAGCATGTTGCTCTGGAAGTTCCCAGTATAGCATTTACATAGGTGAGTGACTCTTCATGCATTTATTTTTAAAATGGGAAGCCGGTTAGAGAATTGAAGCTACATTTAGTTAAACCATCTTGAAAAGTATATTTGGATATACAAAAAAGCTTCCAGGCACCTATCCCTTTTGTTTTATTTGTTTGGGACACTACCAATTAGTTTGACAGAAGTGGGACAGCTAAGAGAAGCAAAATGTCTACTCACCTCAAGCTTTTTAACTCATAGACCTACATTCACTTCCTCTAAATGAATCAACTGCAGTGTTCCCTCTGTTCTATTGTAGTAATCCAGTGGCTATAAATGATTGTAGACTTTGACTAACAGTACTTACACCTATGCTTCAAAATAGTTTATGCTGTACAAACGTCATTCACTCTCCTTGTTTGAGGAGATTGTTGTCTTATTTGTTGAACTCTGAATACAAGACCCACTATAAGTAATTTGCACCCTTCGTGATATAACATGATGTAGTATTCCAGCTTGAGCTTCAGATGAAACACTGTGCTACGACATGAAAATTGCCAGAAATGTATAAAGCCTGTGAATGTTGTTTGGGGAATTTCTTTGTGTAGGATTTCCCCTCGCTGTTCTATTTGTAGTCTAAGAATGGGCCTTATTCTAATTTGTATTTCATACACAGGTTTTGAAGGTTTCACAGTGAGGGAGATAAGCCATATTTGTTTTAAATTTTTGGGTGACCACCCACCATTCCATATTTCTTATTGTGTAAGAAAGCATTGAGTATGGTGGACATCTTGCATGGAAAATTCAGTGAGGATAAGTTTCTCTTGATTCTATATTCTATCGTGTTTTATCTAAGTTTTCTTAGCCATTGACTATTTGCTTTTCTGAAAATTGTTTTTTCAGTTTTTTAGTTCATACTTTTGGGGGGGGTGAGAGCGGACAAAAATAGGCATTGGTGAGATGTAGGTGACGTTAATGGGGCACATGAAATTGGCTCTTTGCTGGAAAGGTTTTTTAGATTAAAGCATACCAGACAGCACAGATCTATCCGGACATGCTGAAAGTTTCTGTACGAATGCATTTCGCCCATTGCTTTCCATTTGCTTTGTGTCTTGTAACTTGTATTTGCTTGCTTTCTATTTGCTGGCTCTATTTATTTTTTTCGGCTGTCCAACATGTCTTTGTCCCTCCTATGGAGCATAGTATGTTTAACACCCCTCTGACTGGCTCTATGCATTGTTCCACAAGTACCTGCTTTCTGGGAACTTTGTTTTTCTTTTTCGTGAGTTAGTCTGAGAGTGCAAGTGTTTTCACTTGTCTACCTTTTATGCTAGCTCACAGCAGTAAATATGCTGTATTTCTTTGAAAAGGTTTTCTGCCTCCTAGCTTTCTGCTTGACTGATTATACTTGGCTCTGCCACTACCAGTTGATCTATCACATGCCTGTGAGGAGCAGTGTTCTGTCTACGAGTTTATTTTTGTCCGCGCTCTCTACTCCTAGTAAAACCTAAACAATCCTCTTCCTCAATTTCACGCTTCCTTCATGGCCGCTGAAAAAAAAAAAGGAGTTTGGTTGCTAAAGTGCCCCCACAATAACCATGATGAAGTTGAGAAGTGAATGAGCAATAAACAGGCCTTTCAATTTTGTTTTTATCTTATCACATTTGCTGTTTTTTCAAAGACAGAGGTCAAATGTTAGGGTCTGTCCTCTGAGGGAGGTTGGTTTTTAGGTTTGCCTGCACAGCGCTTGCGCTGTGCTTATGAAATCTATTGTATTTAATATAAATGTTAGAAGGGGCTTCCGTCCCACCTCCTTGCTTTCCTCTGGTTCCTGTGCTTGCCACTTACTTTTCCTCCATTTTTATTGGCTGTAACATACTGTTTCCTGCATTTACCAATGCCTGTTCCTGTGTTCCTCGTGTGCCTCTCCTCAGTTTTCTGCCCCTGAAATACTCTTTCCATCTGCGTTTCTGGAACTATTTTTTTTTTTGCCATCGAGCCATCATTGCCTTTCCTCTATTGCTCTTGTACTGGTTTTCCTTTCTCCCTCTTCTATTTCATTCGTTCTCATTGTGTTCTCTTCATGCTTTTTTAGGCCATTCTCTCCTTTTCTATTCTCACTCTTTCTCTGCACTACGTATCTTTCGCAGGCTTCCAATGCATCGCTTGCATCATACCCTGTCTCTACCACCATCCTCTTGGCGCTGCTTGGAAACCCCGCTGTCTTCCCTTTTATTCCTCATGTGCGAAAAGATAGCTCCCCCATGGGCTGATGGGGCCATGCAAAGACTGCTGCATTAGGAATCTTCGTGCCTCTAAGGCATGCTCCTTTAATTTTGTTTGGCCGTAGCTGGAAACGACCTTCTGTTGTGGTCCGATCGGAGCTGCTTCAACGGGGGAGATCTGCTGTGTCAGTATTGTAGTGCCTCCCTGTTACTATGCAGTGCCATCTCCCTGCTTGTTCTTACTCCTTTGGCGACCGCTTTTATAAATCATGACCCAGGCTTTCATACAGGCCGCTTATTTAAGATGGGCTGGTCACGGGGGCTCAGCAGACGCTTGTTGGCATGATCCTGAAGGTGGGTGGGTGTATTCCCCTTGATGATCTTGCGCTATTGAGCCCCCGTTTCCTGTTTTTGTTGCCTTCGCACCATGAAAGGTGTTTGGCTGCAGAGGAGCTCGGTCTCCAAGTGCAGACTGCCCACGCAGCTCTCACACACTTCACAGAGCCCCTGTTTTAACTCCTCCCCCAGCCATGACATTTCCCTCCATGTCGAGGGGGAGCTTGTTTAACCCCAAGGCCACAAGCAGCGACAACACAACAGTGTGCGTGTCTGCTACTTACTAAGTGCACACGCTATGGAGATTACTTGCGTCAACCCTGTGAAGTGCTTCCTAGGTCACTGTAATGCATTTGTTTCCAGCCTTCCAGTGCACAAATAGATTTTCCATTTCGTCATGCAACGCCCCATGCATGTGAGACATATGCAGGTTGCATGCATCACTAATGCGGTCCCATTGATGAAAACAATGTCATTTCTACTGGATAAATAAAATACCATATAAACCGAACAGTGGTCATAAGGCGCTAATAAAAAACAAATCATTTACTTAAGAACTTGTTCATCTTGTTTCTTTATTTGCGAAACACGCGACGCGTGTTCGGTGTTTCAGCTGTCTCCCTGCATAATTTTCTTGCAATCCTGCCCTGTATTGCTTTTAAGCACTCTGCTTCTGTGCACCTCTGATATCATTCTGCACGCAATGCAACTGTTTTACCCATCTGCTTCTGTTGCCCCCCCCCCTGTATTTCTGTCTCTCGTCCCAGTGTTTCTCTGCCCCCGCTGCTCTCTATTTTTAGGTCTCACCTGAGCCAGCGCATGCGCTGCGAGAAATTTAGTATGTGGGTTTTCAAAGTTCTACCCACAGGCTTTTGCTGGCCTCCAGCTTGCGTTCACGATCGCGTGAACGTGCACAGACCATCTGGCTTTTGTAATGGCTCATTAAGCCTTACAATGCTCCTCCACCCCCTCTGTCTCTCTGCTCTCACTACCCCCTCCCTTCTCCCCCTCCCTCTTCGTCAGCTTCAGCCATCTGTCTTTCCTATGCCGCGCGCACCACTCACAGGCACCCTCCCTTCTCCCCCTCCCTCTTCGTCAGCTTCATTTTCACAGCGCACGATATTACTTTCACGGCCGCGCGGCCGCGTTACTTTCACGGCCGCGCGGCCAATGCTTGTTACGCAAAACGGCAGTGCTTAAGGACTTAATGCATTCACGAAATGATCCATGTTGTAAACATTTTTTACCATGCAAACATTTTTATGTACGCAGCTTGCTGATGCTGCTTTTGTGAAGATAACAAGATGTCAGGAAGTCACATGAAATTACATTCTCTTCACAAGCATTCATGCAAAAAGTGACCGGGGCTCCTATAATTGATACAAATGACGCCAATAGCGTGCGAGTACAATTGCAGGCAGTGAAGAGGTCAGCGAAAAATGACATTTATTTCACGGAATCAATGAGATGCGCAGATGGGGGGCACTCGCTAGTTAATGCTCAAGCGGTGTGAAGCTGGTCTCAACTTAAAACGTAGACAAAGCTAAAAATGTTTCTTCCGCGTGCTGCACCAGACTTGGCATTCTGCTGGTGACGCGCGAGGCCAGGACAGCTTCTAAATGCGCAGTTGCTATTAGATGGCGAAGCTGCGAGCGTGACGGCTCCTTCATAGCCTGCCAATGTTTACAGTGCCTGACAATATCTCGGCCCAATGCCATTAGTCCTTCGTCTTTACAAGCACTTTAACTGGTATTATCTGTTCCAGAAAGGTTTGTTCAAATATCAGTCCAATGTAATATATGCTTATGCGTAGCGCACTGCGGCCACTCATGAGCCTCAAGGGGATGCCATTTCCAACAAGCATTGGCATAGCCAATAGGTCTCGCTTTTGGGACCTTATAAGTATTTAGTTTTGCAGCACAATATCCTTGGTGCAACAACATCAGCTGTTGCATGGCTAAACCTTGTACCTTATAAGTGTTTAGCCATGCAACAGTTGATGTTGTTGCACCAAGGATATTGTGCTGCATAACTAAATACTTATAAGGTCCCAAAAGCGAGACCTATTGGCTATGCCAATGCTTGTTCAGGCTAGTCTCTGGGCTTCTCCCTGGTCTCTGCGTTGCCTGTGCATTCATGTGCGGTGTGGGACTCGCTGTCTGATATGGAGCCATGAAGTGACTCGTTAGAATGCCACACGATTCCCACATACAATCGCTTTGTTTAACTCGTTTAATTACATAAGCCATTCTATTGCTCAAGCATGAAGCTGTTAAGCCGCCTGAGTGGGACATGTCAGTTGCCGGATCTGTTGACAATCATCCGAGGGAGAAAGTATTGTTTTTTCCTCTATGACTTGTCTTGACACTGCTCCTTTGGTCGATTCAGACCTTTAAGTGACAGCTGCACAAACAAGGGACATGCTTATTGATTCTGCCTCCTAATCCAAAATGTGACTGGTTTCTTGTCTATTGCGGAGATGCAGCTGGCACTCAAGGTTTGGGTATTACGAAGCTAGGAAGGTGTGAATTGCTGCCAGGGTGGTCAGTTCTGAAGACGTCTGCATGTCTACTGTACTGTTCTATGTCTGAATATTTTCAAAGTAGACCGTTTCTCACCACCAGAGTACAATTTATTCTCTTTCAGCCTTTCCAGGCCTTAGGAAATACATAGGTTTCTCCTTTGGTGGTTTCGATCCTTACAGGTAGCTGCCATGTTCTTTAAAGAAAGCCCACATTTAGCGTTATTTCATATTCTTTTAATTGTAGCTGCTTATGTGCATCAACCTCCGTATAGACGATAGCACTTCTCCTATAGGTTTTTGCAGATTAATTACTGCATGCGGTGTTACTCAGTCGAATATCCCAACTACTAAAAGTGATTTCCCAGCAGCTATCTAGGTAGTTTGATGAATCAGATGCATTGACCACCGCTGTGCATGTTTATTTGATTTTTGCTGCTTAGGCCACATCACTGATTACATGCCTGCATTCATTAGTGATAGCTATTTTGTACCATTGATTGTGACCACACAGATTAATCTAGCAGCTACTAAAGTTGTATTTTGAATACAGAAGTGATTAAAATGAATAGATGCAACTTGTTGAAATCCAAATGGTACAAATGAATGAACTGGGAACCATGCGACACTCCACGACATGCTACTCTTCTCCACTCTGCACCTCTCCATGCTACTCCACTCTGAACCACTCTCCTCTATGCCACACACTTTTAGCCATGCTGAACAGCAGCCACTCTGGTGTGCAACATGGCTAAGACACATTGGCAAAGACGAGCTCTTGCCTAGGAGAGACCTATTGGCTTTGCCAGTGTTTTTTTTATTTCATTATTTTTTGGGTCCAGCGTCTGCACACCATAAAGAGGCAAGCAAGGAGCAGTGACATCTTCCCTGCACCACATTTGCGCTATGCTCGCCTACACAATCGTTCTCCCCCTGGTTGTGCGCATTTCAAGCGTGTTTGTCGGTTCTGGTTTTTTTATGTCCGTCCGCACACCATGGAGAGGCATGCAAGGAGCAGTGACATCTGAACATGGACTAATGAACCGTGCTCATGTTGCTGACGCACCTCCTGCACTCAACAATTTCCATACATCGATTTGAAGTGAAACCCCTACATAAACAGTAAAAGTAAAAATGTGGCATGTAGACAGATATGGAGGTTATTTCTTCTTTTATTGAAAGTTGGTGTCCATTCTTTTTACACTCACCAAACCATTAACAATGTTCGGTACTGTCATTCATGAGTACTATGGCATAGCGAAGGCACTCTGTACCTAGAGGGCCTGTTGACCCGTGCTTTCTCACAGAAAACAACTGACTGCTCGAGGAGCAAATGGAAGACATGGTATTTGTTGCCATAGTTGATATTTGCTTTGCAGGCAGCTGTCTCCGGCATATTAGGGCACAGCATGGATTTGCCTCATTTTGTAACTTTGCACAACACTTACATAATTTTCATCTACTCTCAGACACCGCTCACCCTGCACAGTCACCCACCATTTACTCTGCACAATCACCCAGACATTGTGCTGGTGGTCGGATACTGCTCACCCACCACTAACACAGAGCTAACTCTGCACTCACACACCATTGACATACCTCTCACCCAGCACTCACATTCCTCTCCCCCTGAACTCAAACCGCTCCTCCTGCACTTATACTATTGACATACCGCTCACATTATACTCCCACACCTCTTACCTTGTGCAGGGTAACATCTCTTACCCTGTACACTTGCACAATTCTCACTCTGCTCTAAACACACATCAATCACCATGCATAGAGGCACTTTCACCCTCCACTCACACGTCAACCTGCATTCATGCATCACTCACCCTGCACAGAAAACACTCGCCATTCTCCCTGCACTCATACATTGTTCCAACACCTCTTAACTTATTATTAATCCCATAGGCGAAACCTAATGCATTTACCAATGCTTGTTACTTTTCTTCCTGACTACGTTTGAAGATTTATATGACAATCTTGCTGGGTATTGGAGGTGTGACAGGAAAGGCTGTAGGATGTTGTTTTTTTTCTAGTACAGAACACAATGTAAATGCCAGTAAATGAGTTGCACACATTTCAGAATATTTCAGAATTAGGAAGGCACAAATGAAGCACATTTCTAGTAATTCTGAAGTCTGGTGGAAATAAATAATTTAATACGAACAAAACAAATCAGTACAACAGGTGATGCCGATTTCGACACATTCTCCTTTTTGCTCTGTATAGTTTTATCAGTAAAACTATATGCCTGTGCAATTGTAATGGTAATTTTAAATGGAAATGTGTTCTCTGTAACAGCAGTGCGCTTCCACACCATGCATACCCTACTCTCTGCCACTCACTCTCTTACATTCTACACCACTCCATGCCACTCTATGCCGCTCCACTGAGACTTTCTGCTCTGACACGACACTCCACGACACTCCATGCCACGAACATTTAGCCATGTTGATCAGCAGCCATGCTAGTGTACAAATGGCTAAACACATTGGCAAAGCCAATAGGGCCTGCATAGGTGAGACCTATTGGTTTTGCCAATGCTTGTTTTGCATGTTTCTTGTACTTGATGTCTGGGAAGTTTATGGGTGGTCATGTATGTTAAAGACAAAACGGCTCTAAAATTGCTTTGTTATAAGATAGATATTTCTATTTTTCAAACATATTTTTTGGCCAGTTTTTCCAAATGTAATCTGTTGAACGTGATTTGACTAGTGCTTCTGATGGATACTTCGAACCACTGATTACTCACCTACTTCCCATCAGACTAAATCTGTAAAACTTAATCAGCAGTGCTCCTCCGCTGCTAACTGCCACATGAGGCTCTGCATTGGCTCCATACCGGCCCAGCAGTGACAGAGCAGAGCTGCTTATAAGCACAACCCATGTGTGCTGATGTCAGTCCTTCTCTTTCCGTGCCTTCCAAGTAGATATGGAGCTCCATTTCCAGGTTCTTTGGTCGTCCGACGACCTATAAAAACTAATTCCAATGTGCTTGGTGATCAACCAATACTACAGGTTTCATACCTTACCACCACTGGTGAAAACAGACGTTGGTTCCAAACCCATACGAGGTGCATCTCTGGCATCTAGGATTGGGACTCAGTTGGGCAGAAAATGTGCCCTCATGCATGCAAAGGCTAACTAGTGACTGGGAGACGCAGCTGTACCTTGACTAACTCAAGAAGTAGTTGTAGCCTTCATGTAACTCTAGCTCAAAGTCACAGGCACGGACTCTCCTTACAGGTCTTGAGGCCGTTCATGCAAGAGGTCAACATCACAATCAAAGTTCTCCACTAAGTCAAAGCCAAAGACCAAGTGCAAATACAAAAAAGTGAAACGGAACTCTACCCTATACCACCACTCTGAAACCAAAGAGAAGGTGTTGGGGCTCCACTATTAGTCATTCACCTTTGAGTTTTGTGGTCCCAGGCCTGATTCCTTAACTGATACCTGTGCATCCAGAGTTTCCCAGACCATCAGCGATGCCGCAGCAGATTGAAGCCTTCAAGGAGGCTATGTAGTAGAATTTTGGTGCACTTCTGGTTTCCCCTGGCTGTCCTTCATCCCCCAAGAAACCGCAGGTGCCCCCATTCGGGTTACTTCTAGCAGATCTGTCTTTGGCCCCATCTCACCTCTTGGGACCTGCTTCGAGCCCCATGCTGACGCATATACTTCCACCCCATCACCAGACTTGCGCAGTGCCTTCCATTTTCATGCTGTTGCCATTGCCACCTGAGGAGGATCTGCTACTGATACTGATGTCAGACACCAAGCAGGCTTCAACTTGATCTTAGCCAATGTCCCGGTACAAAATTACAAAAGCATAACCGGTCATTGTATACCTGGACTCTGATCCAGTGCCTCTCGTACACGCCGGCACAGGCGCTCTGACTTAGTTGGGCTCAATCAGCTCAAGGGATCACCCAGAATGTAGATGGTGCTGATGGGGAAGGCTTTCCATCCCCCTCACTACATAGATGCCTTTTACATTGATTTGTAAGAAGTCAGTGGCTTTGACATCTCCCGAGGCAAAACATGACTATCCACTTGGGCCACCAACAGAAGGCGAAGAATAGGTCTCCTTCAGGGAAATGCCTTTTGATGGTGCCCGCCTTTTCGACGAGAAGGAAGACTTTGTTATGTAGCTTTTTAAAGAAAGTAGAGGCATGGCGCGCTCCTTCGGTTTGTTGATCCTTGGCAAGTAGTTTTCACACTAATTCAAAAGGTTCAGAGGCTATTCCAGAGGGCTGGCAAATAGCCAAAGACGGCTTTCCCAACTGGTACAGGAGACACCCTAGTCCTTTTGAGGCAGTTCATATGGGTCTGGCAGGCAGCGTTCTGAGGTAATTTCCATCATTGCCTCCCATTGTGGCTATCCATTACATCCAACAGATGGGACAGAATGACTATGCCATGCCTTTTCTTTTTTGCCCCACCAAATATTCCACCTACATGAAAGAGAATTTCAGAATAGCACCTGTAACCTTCTACTGCAGGAGGAGCAAGCATTGCTCTCCAAGGATGCCATCAAGAAGGTACCAGACTTTAAAAGGGAGAGGAATGTTACACTCCATTTCCTTGTGCCTGATGGTGGGTGTGGGGGAGTCAGACCTATTTTGACCTTCAGCCTCTAAATGCCATTCTATGGAAGAACAAATTCAAAATGCTCAAACTGGTCTATATTCTGCCTGCCTTGGACCTGAGCTACCAGATAGTGTCCTTTGAACTACAGGACGCTTATTTTCAAATGCCCTTCCTGCAGACCCACAGACATTATCTGTGGTTCAAGGTAGGCCATCAGCATTTTCAGTTCGCCACGCCCTCCTTCAGCCTCACCTGCACTTCTTGGATGTTCACAAAAGTGATGATTGTGAGCGCTGCCCACCTTTTGGTGGCAGAGGCTACCAGTGTTCCCCTACTTCGATTTCTGGCTGTTGAGATCGAGCTCGCCACAGTCAGTCGTACACCGCCTTCACATGACAGAAAAACTCCTGACATTGTTAGGTTTCACTGTCCACGAGCCGAAGTTACACTTGACTCCTTTGCAGATGCTTCCATTCATTGAAGTGTAGTTCAGCGCCCCCCACGCCCTGCCTTCTGCAACAATTTCAGAATATTCAGACTGTTCCAGAGATCACATTCTCAATCCTGTATCTTGGTGAAAGTGCTCCTAGGTTTCTTGGCTTTCTTAGACTTATGCATCCTTAGTGTCTGCTATGCCGGGTGGGCACATGCAGGCGCTCTGCAACTGAATCTGAAATTTCAATAGGCCTAGCATCAAGAAAATCTGATGGATGTGATCCAGATCTTGGAGGAGGTGGCTCACGATCTACAGTGGAGGCTGCTCTACCACATTGGGACAGCGGCAGGCCCTCTAACTTTCCGCCCCCAGAGCTGATTGTAGCGGTGGAAATATCTCTGCTGGGTTTGGGAAGTCATCTGATGAAGTTAGAGACCAGAGAACCCATGTCTCCAACAGACATCTGGCTCCATATTGATCTGTTGGAGTTGTGGACCATTCATCTGGCTCTGAAAGCTTTCCTGTAGTCCAATGGGAGACCGGCACAGGTTCTTACAGACAACACTACTGCCATGTGGTATTGCAACAAGAATGGCAGAGTGGATCTAGGATTCTGTGCCTAGAAGCTCTGCACCTTTGGAATTGGTTGGAGTGCCAGTGCATTTCCTTGATTGTGAACCACCTAACAGGATCCCTTCATGCCAGAGCAGAAAACTGAGCAGGAGGCATCTGGCAGATAACAAGTGTCATCTGCTTCCTGAGGTGGCGAAGAACATCTTCCAGCAGTGGGGAGATCTTGGCTAGATCTTGTCACACTCTTGAGTTTGTTCAAAGTTTTCTGTAAGAATACTCAATAGTAGATGCGTTCCGGCTGGAATGGCGCACAACTCTTGTTCACCTTCCCGCCCCTGCCTCTCCTGAGTTCTGAAAAAGATCAAGAACAACCAAGCCCAAGTCATCTTTGTAGTCCTACATTGGGCCTGGAGAGTGTAGTACCTGAAACGTCTGGGAATGAGCATCTGCTCTTCAATCAGTCTCCCACTTCAAGAGAACCTCCTGTTTCAGCAGCAGGACGAGGTCTTTCACCCAAGTCTGCACAATCTACACCTTCACTCGTGGAAATTGAACGGCAGCAGCTAACGGCATTTGAACAGCCATCCGAAGTGGTGGGCGTCATCCTCGGTGCTAGGCGGCCTTCCATGAATTCCATTTAATCCAGGCACTGGGAAGAATTTGTGCGCTGGTGTTGAATCTGAAAGACAGACTGTTTACCTGCCAAATTGTCAAAGGTTCTTGGTCTTTTTGTCTTTGGCACAGCCTTGCAGTAGGTATTACTAAAAGTTGTCAGGCCTTTCTAGATTTACTGGACCAACCGTCCTTGTTTAAATCATCTGTTGTGATTAAAGTTATTAAAGATTTGACTAGCTTGTTCCCTCCCAAGTAGTTTGTGATTCCATAGTGAGACCATAATTTGGTCTTGATATTTATCACGGATGTGCCTTTCAAGTCGATGCATAGCAGCTCGCTGGAGCTCCAGACTTTAAAGACTGTCTTCCTCTTTGCGATTACTTCAGCTCGTCGCATAAGTGAACTCGAGGCATTTTCTGTGCAACCCCCATACACCACCTTTTTCCCTGACGAGTTGGTGCTGAGGACTCTGGCAGCATTCTTGCCAAAAGTTGTGACTCCCTTTCACGTAGGGCAATTTTTCACCCTGCCTGGATTCTTTGCTCCCCATCAACTATTGAAGAGGAGAGGCTCCATCAACTGAACTACAAAAGAGCCTTATGCTTTTACAGTGATCATACCAAGGAACACCATGTGGACAATCCGCTTTTTCTGGGGTTCTCCTCGGCGAAGAAACTAGAAGGCTGGGCAAAAGAGGACCATGTTAAGGTTGCTGGTCCTCTGTATCTAGATCTGTTGCGCACTGGCTAAGAAACTGCCCTTGGAAGGTCCGAGAGCCCATTATTTCGAGGCTAAGGCTGCTACCACTGTGTAGTGCTTGTCCATGACATTTGCTATGCTGCAACATGGGTACAGTGCACACGTTTATGAAGCACTACTACCTTGACCCCCTTGTCCAACGGGAGGGGCACTTTGCCTGCTCAGTCCTGCAGAACACATTGTGCACGTCACAGATCCTCCATCTGGGGAGGTACTGCTTTTGCATCTTTTCTAAGTTGAGTTATCTGCAGTTAGTAATATCCATCAGACGAACAAGCTACTTTCCTTCAGTAAAGCTCTTTCTGGTGGATATTCTAACCACAGATTCCCCACTGCCCAACAATCTCCCTGTTCTGTTAAGTGGGCTCTTTTTATTAACTGAAAAGGTCTCATGTTAGTACTCAGTACACATTGCCACCATTTCTTCTAGCTCTGTCCTAGGGGTGCAGAAAGGAAAAAAAAGAAAGTGACATCAGCACGCAGAAGTGGTGCATATGTTTCCGCTCCATCACTTCCTGGGAATACGAAGCCAAAGCGGAGCTGCACTGCTCTAGCTACTGCTGATAAAGTTTTCCGGATCCGGTCTGACTCCTGGGGAGTATTCCAAGTTGAGGAACCTGTGATTAGATAGAGTATCCACCAGAAGGAGTGTACCAAAGGTAAGTAACTTGTTAAATATTATTTTACTTTATTATTAGATTGTGATAATGTAAAATATTGGCTGAACTACCTGGCCTCAGTTGGAACTACTGCTGATGGAAAATTCAACTTTGTGATAATTAACTGTATTTTTTTGTTTTTAGTTTATGTTGGAGAAAATTGAAAAATGGAATTTTAATGTCTTTCTTTTTGATAGATTAACAAATGGTAAGTTCATTTCTCTACTTTTTCTCTTGTGCTTATTAGTCATGTCTAGTAGATTGAACCTTTTGATTTTTCTGTTTTCATATCACAAGGCACATTTCTGAAAGTGGACCTACTTAGACATAATTTGTAATGTAGATTTGGTGTGAAGTTTTCCTTCTTTAAATAGATTATTAGTTACACCTCCCATCTACAGTGCTTGCAACTGGCAGAATTGAGGGATGAAGGGTTGAAATAACCTTTAACACACCATACATACATAATCCACTGCATTTTCAATATTCACTGACTCGGTGTATCTACTTATACACTGTTACAGAAGTGTCTACATAGAATAACAAGCGTATTTACTCTTCACTCCAGAAATGTGAGTTGGACACAGCTGTTCATCCTTCTTGCATACCTAGGGACCGAAGGCAAAAAATTGTCCCAGGCAAGTAAACATTATGCTCTCAAATGCTGACAAATTTAGGGTGCTGACATGTATACATTGAGTAGAGTTTAGTTCCTACAATATGCAGTGATAGCTTAGTAGATAACCTATCAAAATGATACTCTTAGAGACTGTGTACCACAACCCAATCACTATTGGTCACTTCCAAAGTACATTAAGCAATGTGCCAGATAATAGTAAATTCTGGGCTAATATTCAGAGGGGGTTGTTTTTACTGTGGTTGTTTTTTTCCTTTATTCATGTTTGTACTGTACTGTCTGCCTTGAATACATTGATGCCTTCATTGTTCTAGCGGCATAGCCCAGGTCTCTCTCTCCTTCCAACCCTAGATGGTCTACATTCCTCTAATTTTTTCCAACTTTACTTGGAAATGGAACACCACTGTTCGAGTAGATGCATGAGTAACGAATTTGTGCCCAGTATGTGGAATGGTTCTGCACCCAGCTACTTTCTTACCTTTAGTTATTATATTTTATTGACTTTATTTTGTCCCAGAAAGAGATCTAACATGGTCACTGACCACAGAGAACTAAATGTGATTCATTTACAGTTACAGTGATGATTACTGGAGTAAACACGATTTCCTAAGCTGCCTACAGTACCCACAAATGTAAGTACAAACATATATCCGATTGGCAGCTCAATTAAGGCTTTGAAATATAAAAAAATGCAGAAGGTGACATTCAACCTCAAGCCTTAATATTCCTGAGTGAGCAGGGAAGGCATTCTCTGTTGCTCTAGTCAGTTATTGTTAAATGTGCTTAGATCTCAAAGTCACTTTTGAGTACAAACATATCTCAGTGGCACCTGTTAAGGCCTGGAACGCCCTGCCTCTGTGCCTTTGTTTGGAAATCAACAAACTTCAGTTAAAAAACTTTTGAAACCTTTCCAATTCAGTCAGTTGTAGTTCCCCCTTGAGTCATCTGTGGAATTTCTTCTCAATTAGCTACAAGAAGATTTGGCTTACACATGCTTTATAAATAGCCTTATATTAATTCTGCAACGATTGTTAGAAATTCAAAACCATTTCAGTCAGTCTAACGGACAAAACCAATGGTTTTCCTTGGAGCGTTTGAAGCATCGGCCCACAATTTTTTTTTTAAACATATCTTTATTAACATTTATGATTTTCGTTTCCACAATTGCACGAGAAAACGTTTGCAACATCAGAGTTTCAGTACAGATCTCAGTTATCACACTAGGCAGGGTAATATACATTTCAATTGTAATCCTGAGGTAGGACGCATCCACATGGGGTTCCTGTTTGAGCCTAGTGCCAACTCGTCCTTGCGCACCACTGATGCGTCGCCCCATAGAATGACTAACTTGGACCCTGCCTAACTCTGCTTCATCGCTCTGCCTCGGTGGGCAACTCGGACTCCTTACCGGGATCGAGCAGTGTCCCCAGCGATTGTACACACAACCCGTTGGGCTTAAACATAAAATCCGATAACATGAAAAACAAACCCAAAAGATCAAACAAATAATAAGGAACCAAGAAAACCCTGCATGCTAGGAGGGGACAAAAGTGCAATAGTATCCGGTGGTGTAGGCATGAGATTCAATAGTTATGCAGTGTATGCCGTACCTCACTTGTGACTCCCTGGAGGGCGGGGGGGAAGGGAAAGGGGAGGAGGGAGGGAGGCGGGGAGTGACCCCCACCCCCTCAACCCCGGCCACAGATCCACCGCCCAAACTCACTCAACACTAGCGTCATCTAGCCACTCACAGGAGGGGGAGGCTATGCGCCGTCAAGGCCTCTTCGGCTTGGTCCACCCGTGCACACATGTATGGATCATTCGCTATTACTCGCTTCCTCCACACCGGTGCTGCGTGCTTGCTCCGGGTTTTCCCAGTTCACCAGCACTTCTTTCCATAAATCTGCAATCGGCCTTTTCCGGATGCCCCTCGCCTCGTCCCAACCCAAGGCCCTAGCCTCTGCTCCTAAAGCATCGGTCCACATTTGATTATGTATGCTCTATTTCAATAGCGCAAACCTAGCCAAAAGACAGTGGAGCACTGTATAAGGTCAAACACTAGCATAAATTCAATGAGTGCTCAAGGTAGATAGTTTGTAGAAGGTTAATGCACTGTGATGTACCATTCTTTAAAGAGGTGCATCTTCAGTTCAATTGGAGCAGCTTTAGTGCAGTCCTGTTAGATATGGGGATGTTGTTCCACATCCTGGGTGCATAAATGAAAAAGGTCTGCTGCCCTGTTTTCATTTTGACACTTCTTAGTGTACAGCCGGATGGTGTCCTGGCTGTGGTGTGCGTCAAACACCATAGATGGTGACCATATCTGCAAGGTAAGCAGGGGTGCTGTTATGATGGCTTTGTAAATAGTGCTCCAGGTTTTGTAGGTGGTGCAGTCTGGTAAGGGCAGCCAATGGACTTCCATCAGGATGGGGGCGATGTGATCATATTTCCTCAGGCCGTGGATAAGACATGTGGCAGCATTTATTTACTTTTTTAAATCTCTTTATTTGCATTTTATAGTTTTCTTATGAAGTACAGTGTACAAAGGATAAATTAGTGCTTGTCAGTTCCAACATATGGCAAGTCTTATTTCCGGTACCTAGGTATGCACGATTCTTACATAATACTTTGTGGCTGAGAAAAGCGTGTCGGTAACATGGTTCACACAATTGAAATATATCAATAAGTTGCTGGTTTAAGTTTGTTCTTTGTGCACCCCATGTAGCCATGCGTTTACTTTACTTAGACAGTTGCAATGCAATGCTGAGGCTATTTACTATTTAACTATTCAAAACAATAATACAGCTTCATTATCAGTTTAAGCGCCACCCGCAGCATTTATCCATCTCCCAACACAATTTGGCTCCTCTCCCCGTATCGCTAAGTTGATAAGCTATGTTTTCTTATACTTCAGCCCGCTCCCCATTCAGTCTCACAGTAAATTCGTAGCGACCACAGGCAACATGCCCAGCTTGACAGAGTTCGGGTGCAACCACCTTTTATCCCTTCCTCAATCCCCATCCGATGGTGGTATCCCATCCTCCGTTAGCCCAGTATGTTGTAACGACACCAATATAGTGTCCCAGTGTTGCGCAATGGGATATTTACGTAGCCCAGCTATATCTTCTTTGTGTAGTGCTACACTTTCAGCCTGGGCCCACACCATGAGCGACCGCTTCCAGGACTCTGGTAAGGGAGGATATTTATTCTTCCATCTATGGGTGACCTGTATTTTAGCTATTATAAGTCTTAAATCCATGAATCTGGATGTGACTTTGTGTTTTTTAGGCCTGGGGAACACCCACTATGCACTCCTCCCATGTTTGAAGCCGTGGGCGGTCCGTGCACTCCGACAAGCAGGCCCGACCTCCTGCCAATATCTGTGTAATAGAGGACAGGACCACAGCATGTGAAGAATGTCAGGTCCAACCTGATCGCAGCGGGGGCATGCATCAGTTGTTCGTTGAAAGTATCTTTTTTGTCCAGAGATAAATAGGCTCTATGAATGAAGAACTGTATAACGCGAAGTCTTGCATTCTGCTGAATTTGTGTGGCGTTTGTCAGTATAATTTCCCATTCTTTCTCTTCCCAGGGCCTACTTCTGTCTGCCTCCCAGTTGGTGCGCAATGTCTCGAGGGTCTTAATGTGTGCGTTAGTAGTGCTTCCGTTAGCCAATGCACAATATGGCTGCCCGTATCCATAGCATGCAGGTATTGTATTACTAAATGGGGTGGGGCTCGATGTTCAATTCCCCCCAGGTCCTTGTCAGCGCAGATATTGAGTTGTATAATAGAAATTGACCCGGTGGAATATCTGTGCCTTGGACTAGTGTATCAAATGATAATAGGGTTCCGTCTTCGTATAACTCACCTAGAGTTTGTACCCCCGCAGCATGCCAGGGCTCTAGTTCCCCACTTGATGTGACCGCCCGCGCCTCCGGGTGCCAAGAAGGGGCAATGCGGGTGCATAAGTGGTTGATCCCCGGGTGAGGTACAGGCTATGCCTGTAACATCGTTGAGCCAGGGCTAGTAAATTCGGCTGTGGTATGGGGGTTTTGGCGATTGGGTGAAGATCCTGGTCAGCCACCATGGTGGTTGTAAAGTGGCCGTGTCAGCCAGTTGCAGTCCCGCCAACCATTTTGTCACCCACTGTAATTGTGCGGCTAAGTTGTATAGTTCCATATCTGAAAGAAACAGTTATAGATTCCTTACCTTGGAATTACCCCCAGGCATCAAGACTGGATCCGGAAAGTTTTTCGGCCACAGTACCCCTGCGCGTCGGAAGGTGGTGTCGGTCGACTCCACGTTAGTCGTTGGCGTCGTGGTTGCCGGGATGACATCGCGGTAGCTACATAGACGCCGCCCTCACGTGCTGACGTCAGTTCTTAATTTTTCCGCGCCAGCAAGCACAGATCTGGAGAGAGCGGTACCCCCAGTCATTTTTTGACTGACATTTTCTCGACTTTTGTCGACTTCGTTTTTTGAGTTCATTGACTACTGGTGCACGAGGGATGCCCGGCTTCAAGGCTTGCGGTTCCTGTAGCCAACTGATGTCTGTGACGGATCCACACCAAGTGTGCCTCTTCTGCCTGGAGCGCGACCACGACCCCAAGTCGTGCTCCGACTGCCGGACCATGAACCCCAAGTCTTTGCGGGAGCGGTCCCGAAAGCTTCTCGAGGCCCGGCAGTCGGCTCCGTGACGATCGAGGTCCCGGTCGCGTAGGAGGTCGAGGGGCCGGTCGCGGAGCCATCACCATTCTTCATCAAAGTCTTCGCACTCTGGGTCAGGTAAGTCGAAGCACAAGAAGTCGAAGAAGCATCGTCGCTCTTCGACTTCTCCCCGTCCGTCGGCCGACGCGACGAGGGATGCGGGTGGTGCCCCTCCCGCGGCTCCGCGTCCGGAGCCCGAAGGGTCGTCTCCAGGTTTCCCTCACTTCCCGGGACCTGGAGCGACCCCTACCCAGCTTCGTCGGTTTTACGAAGGATGCACGCCATCTTTGGGCAGCCCGACTCCGCCGGTGCGCCTTCGGCCCCCGCGGACTCAGCTGGGGGCCCTGGATCTTCGATGACGGTGGCTTCGGACCAGGCACCGCAGGGTCGCCTTGGATCCGGCACCACGTCCCCAGCCGGCGTCGACCCCGGCCTCCACCTCGAGGTAGACACGGAGCTGGACCGGTGTCGACCGACGGCGGATACGGTGCCGACGGGTACTTTTGTGCCCCTGTTCTACCCTGGCTCTTTGAGACCAGATTGGCAGCCAGAGGAGGGAGAGGACGACTGGGAGGGGTCTGGGGACCCTTTAACCGACCAGTTAGGTTATGAACCGCACTGGAGAGAGGAACTGGGGGAAGCCAGTGGTCTGGATACCTCACCAGACCGTGGCATGTTGTCTCCTCCTACCGTGGCTACGGAGGAGGGAGCGTCTTACGCAGTGGTGTTGCGTAGGGCAGCCGAGGCTCTCAACCTCGAGCTACCTACGGTGGCAGTCAGGACTAACATCCTGACAGAGGTGCTTCAACCAGCAGCGAGCTCTTTGGAGCCCCGGCTGCCGTTTAATGAAGCCCTGACGGACATCCTTTTGGGCACATGGTCCAGGCCAACAGAGGGGCTCCTGTGGACAGGATGATTGCCCGACGCCACCCCCCGGCCCGACCCCACTTTCCTCTCCCAACATCCCACCACTGAGAGCTTGGTGGTCCAAGCCTCCACCTCCAAGGGCGCATTTCCTAACGCTCCACCTGATAGGGAATCCAAAAAGCTGGGCCATCTTGGGAAGATGTTTAATTTCTCCAGCTTGGGACTGCGGTCGGTAAACACTGCATGTATGTTGGGCCGTTACACCCACTCCGTGTGGGATATGGTTGCGCAAGTGCTGCCTCAGTGCCCGGAGGAGGCCCGGGCCGTACTCTCTCGAGCAGTTGCTGAAGGGAGAGACGCAGCGAAGTTTACCATCCGCTGTGGGCTGGATACCGCCAACTCACTAGGCAGGACGATTTCCACGTCGGTAGCCCTTCGACGCTGCGCCTGGTTGAGGTCGACTGGTTTTCAGGGGATGTCCAATCCACCCTTATGGACATGCCCTTTGATGGCCGTCGCCTTTTCGACGACAAGGCAGACAGTGCGCTAGAGTGTTTTAAGGACTCTCCGGCTAGGTCCTTGGGCCTCTCCACCACCCGCCCTGCGCAGTCTGCCTTTCCTGGCTAAGGAAGGGGTGCCCCGCCACGTCCCACCCAGAGCCACAGGCCGGCGCAAGCTGTTCAGCCTCTGCGCGGCCGGGTACGTGGGAACCAGCGCCGTGGTTCTGGTGGCCAGCGGGCGGGCCAGTCCACCACAGCCCCCTCTGCAGCAGCCTCCAAACCCTCCTAGTCCGACCTTTCAGGGCCACCCAACGCCAGTGGGCGGCATGATTCGCCATCACCTCCCCCACTGGCGCACCATCACGTCGGTATAGGTGGGTTCTGCAAAAAGTCCGAAGGGGCTACTCCCTCCCCTTCGAGACTACCCCTCCCTCCATGCCACCTCAGTACCATCGCATGTCGGAGAATCATCTGGCCCTTCTCCAACAGGAAGTTTTGGCACTCTTGGCCAAGGGAGCCATCGTGCGCGTTCCTGTCCCAGAAGTAGGTCGTGGTTGCTATTCCCACTACTTTCTGGTGCCCAAGAAGGACAAAGGCCTGCGTCCTATCTTGGTTCTCAGGAACGTCAACCGCTTCCTCCGGAAGGAGAAATGTTGAGGCTCGCTCAGGTCTTGTCTGTCCTCGACCCTGGAGACTGGATGGTAGCGTTGGACTTGCAGGACGCTTACTTTCACATCCCTGTCCTGCAGGCCCACCGGCGTTACCTGCGGTCACGAGCACTTTCAGTTTACCGTGCTCCCCTTTGGCCTTGCCAGCGCCCCTCGGGTGTTCACGAAAGTGATGGCGGTGGTCGCAGGTCATCTGTGCAGATCAGGGGTTCCAGTCTTCCCCTATCTCGACGACTGGCTGTTGAAGGCGGGCTCGCCCCAGGCTGCAGTCTCCCACCTCCAGACTACGGCCGACGACCTGCATTCGCTGGGGTTCTCCATCAGCGTGCTGAAGTCGCACCTGACTCCTTCTCAGAAGCTCCTTTTCATCGGAGCAGTTCTTGACACGACGCAGTTTCGGGTCTATCCTCCTGAACAGCGAGACCGGGATATTCGGGCTATGATTCCGATCTTTCAGCCTCTATCCCGGGTTTCGGTCAGGATGATCCTCAGGCTCCTGGGCCTGATGGCCTCCTGCATCCTGCTGGTGGACCATGCCAGATGGCATATGCGGGCTCTGCAGTGGGACCTGAGGTTCCAGTGGGCACAGCATCAGGGGAACCTGTCAGATTGCGTCCAGATCTCGGAGGGCACTGCACACCAATTGCAGTGGTGGCCAACGAACCAGGATTGGGTCGATGGCAGATCCCTCTCCCTTCCCCAACCAGAGTTCACAGTGGTGACTGATGCATCACTTCTGGGATGGGGCTGCCACATGGTGGAGGCGGAGATCAGAGACCTCTGGTCTCCGGCGGAGTCCGGGCTCCACATCAACCTTCTGGAGCTTCGAGCGATTCGTCTTGCACTGAAGGCATTCCTTCCCTCTGTCCGGCGAAGAGTAGTGCAGGTGTTCACGGACAACACCACCGCCATGTGGTACTGCAACAAACAAGGCGGGGTGGGGTCGTGGATCCTATGTCAGGAGGTCCGCCGCCTCTGGACATGGCTGGAACATCAGGGCATATCCCTGGTGGTTCAACCACTGGCAGGTTCACTGAACGCCAAGTCGGACGAACTCAGCCGCAGGTGCATGATGGATCACGAATGGCGTCTTCACTCGGAGGTGGTGCGAGGTCTCTTTCAGCAGTGGGGAGAGCCTTGGTTAGATCTATTCGCCACCGAAGAGAACGCGCAATGTCAGCAATTCTGCGCGTTGGAGTTTCCAAGGCGGCACTCGCTAGGCGACGCTTTTCGTCGCGAGTGGAGTTGCGGTCTTCTATACGCCTTTCCGCCTATACCACTTCTGCCCAGAGTGCTGAAGAAGATGAAGCGTGACCGGGCCCAAGTCATCCTTGTGGCTCCGGATTGGGCACGAAGAGTCTGGTATCCCGAGCTGTTATACATGGCCATTGATCCTCCGATCAGACTGCCTCTTCGGGAGGATCTTCTGTCGCAGCAGCAGGGGACGGTCCTCCACCCGAACCTGTCCAGCCTCCACCTCCTTGCGTGAAGATTGAGCGGTGGCAGTTGACGTCATTTGACCTGCCTCCCGAAGTCTGTGATGTTATCTTTGCAGCCAGGCGTCCCTCCACTAAGACGGTATACGCCTGCAGATGGAACAAATTTGTGGCATGGTGCACAGCAAAGGCTTTCTGATGTTCTCTTGTTCTTCCTTTCTTTGGCCCAGCAGGGCTCTGCTCTGGGCACTCAAAAAGGCTTACCTCTCGGCCATTTCAGCCTTCCTTAGGCTTCCTGATCAGCCTTCTCTTTTCAAGTCCCCAGTTGTAAATTGCTTCCTTAAGGGCATTACTCATCTTTTTCCTCCTGTTCCCTTCGTAATGCCCCAGTGGGACTTGAACTTAGTTCTTACATATCTTATGTGCGCTCCCTTTGAGCCGCTACATAACTGTCCTCTCAGGCTTCTAACTTTGAAAACTGCCTTTCTGGTGGCCATCACCTCTGCGCGCACGGTGAGTGAGCTACAAGCTTTCTTCCAAGTCTCCCTTTCTGGCTGTCCATCCGGACAAGGTCATCCTCAGAACTAGAGCTTCCTTTCTTCCCAAGGTGGTTACTACTTTCCACATTGGCCAAACCATCACTTTCCCACCTTCTTTCAGCATCCTTCGAAAGAGGAAGAGAGGCTCCACAGTCTGGATCCAAAACGTGCGCTTTCTTTCTACTTGGATCACACCAAACAATTCCGGGTGGACGACCAGCTCTTTGTTGGTTATGTGGGCGCTAAGAAAGGTCGGGCCCTGCACAAACGGACCATCTCCAGGTGGGTCGTTCTGTGCATCAAAGCCTGCTATTCTTTGGCAAAGAAGGAGCCTCCAGTGGGCCTGCGCCCCCATTCCACCAGGGCGACGGCAGCTACCACTGCTTTGGGACAGGGAGTCCCCCCTGAATGACATCTGTCAGGCAGCTACGTGGGCATCGCTGCACATGTTCACCAAACACTACTGCCTCGACAGCCAAGTCCGGAGAGACTGCTTCTTTGGCCGTTCTGTTCTCCATGACTTTCTGGTGTGAACTTAGTTTGCAGACCCACTTCCGGGGTTGGTATTGCTGGGGTATCTATTCCAAGTTAAGGAATCTATAACTGTTTCTTTCAGATTAACAAGTTACTTGCCTTTGGTAACGATATATCTGTAAGAAACATAGGTTAGTTATAGATTCCTTATCGCCCCACCCATCCTCCCCGTTATGCAAACTGACTTCTAGGGTTAAGAACTTCCTTTCAGGGCCCTAGTTTTGTGCACCAATGGTCAGTGTCTTGCATGTCTCTGCGCTTCTGGCGTGGAAAGTCGTGTACAGAACGGACGTCAGCGCACGAGGGTGGCGTCTATGTAGCTACCGCGACGTCATCCCGGCGACCACGACGCCAACGACGAACGCGGAGTCGACCGATGCCACCTTCCGGCGCGCAGGGGTACTGCTGACGAAAAACTTTCCGGATCCAGTCTGACGCATGGGGGTAATTCTAAGGTAAGGAATCTATAAATAACCTATGTTTCTTACAGATATATCGTTACCGAAGGTAAGTAACTTGTTCATTAGGAACCGCCAGGCCCCCTTTCTCCATTGGTGCATATAGCTTCCACAGGGCTACTCTGTGGCGTACTTTATTCCAGATGAAGTCTCTGAGCAATCGTTCCAATTCGCGCAACGTTTTAGCTTGGATGTACACAGGCAAATTTGTAAAATAATACAAGTGCCTAGGCAATATCGCCATTTTGGACAAGGCTATTTTGCCCATGGTGGTTAACGGCAGCGTATTTGGGACCGGGTAGATGATATGGCTCTGGTAAGATTGCTCTCCAGAATATCTTTTGCAGAGTGATATGTCAATGCCCAGGTATCGAAAGGATGACGGCTGCCTCTTAATGGGCACACCATTGACCATCAAGTCATGGGTCCTGCACATCATGTTAAAAGGGGTAGAGGCAGGACTTAATCCAGTTCACCTCCAGCCCCGACAGCCCAGCGAATCGCTGCAAAATCTCCGCTATGCTGTCCGGCACATTGTCAACATTTCTTACATACAGTAGTAGGTCATCCGTGTGCAAGGACACCACATGCAATCCGTCACCCAGACAAATTCCCCAGTCATTACCCCTCCTGCGAAAGTGTGCCACGAGCGGCTCCATAGCTAGCGAAAATAACAAAGGAGAAAAGGGGCACCCCCTGCCTGGTTCCTCTGCCTATTGGTAGACTCCCTGATTTGTTGTCCTGTGCGGTCCGGATGAGGGGTTGGGTGTATAGCAGCCACACAAGGCTCATGCAGCAGCATTTATGATGCCCTTAAGAGGTGCCAGTGTTGAATCTGAGCGGGGCATACCATGATCCAGATGAAAGAATACAAGAGCTAGAAGAGCAGTTTATTGTCACATTTAGTGATACCAGACATAAATGTTATTCATAATGCATATATATATTTTTTTCACTCAAGCATCCATTATCCATTTTTCACTCGGATTGATTCTATACAGAATGGCCAGCTTGAAGTGGTATAGTACATAGTGTATAATTGTTCTACTGTTTAAAGATGGCCGCCATACTTAAGGTCAACCTGGTGGCCATCTTGGAACGGCATGACCGCATTGTGCATACAGTAAAACATGGACTTCAAATTATCCTCAATGTGGTAGCCATTTTGTTTTTGTACACAGCATGACCTTGTGTTTTTATCCTTTACTATAATGTAAGATGTCAGGAAGGGAGAAACCTCATTGAAAAATGTTAAATCAGCTCAACCATCATGGGCACAGTTCTTTAATTATTAAAAGGTAAACTTTACATGATTAATAAAAACCGTTTTTGTAGACAATCGTTTAAAGGCAAAATACTATAGTGAATGTAAAAAAATCAATATTGAACTTATACATGTGTCATGGTGCATGTTTCCACAAGTCCATTTGGTGATGCTAGCAATGAACAAAAGAATTTCACTGGAGGAAAGCCATCTTGATATGTTTATGGTCACTGTTCATGCTTTTCTTGGAACGCTAATGTAGCTCCATCTTGTGAGCTGCTTTACTTCTGTTTATTCGGAAAAGAGGCTCGGTCCATTAGCTGCTCCCAGTATGTCTTGGAGGATGTAACCTAACTATGCTAATACAATGATGTGGATGTTGTCCAACTTACGAATCTTGAGCTTCTTGCCCTAGTTATTTGTCTCACTGAACTGGTTCATGGCTGGGTCACTGTGGAGGTGGATATAAATCATAGTGCTTTAATATTGTACGTTGTGTGCAAAACAACTGTAAGAAAATATTGAGTACAGACACCAGTGAAAAATATATAGAACTATAATGGGAAAACCTGCCTGTTTGCTGTTAGAGCTGTAAACAGTCTTTCTCAGTCTGATCCTTCAATTCTGTTTTGTCATATTCATTTTCAAGGGAAAAAAAAGGTCTGGTGCTAACGTCAATGAATAAACAGACCCTACGACTTTCGGTGAAGGAATTGGATATCAAAGTCAAAACACCACTCTGCTGTACACAGTAAAGAAAACTCTGTATGCAAAAAGAAAAGTGTACGTGTAGTCCCAGTCTCTTGTCATAAATGTTGCCTGCTTAAATAAGCCTGGTCTTTGCTGAGAACAGTCCTGCTTTAGCTTCCCCAAAAAGCACTGTCTGATAGACTTCTAGCTGCAGATCCTTTTACCTTTGAATTTCCCAGGCTTCAGACTGGATCTGGAAACTTGTGTGAGCAATACCAGCGCGCCATCGGGTGGCTCCATTCAGCTCCACGTGACGGTGTCAGTTGTGACGTCGCAGTCACCTATATAGGCGCCACCCAGGCGTGCTGTCAAGGTCTTTTCTTTCTGCGACAGTTGGCGCTGATCCGGAGAAGAGCTACCCCTCTGTCTCTTTTTGACAGACTATTTTTGTCATTTTGTCAAGAGGTTTTTTCGTGTGTCGAGGGATGACCTGTAAATGGGTAGGTTTCAAGCCATGTGGCGCCTGTCACCGCACCATGTTGGTAACCGACCCCCATCTTGTTGACTTGTGGTGTCTCGAGCGCGACCACGACTCGAAGTCGTACTCAGACTGTTGGACCATGGCACCGAAGGCCTTGCGGGAACGGCCTATGAAGCTCCATGCGGCCCAGCAGTCTAAGCCGACTCCTCGGAGGTCCCAATCGAGGAAAAGAAGGTCACTGCACCGGACTTTTCCAGGAGCCCCAAGTCGTCCTCTTCGCACTCTAGGTCCTCTGGACACTCAGTGGGAAGAGGCATAAGACGAGACAGTTGGGGAGCATTGACACTCCAGGCTAGGTTCTGCGAAATTGTTTCCAGGTCTGACTCCGCGCCGCACCCCATTTCCGGAAGTCGGAGCGACCCCCGCTCAGATTAAATAGTTACAAGGCCATGCGCCGCATAGTTGAGGGGACCGACCCCTCTGGTGCGCCTTTGGGCCCCGTGGGGTCGGATGAGGCCCCACAGGGCTCCACTCCGACTGCTCTGGCCTCAGCGCCCGGTGGGGTTTCTCAGATCCAATTCTGCGTCGGTGCTGGTCGTGCAAACTCGACCTTCCCAGCGCTGGGCCTAAAGTAGATGCTTCCGGAGCAAACGGAGGCACCAGCCCCATTCTGATACCTGATGACGTGGATCGATGTCAGCCGACGTCGATGGAACTCAGAGGTTCTACGTGGTTGCCTGTTCATTTTGAAGAGGTTGTAGGCGTGGGAGAAGAATGGGGGGGGGGGTCTCTGGAAACTGTTGCGCAAGTGCTGCCACAGGTCCCGGAGGAGGCCCAGGCCGTGCTCTCCCAGGCAGTGAAAGATGGGAGAGATGCAGCAAAGTTCACCATGAGGTGTGGCTTAGATACGACTGACTCGCTGGGTAGAGCCGTTTCATCGACGGTGACCTTAACAGCTCCACGCCTGACTGAGAACATCTTGCTTCTTGGGTGATGTCCAGGCCAATCTCCTGGACATGCCCTTTGATGGGACTCGTCTCTTCGGAGAGAAGGCAGACTCTGCATTGGAGTGCTTCAAGGAATCTCAAGCTACGGCCAGATCCTTGGGCCTCTCTAACACCTCACACCCAGTCTGCCTTTCGCCACCTTCCATGGCAATGGGGAGGGTTCACAGTTGCTTCAGCCATACCCCAGCCACCATCCTCCGCAGACTCCCCAAGTTGTTTGAGGACGTGGACTCTGTACATTACGACCTCGTGGGAATGGTAGCCAGAAGTCATCTGCCACCCAGTCCCTGGCATCTGCAGCCTCCAAGCATTCCTAGTTTGATTCTGCACGACCATGCCAGTCCAGTTGGAAGGAGAATTCAACATCATACTCCGCTGGTGGTCGATAACATCGGACAAATGGGTCTTGCAGATCATTCGAGATGGCTATTCTTTTCGCTTTCTTTCTTTTCCTCCTCCTTTATCGCCAACTCAAGAATGGCTGGCGGAGGATCATCTATTGTTACTCCAAAAGGAGGTTACAGCTCTTCTGGCCAAGGAAGATATAGGGAAGGTTCCGGTAGGCAGTGGTGGTTAATCCCGCTACTTTCTGATACCAAAGAAGAAAAAAGGTCTCGGTCAATCTCTTCCTCTAAAAGGAGAAATTCAAGATGCTCACATTGGCTAAGGTTGTGTCTGCCCTAGACCAAGTAGACTGAATGGCACTGCTGGTACTTGCAGGATGCTTATTTTCACATCCCCATCCTTCCTGCCCACAGGCATTACCTGCGGTTCAAGGCAGGCCTCGAGCATTTTCAGTTCAGTGTGCTGCTCCTTGGCCTTGCCAGCGCCGCTCAGGTATTCACAAAGGTGATGGCAGTGGTTGCAGCTCATCTGCACAGGTTAGGGGTGCCAGTCTTCCCCTACCTCGACAACTGGCTGTTGAAGGTGCCCTTGGCCCAGGCTGTTGTCTCCTACCTCCTGCATTTGCTGGGGTTCTCTATAAATGTGCCGAAGTCACACTTGACTCCTCCTCAGACGCTCCCTTTCATCGGAGCTGTTCTGGACACACTGCAGTTTTGGGCTTATCCTCCCAAACAGTGAGGCCAGGTCCTTCAGCTTATGATACCGATGTTTCAGCATCTATCCTAGATTTCAGTGAGTATGACTGAGGCTGCTGGGACTCATGGCCTCCTGCATCCTGTTGGTAAATCATACCAGATGGCGTATGCAGACTTTACAGTGGGACCTGATGTTTCAGTGGGTACAGCATCAGGGGAATCTTTCCGACATGGTTCAGATCTCAGAGGGAACTGCAAAGGACCTGCAGTGGTGGTTAAAGAACTGCGATTGGATCAGAGGCAGACCCCTCTCCCTTCCCCAACCAGATCTCACAGTAGCAACAGATGCATCACTCCTGGGATGGGGCGGCCATCTGAGAGTGATGGAGATCATGGGACACTGGTTTCCGGCAGAGTCGGGGCTCCATACCAACTTGTTGGAGCTTCGGGCGATCCAGCTAGCATTGAAAGCATTCATTCCCTTTGTCAAGGGGAAATTGGTGCAAGTGTTACTGAACAACACCATGTGTGACTGCAACAAGCAGTGCGGGGTCGAGGACCCTTTGTCAAGAGCCCCTGAGTCTCTGGACATGGCTGGAACAGCAGGGCATGACCCTGGTGGTTCAATAGGTGGCAGGTTCTTTGAACGCCAGAGCGGGTGAACTCCGCTGTGGATGCCTAGCAGATCACGAATGGTGTCTTGAATCAGAGGTGGCGCAAGGTCTCTTCCAACAGTGGGGAGAGCCTTGGTTAGATCTGTTCGCCTCCGAAGAAAACACTGTCTGCAGTATTTTGCACTTGAGCTTCCAAGGCGGCTATTAAATCGCGAGTAGAGCACAGGCCTCTCCTGTATGCCTTTCCGCCTATACCACTTCTGTCCAGAGTTCCCAAGATCAAGAACAACTGGACCCAAGTCATCCTTGTGGCTCCGGACTGGGCAAGGAGAGTCTGGTATCCAGAGCTTCTTCGAATGAGCATCAATACTCCGATCAGACTGGGGTGCTAGAGCCCACTGTAAGATGGCTGCGCTCTAGTGCTGCTCTGCCGGCCGAGGGCAGGGCTCCGGCAAATATCCTGTAACTGGAGGGCCATTCGGGCATAGAAGTGGGAGACCAGTCCTATGAATACGGCAGGATGGAGAATAGCAGAGTGTACAGTGGATCAGCCAGTGTACGGAACTGCGCTCAGACTCGATGCAGCGAGAGAAAATGTCAGCCGTCTGGGCTTGAAGACGGTGAGAGATCTGCTGCGTGGGTGCTGCTCAGTGACTGCCGGAATCCTGAAGAAGCCTCAGTGTCGGCAGCGGACTTCTCGGCAGGAGCCGTGCGAACTAGCTGTGCAGCAGGTAACGAGCTGCGGGGTGTCTTGAGCATCTCCCTGGAAGACGCAGTAAAGTCGGGAGGACAGGCGGGTCGGCAGCCGGCGGAGATCGCTGGGCAGAGCGCGGCAAGCCTGGCCTGGAATGCTTGTTGAAAGGGGCCGGGCCAGCAGTGCGGTAGACTGTGGTCTGAGGCGCACGGCAAGACCTAAGCTGCAGGGAGGGGAAAGAGATCTGCATCAGAAGTACGCTTGTGGACACAGCTTGTGGATCTCATTGGGCCTGGAATTATTAAAAGCTGCCATATTAATAGTAACTGTGGGCTGTCTCCTGGGAACACTGTGCTGGTAGGGAGCCTGTGAGAAGACATTGTGACGGAGGGTATGGCAGGCGAGCAGTCTGTGGAAAGTGGGCCTGCCGACCTGTGCGGCATAGTACACAAAGTTCTGGAACTGAGGGGAGCTCTGCTGACCCACTGCTATGAGGAAAACAGATAAGCAGCATGCGTGCCTAACTTTTGGAACGCGCGGGCCTGCAAAAATTCCAACAACATGCTCTGTCTGGCTCGGAGCAGGAGCCCCCGGAGAAGGGTGCTTCGGGGTTGGAGGCGACGCTTTTGGCAATGCAGGCCAGTTTGCAATCCAGCGATGGTAAAATTGACGAGCTAAACTTGAGGATGGACCATATGGCGGCCAAACTCGATAAGCAGGGTGCCAGGCTTGGTGAGGCGGAGCAGCACATATCCACTGCGAAAGATGGTTTGCAGGCCGTTTCGACTAAATGCTTAAATATGGAGAAGGTACTGGCGGTGAAACAGGCTAAAAATGAGGACCTGGAGGAGCGGTCCTGCCGCAACAATCTTCGTATTACTAGGCTGTCTACAATTACAGGTCGGCTGGAGCTTTGTCGAGAAGATGCTGAAAGATCTTTGGACCGGACAACCTGTCGGATGTCCCGATAGTGGAAAGAGCGCATAGATCGTTGGCGGTCCGGCCGGTCCCGGGTGCGCCGCCGCAGCCGATCATCGCCAGGCTACTAAACTATCGGGACCGGGATGTCGCGGTGAGCATCGCAAAGGAGAAAAGGTCCATCGGCTACCAAGGGAACAATATCACCTATCCGGATTTTTCGGCTTCTGTCCAGACGGCACAGAGAATTTCTTTCAGTCAAGAAGAAGCTCCAGGCAGAACAGATAAAGTACCCCATGCTATATCAGCCCCGGCTGCGTATAGAGGTGGAGGGCAAGACCAGGATTTTTAGCACGCCTAAAGCCGCAATGGAATAGGCTAAGACAATACTGAGATCTCGGAATGATCAAGCTGAACAGCTAGAGGAAAGTGCAGCTGCCGGGGACTAGGCCGGCTCACATGCAGTGACAGAGATAACCACTGTGGGATGCACCTTGTACAAGATGCCTCTTGTATTTGGTAAGATTGTGAAAAGTGAACCTCTTACACAGGCAGGATGTTGATCGACTGTACTCTGTACTGAATGAGGTCTTGTGGAGGCTTGAGTTGTTGGAAACCGCCTGGTACAAAGAACTCCAGAGGGGGCACCCCAAGGTATGGTTACAGTTTCTAAGCAAGTGGGCCTTATACAGAGGCTACTGGGACCACACATAGACTGATATCGAACACTATCCTCCTTTAAATGACACTTCTCCACCCCCGACCACCAGGTGGGATTACGGCTCTGGCGTCCCCAGAAGGGTATACCCCAGTTGCAGATGATTGTAACGGTTTGCATTCAGTATGTCTGTGTTGTATTGGGATGGTTTTGGCAAATTGGGTATGCTGAAGCGGGTGGGGGGTGTTACTGTTTGTTTTTGGGAGCAGGAGCATTGCATGCTATACATAACTCGGAGGTCATGGTTGCCCAACCGGAAGAGGGATACACCCCACTGGAAGTATAGGATACACACGGGAAATGTCGGAATGTAGGGGCCTAACTAAATTACTAACATGGAATGTAAGGGGTCTGACTACCCCTAAAAAATAAGACCAGTCCTAGCATATCTTGACAGGCATGGGGGTACATGTAGCATTGCTACAAGAAATGCACCACACACAGGTCACGGGAGGTAATGTTGGGAATAGATGGGCTGCGGTGAGTGGCCTCGTCATATTATTCATACTCTAGAGGAGTTTTATTGTTGGTGAAGAAAGGGACACCATTCACTCTACTCCATACAGAGACGGATGAGCTGGGCAGATTCCTGATAGTTCATGGGTGCTTGGGAGGTACGAGGGTGGCGCTGGTTAATGCATATGGACCCAACATGGATGATCCCGAGTTTTATATTATGGTATGGAGACGTCGGATATCCCTCCCCCCTATTGTAGTAATATGGGGAGGGGAACTAAATGTATATCTGGATCCGCTGTGTGAGCGTTCAGCCACTACGGAATGGCACGGGAAGCAAGCAGCCAAAACAGTTCACGAAATAATGGAGACAGAAGGGCTGGTGGATATATGGAGGGCTAGGAACCTCAATTCCAAAGAAGGGACGTATGTCTCCTCAGTACATGGCACCTGGTCTCGCCCTGATTATTGGCTTGTCAAAAGAGGTTTGTAACTGGGCGGTAGGGGTAACCTTGTCTGACCATGCACCCGTCTGTCTGGGACTGGAAATACCTACATATACTAGATCCCCGTTTCAATGGAGGCTGCAGCCCTCGTCATTATTAGATCCAGTGTTTAAGGGTAGCATAGGCACAGTCATTACTTGCTTCTTCCTCGAAAATGAGGGATTAGTGGAAAGCGCCGGGACGCTATGGGAAGCGTTTAAACTTACTATCAGAGGACAATGTATGGGGGTGCAAGCGAGGATACTGAAGGCGCTTCAACATAAGCTGCAGAACAAAGCGAGTAAGCTATATGCTCTTGAAAGAAGTTATGAACGGTGACCTAGTCATGATCTATTAGCTCAGATACAGGGGTTGATCACAGAACACAAGGATATAGCTGAACAAGAGGTGAGATATAAATCAAGAAGGTGGACCGCAACGGCATTTTGTGAGGGGGCAGACCGGGGTGCACGCTGGCCTCCAAATTAGCAGAACCGAAGTCTCCGGTAACATAGCTGAGATTCTTGATGAGAATTCAGTTAAACGACACACGACACCGGAAATCCTTAAGGTATTAAAGAACTTTTATACCGGGCTATATGGGGAAGGTAAGTCAGCCTTGGAAATTGAGATAGCTAGCTACCTGGTTGATGTGGTTTTGGTCCAGTTGTCACAAGGCCAGAGAGAGTACCTAACACTGTCAGTGACAGTGGAGGATCGGAAAGAGGCCATTATGGCATTACTGAGTGGGAGGGTAGCTGGGCAGAGAGGCTGCCGAGCGAATTCTATCAAATGTATACGGATAGCCTGGCCCTGCACCTGCTAGCGGTATACGCAGAAGCGTATTAAAGTGTTGCCTCCTACCCTAAGGGAAGCTCTCATAGTTACCTTATTAAAACCGGATAAAGACCGGTGTAGATGTGAAGCATATAGGCCGCTTTCACTTATTAATATCAACACTAAAATCCTTACTAAAATAATCGCCACCAGACTGCACCCTTTGGTGCCCAGTTTGGTCCTGCTCGACCAATCTGGCTTTGTGTCCGAGAGGTCCACTTCGCATAATTTAAGAACACAGTTTGCGGTGCTCCAACTAGACCCCGGGATGAAGGCTGCGGCGGTGTTAGACGCCACCAAGGCATTAGATTGCATACAGTGGAGATATATGTTTACAATATTGCATTGAATGGGGATGCCGCTGGCGTTTCTAAGGTGGATACATTTGCTGTACACCGACCCAGTAGCAAGGATTAGAATAAATCAGTCCATATCGGCTCCGATTGCAATTTGCAGGGGTGCCAGGCAGGGATGTCCACTGTCCCCGATGCTGTTCTCCCTGGGGGTTGGAGCTTTTGGCATGCATAATAAGGGAGAGGTATGCTCAGGCAGCATTGAGGTTTCAGCAGCGTCTGCTAGTTATCTCCCTGTATGCGAACGACATGCTGCTGTATGTAAGAGACCTGAAGAGATATCTGGCACAGCTAATACGGGAGTTTGTGAGATTGGAATGGTACTTGGGCCTAAGCATCAATTAGGATAAATCCACAGTGCTCCCCCTTACACAAGGCACCACTCCACATGACCTAGAATTCCCTTTGAGCCTGTCAAGTACCTAGGCATATGGATTGACAGGTACCCGGAAGTGGTAATCCGTATGAATTATGGGAGGGCAATTGCAAAATTATCAGATCAAGTGGCCCAATGGATACGGTTGCCCCTGTCTCTGGCGGACCGTATGGCAATAATGAAAATGATACTGCCCAAATTTTTATAATATGTTTGTAAATATACCCATAATCCTAACTAAGGCAACGTTTAAAACCGTCAGAACATGTATAATAACGCTGGCCTGGGCGGGCAAGCAGCCGAGATGCAGTTGGGAAGTACTAATGCAGCTGTACGAAAGGGGTGGTCCCCGATATGTATCATTATCTGTGCACGCAGGCCCAGTGGTATTTCACACAGTTATCTGCCACATCTGGCGATGGAGGCTGACGATGCGCACCCTCTCCCACTCACTGCCATGGTGCTGCAGACCCGTCCTGAGAGCTCTCGACTGGAGATTAACACAGTAAACAGCACTTCATGGGCATGGAGGGAACTAATGGTCAGAGCAGGTAGGGACCACATATATGCGCCGGCTATGCCCCTTATAGCACATCCAAATATATCGGTCACACAGGAGTCGAGGGCGCTGGAGCTGGTGGGGTGAATGTGCTGGGAGATTTATATATAGACAGGCACTTTCTGCTGCTAGAGGCACTTGCAGCTAAGCGGCCTTATACGGCAATGCTGGGATTCATGTATGCTAGACTCTGAGCAGCTGTGAGGTCAATATATTCTGAGTTCTATTATTATTATTGAGTTATATTATTATTATATTTTAATTTTATTGTTCCGAAAGAGCCGATAACCTTAAAGGAGCTACAGATGCTGCTGACTAATGGGTCACAAAAGGGGATAATCCCCAGACTCTATAACACATCCCTTAAAGAGAACCAAGGTGCTAATACTATGGCTTATGATAGGTGGAATGAGTGTTAGACAGGCCACTATCTCTGGAGGAGTGGGAGGCATGATGCGCTCTCACCAGGCATCTCACAGCTAATTGCAATCTCAGGATAATTTATTTCAAGTATCTCCAGCAGACACATTACACCCTGGCACAGCTTCATAGATACGGACTTCGGGATAACTCCCGGTGTGAACGCTGTGGGGCGAGGCCGCAGATTTTCTACAGTTGGCCTGGACATGTGGGCCTGTTTTCCAGTTTTGGACCCAGGTGACCCTAATATTGTCGGAAATGGTGCTGGAAACGGTTGGGTGCGCTCCGCATCTCTGCTTGCTGGGACTGGTTAAAGTTCTAAAGCCATTCATTCGCGAATTGGTGGCCGTTACTACACTACTAGCTAAAAGACTGGTAGCAAAGCATTGGGGTAGGAAAAGAACCCCTACGACGACGCAATGGCTAAAAGATATTGTGTACTGCAGGGAACAATTGATTATTTATGCGGAAGAACTACCTGACGCATCTAAACCTAAGGATTTCTGGGTCCCAGCTTCAATATATTTATTGGAGCACTGAGTTGGAATAATAGCCATAAATTGTACTGTTTTTAGAATGGGATTTTGGGGTGTGATTGGTATGGGCAGAGCTATATGTCAAGTAAATGAAGCATGGGGTTGGGTATGCACTGCATTGCATTACACGAGTTGTCGTGTTACTTGTTCTGTTTACATGTAATGTTTGCATGTATGATATCATATAAATAAACTTTAAAAAAAGAAAAAACAAAACAAATCCTCCAATCAGGCTGCCTCTTCGGGAGGATCCTCTGTCGCAGCAGCAAGGGAGGGTCCTCCACCCGAACCTGTCAACTCTCAGCCTCCTTGCGCGGAGATTGAGCGGCGATAGTTGACAGATTCACAACCAGCAACGTCATGCGGAGCCACATGACGGCGCAAAGGGGTACTGCTCACGCAAACGTTTCTCGATCCAGTCTGATGCCTTTGAAATTCAAAGATAAGGAATCTGCAGCTAGATATTGTCTCTACTAGATAATGCGTTACCGAAGGTGAGTAAGTTGTTCGTCAAAGCCTATTGGGCTGGCCTGTATTTAGTCATACGCCAGATCTAATTACTTTTACAGTTCTCGTTTAGTGTATGCCTTTGCATATTTGGTATTTCAAAACTGAATAATTCATATGTATACAGAAAAATCCAATTGAAAATAGTACAGAGATACAGCGTCCATGCTAATTACTCTATAACAAGCTCATCTTGGCAGTCCCACAGTGCGCTTTGTGACTTGAGGAAGTGAGTAACACTTTTTTTTGTGTGAATCTTTTTATTGAATAAACAAAAGACAAAAACAAATTACAGTGCAGTATCATTAATTCCAAACAGGCACAGTGCATTAGTACAGTATCAATCATTACGTTACATAGGACCAATTTCTTTGCATCGTATCTTATTACTTCCTTCGCATTCTGGACTTTAATCTCCCAGGTGGTCTCTTGGCAGTGGGGAAGTGTCATTAAATGGTGTGCATGTCATCCCTCTAATTTCGTTCCAAGCTCCCCAGATTCTGGACCATTTTTGTGGGCATCCTCTTCCCTCATATATCACCCTCTCCGCCTGCATGCACCAATCCATATCTGTCTCCCAATCCCTGAATTTGAGCCTAGTAACTCCTTTCCAAGTTCTTGCTATGTTACGTTTCGCTACCATACATCCAAGGGAAACCCACGTTCTCTCAGCTCTTGATAGGTCTGTTGCGTCCCATATGTTAAGGCACCATCGGGGCGAGACCTCCATTGTTTTTTGACAGGTTAATAACAGTGCCGATGTTACCTTCCCCCAATATGTCTGGAGAATCGGACATTCCCACCACTGGTGCATGTACGTTCCTATCTGACCACATCCCCTAGGACACGCCGTGGAATTCAGGTCACCCATTTTAACCAATGCTGAACTTGTATAATATGCTCTATGCAGGATTTAAAGTTGGATAAATTTAAATCGAGATCTGATCGCCACCTCCCGGGGGAACGCCAATGCCTCCTGCCAATCTTCGTCGCGAATATCCCACATATCCTCCACCCATTTAGCACGTGTTTTCCCCATTGTATCTGGTGTGGTGTTGAGTATTTTTCTGTATGTCAGGGAAATCGCCTTTTCCTGAAGGTAGTGGTTTAGGAGTCTATCCTCTAGGGGCAAAGAGACCGGTACCTCTGGGTATCGCCCTTCATAGTGCATTGCGGGCTTGAAGGTTTCCCCAATATTTAATTCGTAGTCCCGTTGGAGGTCACTAAAAGGGGTCACCTTCCCCCCCTGCCCACGTATCGCCAACTCTTGAAAGACCTATCAAGTACCACTGATCAAATCCTGGGTATTTTGCCAACACCCCCAGTCGGTCTGTTTCCAACAAAGGGGTGACCTGTGTGATCTTATTTTTCCACCCCAGGGCGGTCGTTGCCGTATGCCATAAATTGATTGTAGTGGAGGTTTGAGTGTATTTTGGTGCATACTTAGCACCTCCGTAAATTGCTCTGAGGTAATCGCCAGGAGTCGTATTGTATCTATCCATTCTGTAAGTTGGATCCGTTCCTGGCCAGTGCACCCAGTGATTGGTGACCACCAGCTGGGAGGCACAGTAGTAACTTTTAATTGCTGGCAGGGCTATTCCTCCATCGTAACAGCTTTTCATAAGTTTAGCCAATGCTATTCGCGGGGTACCATTGTTCCAAAGCAGTGTGCGCACCTCCGACTCAATTGTGTAAAAGTATTTGGCTGGGACCAAATAAGGTGTGTTCTGTAAAGCGTAGACAAAGCGGGGAAGTGTCATCATTTTATATAAGTCGGCCCTGCCTAACAGCGTGAGGGGTAAGGTCTTCCAATGCTGCACATTGTCATGGAAGTGACGCAGAGGAGGGGCCAAATTTTGTTCATAAAATTCCGTTGGGTTAGCAGTGATATATATCCTTGGGTATCGAAATCCTTCAGTGACTTTTCTAGCCACGCAGCCTCTAGGCAGGGTGGGGCATTTCTCACATAGAGCGTATACCAGCGACTTGTCCCAATTGATGGTATAACCTGAGTACTTTTGAAAGAGAGTAAATACATGTAATGTTCGATGTATGGAAAAATATGGGGCCAAATTTTGTTCATAAAATTCCGTTGGGTTAGCTGTGATATATATCCCTAGGTATCGAAATCCTTCAGTGACTTTTCTAGCCCCGCAGCCTCTAGGCAGGGTGGGGCATTCCTAGGTATTGAAATCCTTCAGTGACTTTTCTAGCCCCGCAGCCTCTAGGCAGGGTGGGGCATTCCTCACATAGAGTGTATACCAGCGACTTGTCCCAATTGATGGTATAACCTGAGTACTTTTGAAAGAGTAAATACATGTAATGTTCGATGTATGGAAAAATATGGTCTGGCCAAATAAAGCAAAATATCATCGGCATAAAGGGAGATTCTATCCTCCCATTCTGCCGTCCAGTTGAGGCCTCTGATAAGGGATCACCCCTGATCAAGATTGCCAGAGGTTCAAGGGCCAGTGCGAAAATTAAGGGGGAAAGTGGACAGCCCTACCTCGTCCTCTTCTGCAATGTAAACGTTGTTGATCGCCCACCATTTACTGTGACTCGGGCCAGAGGTTCTGAATAAAGGAGTCGTATCCAAGATAGAAATCTCTCTCCAAACCCAAATCTTTCAAGTGCGGCAAATAAAGGCAATTCAGTCATGTCGAATTCCATCTTTGCATCCAGAGACATAATCACTGCCTCCTCTCTAATCATCGCTGCCCTACCTATGACACCGTGAAGACGCAGTAGATTCAGAGCGGTATTCCTGCCCGGCATAAAACCGATTGATCCAGGTGGATCAGCTTGAGTAGCAGGGGCGACAAACGCATCGCCAGAATTTTAGCTAGTATTTTAACTTCCTGGTCTAGAAGGGAAATAGGCCTATACGAACCACATTGCTCGGGGGGGGGGGGTCTCCCTTTTTTTTATGTATTACTACAATATTGGCCATTCTCTGTGCTTCGGGCAGGATACCCTCAATCACGCTTTCTTCGTACATTCTTATAAGAAATGGGGCGATTGTTGATGCATTTGTTTTATAAAGTTCAATTAGGCCACTTGGACCCATGGCCTTGTAGCGCCCCAATTGCCTTGATCACCTCCTCATTAGTCAAGGCGGAGTCTAATTCCTCGACGTCTTGGGGCTCAAGAACAGGTAGTTTGAGGGTGGCCAGCAATTCCCTTGCCTCTGTGTATGTGGAGGCCCCTGTGGACGTATAGATCTGTTTAAAATGGTCTGCAAACGCCTCTGCGATCCCTTGTTCTATCCTGTAGCCGCATGCCATCTTGGCACTCAATCTCAGACTCCCATCTATTGGCTGTTTCCCGCTTGTCTAGCCAAGCTAGCAATTTGCTCGCTTTATCACCGATGTCGTAAATGCGGTGATGAGTGGCGCGGTGTTGAGCTTTAGCTGCGTCCTCTGCAATATCTCTATATTCTTTTTGCTTCATGAGCAATCTGTGTTTGGTGTCCGGGGCATTTGTTATTATTAAGTCCCGTTCAAGCTGACCAATCTCACCCTCTATTTCTTGTAAATGCTTTCTTTTTTCCTTCCTGTGTCCCACAATCGCCGAAACCCCCTGTCCCCTCACCACCGTCTTGCATGCCTCCCACAACACTATATCCGAAATCTACCGATCCGTCATTGTCTTTAAAATAGTTATTGGTCGCCTCTGTGAGCTTCTCCCTGATTGCCGGCACCTTAAGATACCAGGGGTTAAGAGCCATCTCATAACGTGTAGCGGAGGGAGTACCTCTATACCTTGATACTAGCGGGGAATGGTCAGAGATGCCCCTAGGAAGATGGGCGACCTCCCCAAACATGGGGAGCTGGCCAGCCTTGCAGAAAATATAATCAATCTGGGACAGGCTCCCGTGTATTCCTGAAAGAAAGGTGTATTGAAGGGATGAGGGAGTGCATACTCTCCAAATATCTATCAGTCCCACAGCACTCAAAGTCTGCCAATATCTTTTCGGACGCTTCTCCCTGTCTGGGCGGTTTCCTATCCAGATCTCCATTAAGGTCCGCATTACTGTCTCCCCCTAACAGTGAGTCGCCCTCAGGTAGATGTAATATGTGTGAGCCAAGATCGGCCAATGCCGCGGAGTGCAGTCTGGGTGGCACATAGAGCGACGTTATATTGAGCAGCCTGCCCTCCCAATAACCAGACACGGTCACAAACCTTCCCAGTGCATCACGTGTAACCGTCTGGACATGGAAGGGGAACGAATTACGCAGGAGACCACCTCCTCCTCTCGACCCCCTAGCATAGCCAGCATGAGCCACCAATTTACACCCCCATCTATTGAGTGCGCAATAGGAGGTCCCTTGTATATGGGTTTCCTGCAGTAGGACCACATCAGGGGCCTGCCGCTTCAAATATTGCAGGACTATTCCGCGTTTAATTCTATCCCCCAATCCGTTTACATTCCAAGAGAGTATTTTAAATTGGCCCAATGACGGAGCCACCTCAGGGTTGCCATACATTTGGTTGTTGTAAATAGGGCCGTCTGCGGCTGAGGATAGTCTGGATGTAATGCCGTGTTTTCACATTACCACACATTCTCAGTGACAACACCCTCGACACCTTGAACCATATCCATAATGTTCGTCCTGTCGCGTGATTGTACATCCCCATGCACTGCAAATTCTTTGTTCAATACTGCACAATAAACTTAGAACAGTTCTATACCAATATAAACACAATCCTCAGCACACGTCTTTTAAGTAATATGCAATTATCCAATTTGTTTTAGTCAAGCATAAATGATACAGAGAAATTTTCGAGCTTGGTTTCTTTTCTTTATTCTTTGTTCTTGCATCAGCCAACACGTTTCGTCGCACAAAGGAATTTTGTCCCGCGACTTTCTCAAGGCTTACAAGAGTCCAAAATGTTCCTTTATCAGTGGTGATAATTCCATCCCACTGGAAAATTAAAATCTATGTTCCGATGTCCACGTCGCATTTAACCGTGGATCTTCGTCATGAGCCAAACCTAGAGCACGTAAGAAGGACGTGTAGGTCCCCACATCAGCGCCGTGTTCTCGAGTGCGAGAATGATAAAGGAACATTTTGGACTCTTGTAAGCCTTGAGAAAGTCGCGGGACAAAATTACTTTGTGCGACGAAACACGTGTTGGCTGATGCAAGAACAAAGAGAATAAAGAAAAGAAACCAAGCTCGAAAATTTCTCTGCATCATTTATGCTTGACTAAAACAAATTGGATAATTGCATATTACTTAAAAGACGTGTGCTGAGGATTGTGTTTGTTTATGTTGGTTTCGACCACGTGTTTGGGGAGACTGGTGGTTCTTCTCACCTTTCAGCACCGTCCATATAAATTTTTCAGAAATCTAAATAGAGTGTAAGTGCTACTCATTCTTGGAGCGCCATTTTACCTATAACCATACCACTGCACCGTCGTGAATCAGTTCTATACCAATCCCAATTATAACACCCCGAGACCCCCCCCTCCCTGCAACATGGACTAGAACTGCCCACCCCCCAACTGTGCAGAGTGCCTGTATACCCTTACCCATTAAACCTTGTGAAGGGGAACGCGACTCTGCCGGAACTCCTCAAAAAAGGATCTGTCCCCCCCCCATAACCCCGGCTGTTCAAGCCCTTAATGTGACATTTTTATAAGCATGGTCTGTTTACAATACCAACTATATAGTGTCTGTTTACCATCCCGCCTCCCCTTTAGGAGCAAAGGGCTGGACACTTTGGCCCAGCCATATCTGGCCTGTTCCCACAAATTATATACTTAACAGTTCTCAACATGTCCATCGTCCAACCATCGTCGTCCAGTTCAGGTGGGCCGTTCCCCCATCAGTGCACCACTCAAGACAGGTGCCTCCGCTCAAATCGGTCATTAATGCCCAGTTCCATTTAGATGCCCTCCTCTGGGCCGGAGCCGTCTTGTCGACTCTCCCCCCTGCAAATGTCTGAGAGCTAGATCTGTGGACGCCATGGGTTCTCCATCCATCTAGCCATTCCCAGGTTTTCTCCGGGGTTTGAAAGAACCAGGACTTCCCTTCCGACATCACCCGCAGCTTAGCTGGAAAGAGCATTGCATATTTGATATTTTTTTCCCGGAGTGCTCGTTTCACCTCTAGGAAGGATCTCCGCATCTTTTGTACCTTCACCGTGGAGTCTGTGGAAAAAGGTGATTGTCGAAGTTTCAAACTTGAGTGGGGGGGGGAGGGGGCTGTGCACGCCGTCTGAAGGATAATGTCTCTATCCCTATAGTTAAATATTCTGGCCAAGATAGGACGTGGGGGTGCACCCGGTTTCTGAGGTCCTCCAGGCACTCTATGTGCGCGTTCAACTGAGAAATATTGGGAAAGAGTTTGGGGCTGTAGATGGTTCTGAATCAAGTCCTCCACAAACAGGTCTGTGGCCTGCCCCTCAGCTCTCTCCGGCACACCCAAAATATGCACATTATTCCTACGTGCCGCCCCTCATAGTCTTCGAGTTTCGCCGCGAGGCCCGATGTTTTCATCTGGAGCCTCTTGACCGTTGTTTCCAACGTTTTGGAAGAGTTCGGGATCGCTGAGACCGACTCTTCGGTAGCTTTCATCCTCTCCCCCAAATTACGTAGGTCCACGTGCATGAGTGTCATCTCAGCTGTTACTGTCTATTTTATGTTCGAGCGCCGAGCGGACCCCACGTATGGCCTCCATTGCGTCCACTAGAGTCGGAGCACCCTCATCTGATTGCAGCTTCGTGCTCTGCGTTACGTTTTTCTTCTCTGTGCTTTCCGCTCTGGACCGGGCGAATTTGTCCAATTTTGTTTGTCTGCTTGGGCCCTCTCACTGGCGACATTTTGCCAGGATCCCGGATATAAGATGTCCCCTTTATTTATGTCCTGCATATGTCCCTACAGGACTCAATGTACGGAGGCCGATAGTGTGCGATTCGGGCGCCTCTGCGGTGTTGGAGCAAGCCCCGTCTCCAAAAGCACCAATTAAATAAGTGTTCTCCAACTCTGCACGAGTATCTGATCCCTCCACCCAGTGCATCCAAAATGGCGATCCACTAATGTTATTGGGGTGCGTCACACTTCCGGGGATTCTTCAAGCACCTCATGCACCTCCCGCCTCCCCCCTGTCCGGACCACCCTTCTTACTTGCAGCTGTTGCCACACCTGAGATCACGCCGCTGGCCGCACCTGAATCACCAGGCCTCTTATGGAACCCTATCAGTCTGTTATATCCCCTACTCTCCACGTCAGTCCAACAAGCGCTGGGAGTTAAACCATTGATCCTTTTTCCTTGGAGCGCCTACACTGGCAGTATCCTCTGCTCCGCTCTATCGGTCACCCCGTGCCAAATTATGAATGTTGCTGCGTGATTAGAGCGGAGGGAGGGGCAGTCTCTCCTCAGTTCTGGGCCTCGTCTCCACTGTCTGTCCGGTTCCACACACTGATTATGAGGCGCGGTGTGAGGGGGGGAGAGATCGCGCTCCCCCCACTATAATTGTCTCGGCACCTCCGGTCAACTTTCAGGGCCAGGCACGCCCCGGAGCCCCAGGAAGGACGCCGCAGGGCCGAGCAGAGTCACCGGCCTCGGGCAACGCCCCCCCCCCCCACCCCCGGAGACCCGAACGAGTCTCCAACGGTGTCCGGCCGCGAAGGAGCGGCGGCGTCTACCTTCGATCAGGGCGGGAGGGGCCATATGAGAAGGTCGTCTGTGGTCTCAAGTGGGCCTCACCTCTGAGGATTCCGGCAGCCCGATGCTTACTCCGCTTTCACTTTCACCGGGGCTCCTCGCTTTTCTCGGCGCGAACAGTTCCTCGCGGCCGTACTGCCGTCCGATGGCGCCGGAAATTCACCAGACTTTTCCTCCAGGAGTCAAGGAGCACGGGACAGGTACAGATTTTGTGCAAAACCGGATTATTGTACGGATTTGAGAGGTTTTAGGTTTTTGACGTTCAGAGCTCTACTCCGTTGCGGCCATCTTGGGTGCTGGCTGGCCACTCCCCCCGTGAGTAACACTTTTATCTCCTTTCCCATATCTAGCTTTTCACTTCTATCTCAGATTATGATTCCTTTTTTCTGTCATTTCACAGCTTAGCTTCGGGCTCCATATTTGACTGAGTCCTAATGATGATACTGAATTTCTTATAGTATTGAAATGTGATTAACTTGCACACAGCCCCATTCCATTGTATATTATATTTAACATGCAGTGCTGTTCTTTAATGCTTTGATACACACACTTATCACTTTTATCACACTTCAAAGAGCTCCGAGCATTTTGTCACTGACACTCACTTCGTTTATTACATATTTGATTTTGGGCTTTATTGTATTTTATTCGTATAATAAATTGCCATTCAGCTTTGAAAATAGTCTGTTTGAGTTGGTTTGCATTACTTTATAAGGGGCCATTTTTCATGTATTAACTTATACCACAAGTCCTTAGTTACTCTTGAGTTTCCCTTGTATGCTTGTAGCAGTCAAAATTGCAACAGCTTGAATGTTGCCTGCAGAGACCAAGTCTACAAACTCGGGAAGATGGTGTGTTGGCACTCAAGCTTCGACCATTTACAAAACCACTTTGATTTTGATGAATAAGGTTATTAGTATTGATCCAATTAGTGAATATTTTAGTTAAGATTTTATAAACCGTGTTGAGCTATGTTATTGTCCGTTACAAAGCTGTTTCTAGTTTCCCCTTTTTAAAGCAATTAAGACACCTTTTTTAAAAGAAGGTGTTATTACTTCACCTTGTAAAGACACAACGCAAGTTCCTCTCCTTCGATAGAGGTATTTTGGCTTTTGCACTTATTCTGTGCCCTAGAGATCTTTCAGCTTTGCTGGTTGAATAAGCTGGGCTTGAGATGCATTTGCCCTGAAGGCTTCTTCTATCTGTTTAACGTCCCAAGGATGTCAGGAATTTCAAATGAAATATCTGTAAAACTTTTAAAGGAAAAAGCTGGTTCCGCTTTGATAGTTTTTAACTGATTTGCCTTTCACAAGACTCTTTCCTGGATTCTAAAGCCTTGAAAATTGATTACAATGGTCCAGAGTTCAGACCTCCTTTTTTGGTGAGGTGAAAGGAATTCTGTGAACATGGCGCCGCATGGACATACTTTGACATCAAGTTGGAGGCTTCCCATATCATTTCTTTATTTTGGCAGAAACTCTAAGGCACTCCAACCAGTGTTAGATTTGCTCACCTCTGTTTTTGAGATCTTCTAGTTGTGAACTTTACGTTATGCATATCTTTCTGGAGTAGTGCCATCGTTTCTGAATGGGTTACTTGAACATCTATATCAGAAATCCTCTGTTCTTCAACACACTTGGAATTTAAATCTTGTAAACTTTTTTCCTATTATATCTTGTAATCTTTTGATCTATTATATATATTATTTCTATTCAATTTTACTCGTCATTTGTGTGTGCAGTCTTCATTTCCTGTACTTCAACCAATAGTATGAGAACACAGTATTCAGCACATCAGGGTGGGCTGGCTGCTCACACCTATCATTCTCATTGTTCTGAATTTCCAGAGCTTTCTCTGCACCTGGATTAATTTCCTTACTTTCCATGTTGGAGTGCATGCTTGGTGGTAATATGGGTTTTTGTAGCTAGCAAACTACTATTTTCTCTAACAAGCAATGTTGTATTGTGAACTTTATTAGGTATTATGACGCTCAATTCACTCATGCAGGGCAGTATTTGGCTTTTGCACTTTCCTTGTGCCCCTCTGGTTGTAATTAGCCTCTCATTATTGAAAAATTGGTATTTTGAGACACAGATGGCTGGCTTCACCATTATCAGCTGAAGGGGGTATCATTAAGTCACTTACTTCTGAGCTTCTGGCTATGGTGATAGTGACTGAAGTGCGATCAGATATTCTTGCTCTCCTCAATCATCAATGCAGATGTTCCATACTTTCAACCTCACTGACATTTGAGATTTCACCTGTAGCACCTGGAGTTGATTGTGTTTGGGTCTGACTCAAGTTAATGATTTCAGGAGGAAAGAGGCTCTAGGCTCTTTGACTTAGCAACTTGTGACGGACCTCAACCATCTGTTTTTCTTGTGACCTCTTTTTATTATTTAAAAATTTCTTGCTCGAGGCACTGGGTGCAGACTAATTTACCCCCAGTCAAAAGTAGATGGACGTTGTGCCTTTACAGCCAATTGAAATTTGGCACTTTGTAGCCCTTTGGCGTTTCTTGCTGAATAAGGCTTCGTCTGGATTTCAGTTAATTCGACTGAGGCAACGCCCTTCGAACAATTGCTGTGGAGAGCCTCCAGCCTAATACTCTGGAGGATGTTTACTTCATTTAGCCGCCACCCTCACATACCTTACATAACTTCTTGCAGCTTCATCTCTGCTCTGTCTCTTCCCCTTTGCCAACTAGCTTCCTGCCAGCAAATCAAAACCATCTTCCCAAATGAACTCTTTCGAAAGAAAGCAAAAGGCATGAATTTCTCATAGTGCTATAATGACGACTCTTACCTCCCAAGGTGAAACCTCTCTCCTGCATTGGCGTGGAAGATCGACCAGAGCCGTTGACACTGAATGGACTGGAGAGTCCAAATGGTGGCTGGAGCACAAGCATACCTGCTATTCAGAACAACAAAGGCATGAGCCGAGGAAGAAGTGAGCGTCTCAAGCTTACCCCTTGTAATTGTCCACAGATCAGTTTAGCTCAGCTCAGCTGAATTAGCAGAAGCCAGTTTTTCTACACCGGAGTTACTTCTCTGTCCTCTCCGTCCTCTTCTTCGGATTACTCGAGAATACAACACTCTCCACACCCTCCTGCTGCTTTCTGACCACATCCGCTTGATTAGACCACACACCAGTAGTAGTCCAGAAAAAGTTTGCTGTAACAAGTCAGCTTAGGAGCACTAAGACCATTATAGCCCTGCCATTGCATCCTTCAGTGCATTTCTCTGCTTCACTCCATTCTCCTCCGCAGGCATGCGAGAAGAGATTAGCGTGTAGTTAGAGCTGCGGGCCACCATGACTGGTTCATGTAGAGCACCTGTCAGGAATGTCTCCCGTAATTGGCATGAACACTCCACAGTCAAACAAAATCTTATCTTAATAGAATAAGGGGGACTGGGAGCAATCGAGGTCCAGAAAATACACTCCCACATATATAATATCCAACAAAACAATGTGCGGTTCCTACAGAGAGTAGAGGTTAACACCAATCATGTTACCTAGCAAATCTCAGGCCGGAAGGGATATCAAAAATATCGGAGCAAGGTCCCTCACCCAACCCTAAGGGTTGCATGCTTCATCTGGCTTGGTCCTCCTTGGGCTTGCTCTGCAATGTTCAGAAATAGCTAAGGGTGGCCGAAGAACCCACGATTCCCAAGGGGCCCGATTCGAGTAAGGATTTATGCTTGTTCCACCCGATCCACAGAGTGTACCTACAACAGATTTGGCGCACTGTTTTATGTGTCTGTATGTCTTACCTGTTGACTGCTCTGCACACTGGTCTTTGCACTGAATGACTGACACGTTCATTTTTTATGTGCTTGAAATATTGACACATTTATATCTGATTTTCTTGTTTTTATTTCAGGTCAGGTTTAGGAGGACTTACAATAAACGAGGTATACAATTATGCCTTTTTGTTCACTAATGAAAGTGACTTAAGTGTAATATGTATTAAGAACAGGGTCCCTCTAACTGTAAATTAGGTGATTTGGTCCTAAAGAATTGCCATTGATCTGCTAAGACACATAGGGCAAGAAACATGATGACCTTTTAGGGGAATATTGGAGTTCGCCATCTCCCATTACACTCCTGCTTCATTTATTTTTTAACCTTTAACCAGGATCTTTTCAATAAAGTATTTTTAAGAGCTGCCCTAGTTAATTTTGATACTTTTGAGTTGACCAGTCCACACATGTAGTCAACATTGGGCTTCTGAGTGAATTCTCAGACGGCATAATCAAGCAAAGATCTCCGACAAAGAGCCCCTTTTTGAGGGGCCTGTGGACATTGCAGCGGCGGCCCAGCGAGAAGCTAGCCCAGTGATGAAGCATGCCACCCCTACGGTTGGGTGAGGGCTCTTGCTTCAATATTTTCTATCAGATTTCAGGCATGGTCTCTAAACATCAGCTTGTAATGTACCAAGATCACATATTTTGCCCCACTTGTCAAGATTTTACTATCGCATGCCAGATTTTGCACCACATGTCAAGATTTTACCATTACGTGCCATGGACGCCCACCATAATGCGAAGGACCCCTACATCTTGTCACCCATGAACATTATTATTCCAGGGATTGCCACAATTGTGATGAATGGGCAAAGTTAAGCCAATCAGACGCTCAATATGGCAAGGATAGTTGTCATTATGCCATGTTTAGTCCAAGGATGCCCAGAGTTTGTAAAGATTTACCATTATAATGCCTGTCAAAATTGTCATAAATAGATCTAATTGTGCCAGATATTAACACACTATTTTGTGGGCACCAGATAAATGTGGCATTCTCCAACACCAGGAATGGCTTTCAGGAAGAGACCATGTCTTTCAAGGAGGGACACAATTCCAGATAAATACATAAATTCACACACCTGCATACACATAGAAACATGTAAACAAACTTGTATACATGCACGCAATACTTCCACCTTCTGCACAAACAAGGCCATTACTTGTCTCCACTCTCAATCCAGCCTGTGCTCTCCTTGGCTTCAGGGTTGTTGACTTGATTCATTCACGCTTCACTCTGGCAGTCCAACACTAAATGGACTGCACTCTGGCTTTTGCTGGCACTTTGTTGTGCCCCGGTTTTCACACGCACAGTATAACTGATAGTGTGACCATTCTCTGTGTGACTATGTTGATCTGAGTGTGGAGACAGGTAGTCATGTTGCAGGCTGTCTTACGCTAAGTGCATATGGCACTCTGCCACTGTTTTGGCTGGAGGACACTTTAAGGCTACGGAGATGTGTTGCACATCCTTCTTCAGAATGGCTAAACCCTTTAAATTAAGTACTGTGCTAGGCTGCACTTCAGGGAGCTACTTCCATATTACTTGTGAGCTACCAGTAGCAGACCCCTGTATTAGACAGTGTTCAGTTTCCTCTTGATCCAGCTAAGGGAAAAGCTAATATCTCTAACTTCCATCCTAATAAAGAATCTTTGTACCAGATTATCCAACTTGAAAGTATGGGCCGCCATTCTTAAGGAGCAAGGGCAACCAAGTTAATGTTCATTGAAATTTTTAATGTTATTTTTATTATAATTTTTGTGTGTGCCTGAGGGAGTTTGTTCTTCACACACTCTGACACACACGCACTTTGGCAATTTCTCTCCCTCAATGAGGGGAAAATCACCTGATTATCCATCCTTCATCGTTCGCATGCAAATATAGAGCATTTCCTAGTTTATGGGATGTTTATAATCTTCCTTGCTGCTGAGTTTTCTACAATTTTGCATTTGCAACAAATATTTTATTAAAAAAGGAGAATGACAAAGCAACTTTGTCTTATCGGTTTTATCAGGCAAAAATAATTCATACCTTTATATATTGTCAGCTATATAAAGAACTAAATGGGCTGCAAGAAAATACTTCATGTAAAGACTGGAGGCTAGCAAAATGTATTAACTCCTTTAATGCCAGTCCTCTGCAGAGACTTGAGAAGTTTAGCAATGCATTTTGAAGTAGACAGTTTTTTTCTCATGTAACCCAGCACCTCAGTATTCTCTTTTGAATGCTGCTTCTCAGTGAGAAGTATCTTTTTTAATGGTTTGGGCATTATTGGTTGAGAAAAATAGCTCTTGATAGTGTTTGGAGGATGATGTTGTGAATTCATATTGGGAAATGTGTGTTTTCACATTTGTTTTATGGGATATTAGTTTAGTTTTTAAATAGGGAACTATTAGAAGTTGGTGGAATGGATCAGCCACGTTCTGAACAGAGATTAGGCCAGGATAGCAATTATTCATTCTACAGTTACATGAGGTTAAAGAAGCAGTAAAAAATGTAGTTAAAGAAATTGTAATACAATTATTTACAGATTGGCCAGCGTGCGTATTGTAAGTTAAGGGTTGGGGGTAGACTAGTGTCTTTGTGAGGCTGGGGTTTCTGGTGAAGAGTTTAGTCCGGGTGCAGTTGGTGCACACTAGAGAAAGCTTAAATAGAGTAAGCTTATTGAAGGTGAATTCAGGGAGAAATCCTACTTTAGGTTGGTAGAAACTGGTGTTGACACCAGATGAAAGGTAGGTGTCTTTGGTGGTACAAAAGAGATGTCATCAGTAGCTGAAAAAGCATAATGATGAAGATTTTGATAGATTCATTTTACATCTAAACAGTGATGGAAATGAGATTGATGAAGTCAAAGTGGAGGAGGTAAATGTATCAGGATAAGAAAGGTGTGATAAAATAGCCACACAGCCGGAATATGTTCAGTCCAAATCAGACACAGCATTGTGAAGTTCTGAGTGATGGTGTATGGACCCCGTGAGGGAGTATATTGAGGAATGAAGCATAAGCCTACAAAAAAGGCAATAAGAGGAGTGATGAGGGGGGGAGGAGAATTCTAGCCATTGTCTAGGCCATTGATGGAAACATGCACACAACACTAAAAGTAGTTCCAGAATCGGTTGCTTTCATATTGACGTTAGGTAGGGACTCGCCAAAGAGCCTGGAGGTATCATTTTAGCCATGCCCACATGGCTGGGTAATTCTACTTGTCCTCACCTGCGGTGGTTGGGGTCATTTGCCACTGGTGATCTTCGTCTGTCCTTCTTGGCCCCACAAACTGGGCCAAGGACAGCCCTTTCCACACTTGACTGAAGTTGACTTGGAATGAGTATTCACATTTCGAACTCAGTACTGCACAATTATGTCATTCCACTGTACAGGTTTGTTGTAAGTTGTGCTCATCATGAGGTACTAAATGCCTCTTCCCTTCCGTAATAATTGTCTTTTCTCCCTCTGAGTGGCTATCCCTCTGTTACCATCTTGTATGCTGTGCAGGAACTAGGCTTGAGTGCAAATTGCTGAGAGTTCTATGAATCTTGAATTGCAACTCAGTTTAAATGTTTGGGATGGGTTTATGTAGCACACAGTCTCAAGTGAGCACAGCAGTTTTACCTGCATGTCTCAGTCTCTCTCTCATTCCTATATGCAGCTATGCCCACATTTACCTGAAGTTGCCTAGCAGCTGCCTAGGCTACCCAGTGGGGTGTTGCAAGCTTAAGAGAGCAGACTTCTCTGAGGCTTGTGTGCGTAGTACAATCTTGACAGACTTTGCTCAGGCAGGCTCCTTCAGCTGTACCATTTATTGGCAGTGACGACCCTCAGGTTGGCTTCAAAGTGGTGCTTCAGCTGTTGGGGGATGTGGTGTCCAGGCTGAGCCTTCCTCATGCATTAGGCAGTTACAGGCCGCAGACCAGTTTGGGTTTCCTGCATCAGCCTCACTGATACTTTGTCAGTGACAGCAGCAGTAACCACTGTGGCCCGCAACACCTTCAGCAGCACTCAAGAGGGAGAATGTTAGGGGTGTAGGGTATATAGGAAGAATGATCTTGAAGATGGCATTCTCTTGTACAGTCTGTGTTGCAGCTTCTCTGATACTGTGCATTGATTTTTGTTGTGTAAAGGGCTGTTTGTTACCGGTTCTACTGTACATAAGGTCCATCAGGATGTCTTACTTGGCAATTGGCTAAGCAGCACATGCTTTCATGCCATCAGCTAGCTGGCATGTAGATGGCAGCACGAAGATGTAATCTTCTCATCATGTAAGTGTTCACTGGACACAGTATCAAATCTCTTCTGGATTGATGTCTTGAAGTGGTTTGTCAAGCTGCCCCCTTATCAGATCCGGATTCTTCTTTCCTCCCCACACAAAGCCCATTGTATAAGACAATTCCTTCCCTAACACATGTGGCTGGCCTGTCAAATCTCCTCTTCCAACATACCATATTTGAAGGGTCCTTTTAGTTCAAACCATGCCCCAAATTGCATCAGACCGCTGTACAGTGGGCAAGCCTATCAAAACACAATGAAAAAATCATAAAGAATGAGAAGTGCATCAAGTGTTAAGAGATGTTAAGCAGAGTACATTGTACATACAAAAGATTTTACATGGATTACTGGATAGTTAAGCTGTGTGGGGAAAATACGTCTGGGACTACAATCTCTAACCAAATGAGTGCAGCAAAGGAAGCGTTGGGAAGGAATGTATTGGGTTATGGGGAGTAGAGAAGAAAAAGGATAAACCAAGGAACAGTATAGTTTCTTCCTGAGGGCATGAATCCACCAAAGTATTGAGGATGTAATGTGCTGGCAGAACAGTTGTCATATTAGGTCTTTCTTTAAAGTTATTGTGAAGTTGCCAGGCAGAGCTTAATGGGGGAGATGGTTAAAATTCCAGGCGTTAAAATGTGGTGTCTCTAGGTGAAGGATTTTAGTTCAGTAAAGGGAACGCAAATCACCTGAGAGAGGCAAATTGTCATCCAAGTGGTGTCTGTTCAGCAGGAAAGGTTTCATGTACCAAGCATGAATTTTTAAAAGTGTGGTGGGGATATGTTTAATGGAGATCAGTATTCTGGTAATGGCAGTCAATGCTCTGCGTGCCGAAGGCCAGGTGTGCAGCTACATAGAGATTTCACCTGGCAAAGAAAGGTCAACCAGTTAAAAGGTAATAGTTGGTAAGGGTCACTGGAGGATTCTACCCGTAGGGGCCTGATCTGCTTGATTTTTAGACAGTTGGCAAATTATTTTTCTAGGATAGAAATGTTTTCACAATGTTAGTTTTTTCTGATAGAGACTTCGAGACGCAGATTCCACACCATGTGAATATTCCCCAGGCACCAGACTGATCTGGAAAGTTTTCAGCAGTACCTCTGCATGCCAGTAAGTTGTGCCGTACATCTCTACACTGTCGCCATTCTGGAAACTACGTGCAGGGCCTATAAAGGTGCCCCTCTGACGTGATGAAGTAGTCAAAGCTGTTCTTTGTTGAGATTGAAATCGTCTGGTAAGTCCAAAAAGAAGCTTAACAAATCGAAGCTGGAGTCTGCTGCCTCTTGCCAATTTCATTCACATGAGAAGGTGTGGGGTCGCACAATGGCTCTCGATCTCACTCTTGGAGTCTGTCCACTTTGAAGCTGTGCCCACACTGGTTCTGGTACAATCAGAGGTTCCGGGGTTGTCTGCCACTCCCAAACATATCAGAGTTCCACAAGGCCATGCTACAACTCTTCGGAGCTTTACCTATTCTCTGGCGTGCCTTTGGGCCTCAAGGAGCTGAGAAGCTCTCAATCTGGAGTACCGCTGTTGGGTTTTCCCTTAGCGCCAGTGGGACCCTTCATGCCTATCACGATGACTCCGGTTCCAATTCTGACCTTGTCTCCAGTGCAGTGGTCCACACCAGTTCATAGGACCTTGACACCGGTCCCGAAACCATCGACTCATGATGAGGAGGTACCTACTTTTATTCTTCAACTCCCAGTCGGCACTGGCCCAACCTTGACTGAAGCCGTGCCAGTCTGCTGTTGAGTCCTCGCTTCCCCCAGTTTGTTTTCCACCTTCATGAGGGAGAACACACACCTTGCACTCCCTTTGTGACTCACTTAGACAACGATTATGAACCGGGTGATGAGTTCGCTCATCCTTATCATGATGACAACTGGTACAACAACTTGCAGGACCCCAGCGGCCTCCATACCTCCCCTGAGTCAGATATTCTCATCTCCCTGGACCAGCAACCAAAGAATCTGCTGCCTATGCCATGATGATGCATAGGGTGGCTAACGTTCTTGAACTCTAGCTATCCACTTTAAAAAAAAATATATATATGTTTATTGATTTTAATGCTCTTCAGGTAACAAAGAATTCAATACAGTTGCATATCCTCTTGGCTGGCTACAGTGCAACATCACAGTGACGATATACATTGCATGGAACTTACTACGATTAAAACAGTTATCACCAGGTTCAATCAAGTAATAAGTGGATACATTCAAAATCGATGATTCCAATAATGAGTATGGATAACATGTATATACTCTCCTCCTACATATGTTTGTGCCATCAACCCCTGTGTTGTATTCTGTGTGCTTAGTATATACCTAATTACCTCCATTTTCTCCCTTTGGCTCCCCAGTCTCCTTCCCCACTTAGTACTGTTGGTACAATCCCTGAAAGCCTTTTGGGCGGTTCTGTGGAGGAAGTAACTCACTGTATGTGTCCGATTATGTGTTGCAATAGAACATATCTTTAGTCCAATCATCTATGGTTGGGACTGGGCCTTTACCCCAGCGCATTTCTACCCTACGTTTAGCTAGCAGCAGACCTATAGCAACTAGTTGCCTTACTCTTATATCGATCCCCTTGTCATGGCCCAACAAAGCGAGAAACTGATCAGGTTCAAGGGAGAGATCTGTAATCTCATTCAAAGTATGAAAGATCTTCCCCAGAACTCTAACGTTTTTGGGCAATACCAGGTTACGTACAAGAACCCAGCTTCTTGTTTTGTACATCGGTGACAGACTGCCGAATCGCGTTATTCGTATTGGCATAGCCTCTCAGGTGTGTAATACTTTATTAAAAGTGGATTATTCAGTGCCTACCATATAGAGATGTCTTGTCACTTCGCAGCAATACTGCCAGCTATTGTTAATCACTATATCTAGGTCTTTCTGCCAGTCCTGGCGAGCTTTCATTAAGTGCGATCTCCTGGATTCTTGTATGAGGCTATAAATTCTAGTTCTACACACCAAGAGGAGTAGGGAGTGAGAAAACGTGGTGTTGTGATCTGGTGTGGACACGTGCTGTGTGTTCTAATACTGCCCTCACTCACACAAATGTGTGACATGCTTCATCATAGGGCTGCTTGCAATACACCCCAGCGCAACCAACGCATGGGGTGGAGCAATAGGGTGGGGGAAGACAAACAACAAATAAAGAAGAAAACAATATTCCAACTTGTAACTGGGAACAATGGAGGTGAAAGTGAAGTGAGTGTTTAAAACTAACTCGGAGGTGTCCCTAAACCTAAACTTTATTACTGGATCCTCCAGCCAGGATTAAAAATGTGAAGGATGGTGGTGCTAGGGAGATATCATGTGCTCCTTGCACCCCTCCTTACTGCCCAGTGGTCTACATGTTTCGGCCGTCTGGATGTGCCCGATACAGGGGTCACGTCTGCCTTCTTCAGGACTCTCCTGGTCCCAGTGTATAGGTTCCTACTTAGTCCTCCATTTGAGGTAGTAGGTGTTTCAAACCCTAGTCCTTACTCTGAGGAATTTCCCACCAGAGATTCCTTGGATTTTACTGTGAAAGATAAAGATGTACAGTCCCAGGGTTAGGCTGTATATTTTCCTTGACCTGTTAAAATTATTCACATGGTATAGTTTTCAGTGGTTCATGTGGCATCCTAGATTTCCTTGTGCTCAACTACTACAGTTAATTTATTTGGACCACTCCACTTAGGGTAGGGAAAATGATTAATTCCCACCTGTCCATGAAAGATGCTTATGCTGGAGAACTGTAGTTAACAGATAAGTAACCTTTTTCTTATCATTGTAGCACCTTGATCCGAATCTAACTAATTGACTGGCCATTACTCCCAAGGCACAGTGGTGGGTTTAATTGTTTTTCACGTTATTCTTTCAGCATATTCATAACATCATAAGGTTGGCAACTATACAACACCTATAGGTGTTTTCGTAACCTCAGACCAGGCCTGTGGTTGAAAATTCACGTTGACTCCTTTAATGTGACCAAGACTCCGATTGCATCTCTGGATCAGCTCTCTGTTTTGATGTAATGCACCAACCTAAATAAATGTTATGCCAAATTTCGTTTTATCTACTGCTAGATTGTGGGAACAATTCCACACCAGTTATCCATCTGGATTTCCAGAGTGAAGCTTATCTTATCAAGAATAAGAATGAAGGTTGCATATTTTTTTTTACCTTGGATGATAGTGGATGCATCAGGGTACATTTTTTTCAAAGTCCCTAATGAGTATGATGGCTTTAAAGTTTTTTTTAATCCTAGTGGCCAATGTCCCATCATGTCCTTGATAGTTTAGCCACATGGTTATCCATGATTAGCAAAGGCTGTAGAGTTGTTTGAGAATTCCCTCAAGTTTGACAGAGTTTACAAAGTAGATTGCTTTTTAGGTTTCGCCTGCACAGCGCTTGCGCTGTGCTTGAGAAATCTATTGTTTTTAATATAAACTTAAAAGGGACTTGCATCCCGCCTCCTCTCTTCACTGGCTTCTCATTGGTTCCTGTGTGCCACTTACCTTTCCTCCATTTCTACTGGCTGTAACATATTTTCCTGCATTTACCAATGCTTGTTCCTCGTCTGCTTCTCATCAGTTTCCCGCCGCCGAAATACTGTTAGCATCCACTTTGGTGGAACTATATTTTCATAAAGTTTTGCTTTTACCATTGCAGCATATTTATATAATCCTTTTTCACTCGGAGAGATTAAGTGATTGGCATAGAATCACAGGATGTTGCGCGGCGCCAACGCCGAGACTTGAACCGGGATCCTCAGCTCTTGAGTCGGCAGCTCTGGACTCTGCACCACATCCTCTCCTTTCCCACGTTCTGTCTGGGAGCTATTTCCTTCTCCCGGGCCATGAATGATGTAAACAGCTCTTTATTCATTACATAGGCGAAACCGATGCATTACCAATGCACGTACACACAACGATGGTGTAAATTATGGAACGGATCGTGAGCTAGTTCCCACACTTGCGGTTGGAGAATGTGCGGTACCTTTAGGAACATCAGTTAGTGCTACTTGTTATCTCCTTTTTGTTAATGATATCTGGCTGCCAGCATAGATTTATGTGCTCTATATAGACGTTAGAGTTTGACATCTAAATTAAGTCACTTATCTTTACAAAGTAGTGTCCAGTGTAGCAAAGGTCTTTTATGAGTGCTTGCATGCTACAAACAGTACTGCCAGTGCATTTGTTTTCCCTATGAAATGGAAATGCAGTAAATTGCAAACATTACTCTTGCTTATTTGCAATACAAGCTACTGTTTGTAATATAATGTGGGCTATGCAGTCGTAATAGTTCATCTTTCTTTCTTAGGAAACAGCCTGGTGACCATGATGTGCCATCTTTTCAACCATTGTGGGCTTATCACACATTTCCATTTGGATATAGTGAAGCTTCGTTCATTTTTTGGTAAGAACCGTAAAATGTTGTTCTTTATTAGACACATGAACAAAGCCCAATCGTTCTGATAGCTCAAGGGTTATTCTGTTAATCACCCATTTTAATCCCTTAGTATTAGAGTCTTGCATTGTTTTTTGAGCTTTATTTAAGTACATTTGCTTTTCTTCAGTCTAGGAGAGCTTCACTGACAAAAATTAAATAGCCTCAGTGGGTTATGGTAGGGGTTAATGGCAGTAAGACCCCAAATTATGACTCTTAATGTTTGATGGCATTCCGATTGTAATATTCTCATGTAAACTTTCCTTCATTTCTAATAGGTAATTCAAAGAAGTGTATTAACTCCTTAGCTGCAGAGCTGGTTCTAACAATACATGATGACCATGATACAGTATGCCTAGTGTGCTGACTTGGACACCATTGGCTGTGTGAGCAGAGCTATTGGTAACAGTGCAGTGTTCAAAAGGCATGCCTGGATGCTATCAACCAGATTTTCAGGGGATGTCCAGGCGTCACTTAACCTCTTAGTTGCTGAGACTTTTTCTCCCCAGTGCTGAGCTCTTTTAAAAAAAAACAAATTGGGTCATTTTGTGATTATGCCTCAACTTTTTCCCCCACAAAAGGCAGCCAGGCCAAATAAAGATTATTATTTTTTCCCCCACCAGCCTACCTTTTTTTTCTATAATGGGAAAAAGGAGCTGCACAAGAAAGTGTATTTTTCCTGAAAATACATCCGTAAAAGGTTTGCTGTGCTAAGATCACCATCTTCCCAACTTTTTAAGAGCAAGCAGAGTTGTAAAAGAAAATTATTTTTTTACCACAGTCATTGCATTTTTGTAATTGGTAGTTGATTTTTCATATTTTTTGTGAATTCGACCGACTTGGAGTTTTTGTTTTTCTACCAAACATTTAATACATTTACAGGCTGTTATTTGTTTTGCTTTGTTTGCTAATTAGACAAATACATACATTGGAATATAACTGGACGGGCACCAGTTTGTATGTAGTTGAAATAGATGTGAATCCTTTGGGTAAAGTAGAAAGCTATACACTTCTGATATCAAAACAAGATTCTGAATTAAGCAGCGGGTCGTTTGTGTAGATTGCTTGTGGTTTTCCTAAAGAAACTAACCGTGTAGATCAGTGATACTCGAAGTACGGCCCCGGGGGCCACTTGCGGCCCTCTTGACCTTTACATGTGGCCTTCTGGTGACAGCAGCCCGAGCTGCTGTTTACTTGCTGAGCACTAATATTCAGAAATGTTAAATAAAAGGGCAAGCATTTATTTTCAGGTTAAATTAAGTTATGAAGTAACTACGGGGGTGTCCTGTAACTTTAGTTAACCTGCAAAGAATGCTTACCCGTTTATTTAACATTTCTTTTACCTCCTTGCACAACCACTCAGACCCCCTAGCGCCACCCAGCTGACATCAGTGCGGCCCTTGGTCACACCACAGACCATACTTTGTGGACCCCGTGCAAATTTTTACGAGTACCCATTGTTTAGATCAAGTAATACGTCGGAAAAAATAGCAGTTGATAACGATTTCATTTAATCTTTTTACTCAATGGGCGATTTACAAAAGTAAAATTCCATTAGGTTTGTCAGACCCTTCTGATCACAGGGGTTTATAGTGTTTGTTGGTTTTCAAAAGCATGCAATATCCAAAACCAAAAACTGAGCTGCAGCTTATGTTTGGTCATTGTGTACATACCATGCAGCATGTTATATGGTAAAATCTAAGGAATAAAAAATTGGAATGAAGGAAACACATTTATTTTCATGTGCACAAGATGCTGAGTAAAAGAATACTGGTTACTTGTACAGCGCTGAATGAAAAAAATTCCTAGCTAACGGAAAGTTTCAATATTAAGGACACAGAGGTGAGGATTATGCCTTTCTTTCTTTTCTCCAGCAATGAAAGTGAACTCAAGTATTTAACACTACAACTCCCAAGAATCATTCGGAAAAAAAGAACAGTCCAACCAATCAACATCATTCAAGTCTATTAAAGTCCCTTCTCCATTTTCATGGCCCCCTTTCTTCCTGCAACAGGTTACGCTCCATATCCTCCTTTTACTCCTGCTTAGAGGAATCCGTTCCTAAGAAAAACAATATAGATGTAACTAACTGTGAAACAGTTTAAACTGTTCAATAACCTTAAATTTCAATCAACATATATCATAAAGTTTACTCCACTAGCCAAACAGAATAGAGAATGGCAGATAAAGAAATATTTACAATACTTACTGAAAACGCAGAATCGTACCCATTACGTCTAACCTTATGGGTGGGTAGAGAGATGACAATTGTAGGCCTTGCCTTCCTGTCCTAATGGAATGAAAAATTTCCTAGCTAAGAAAACGGAGTTTCAATTCTATGTCAGGACCAAAGGCGAGGATTATGCTAATTTAATGCTTATTCACCGCTAATGCAGCAATATCATTCACTGGTTTGAAATCTTTTAAACATAGTTAGAAGACCAATCCGCTCCATTTAATATATCTTCCAGTCTAGCTCCTAATGAAAAAGCTTTAGAGGCCATAGCCGCTCTTAATGAATGTTCGCTAAAAGCTCCTGTATCAATTCCCTCCTTCTGCATAACCCAACACCCCCATCTGGCTGTAGTTGAGAGGAGACTACTGTATGGGCCTTACGCAAAGAGATTAACAGCGGTTTCTCACCTGCCAGACGAAGCTCTGCAGTCATGCTTTCATAATCTTTAATACATCTTACCACACAACTTTAATGAGTTACTAAAATCTGGATATGACACTATCCTTAAATTACATTTTTTTCTTCTATAAATATTAAACGCAACCCCCTTTGGGGTAAACATCCTACCTGTTGCATTCAGTGGTCTGACATCCGAGACTGTACTGCAAGAAACTAGACACAGTAACATTGCCAGTTTCGCTGACAATTCTTTTCTGGATAGATATTTATTGCTTTGCCAAGTAAGGAAAAGATTCAGAACATTGCTCACATCCCAAAGAAAAGAATACCTGGGTTCTGGTGGCAGAGAAAGTCGAATGCCCTTACGTTATTTCCTTACTAGTGGATGTTCACCCATGGGATGTCTATCAATTGGAACATACCCTGCCGATATTGCAGAACGAAAGGTATTTACTGACCTGTAAGCCAAACCCTGTCCAGACATTCTGGCGAAAAAGTTAAAAACACTGACATCTGACCCCACGGGATCAATGTTCCTGTGCAAACACCAACGCACCCATCTTGTCCATGCCGACCTATACCTCTTGACAGTTCCATCTGCCCATGCTTTGGTAAGGAGAGGTTGAGCGTGTTCCGATAATCCAAAGTTCTTCCAATGTTCCCTGTAATCCTCCAGGCCGTAAGCGGGAGAGTGCCTTCACTAGTAGATGGTGAAGATTCCCTTGAGGATTAAAGAATCCCAGGAAAGTTCCATCAGGAGTGGATACCACAGTTGAGACATCCAAATTGGGGTTGTCACCACTACATCCACTGACTGCCTCCTCACCAACGCCGATAGCCGTATCAGCATGAAAAAAAAGAGGAAAGGCATACCCCTGTTCCTTTGACCAATCCTGTTAAAAAGCATTATTGCTGTTGCAGTTTGGTCCGGTTTCCAACTGAAAAATCTGGGCAACTGATGGTCCAGTCTGAATGCAAAAAGATCAGAAACGGACCACAGTTTCTCCAGTTGCCTGAAGATCTTCGGAAGGAGTTGCCATGCACTCGCATCCTGAAAATGTCAAGACAGTCCGCCACTGAATTGTTCTTCCTCTGCAGATGATCCGCCATTACTTAAATATTTCTTTCCAGACGGCACTCCTAGAAATTCCTTGCAAGTTCCTCTAACGCCCTAGAACGTGTCCCCCCCCCCCTCACCCCCCCTAAATGGTTTATGTAGCGCCATGCAGCTACATTGTCCATTTTCAAAAGCACTGTTGACCAAAACTGTCATTGGTCCAACTTTGAATCGCAAAAGTACCTGCTAAACGTTCCAGACAATTGATATGTAGTTGTTTTTCTGCTGACAACCATGCTCCTCCTGTGGAAAAATCGCCATGACGAGCACTCCAGCCGCCTTTGCTTGCATCGGATTCTATGACGTTATCCGGACTGGATCCAAAATGGCTCGCCCATTCGATTCTTCCATGTTGTCTAACCACCAAATCATCTCTTCTATCGCTTCCTGAGTTAGAACAACCTTCTTAGAGTACATTAGACCTTGCCTGAGATTATAAGCTTTCAGGGGTTGAATAGCCCTGTAATGGAGAGGACCTGGAAACATGGCCTGAATGGAAGATGACAGAAGACCAACTATTCTAGCAAGCTGTCAAAGAGAAGTTTTTTGTGTCAGAGTTTTCCGCAACTCCTATTTCATGTTCATCTTCCTGGCAGGAAGGCTGAGAATTGCTTGTTTGGAATCTATCACAAAACATAAGAAGGTAATGCTTTGCGAAGGAACCAGAAAGGATTTCTTCTCGTTTATACTTAAACCTAAGCCTTTCAACAGAGAAATTGCCTGCTGCAACTGGTTCACCAGATTCTCGGGACATTGATCCATTATAAGAATGTTGTCCATATAAACTGAGTCGCAAACGTTGCGCCAGAAGATACTCTATTCCTGGCCTAAAAACACCAGGGTGCCGAGGATAGATCAAATGGAGGGGTTTCAAATTTGTATGTTTTCTGACCCCATGGAAACTGGAGGAACCTTTGGTGAGGGGGATACATCATAATCGTTAAATACACATCCTTCAGATCCAATTGGGCCATCCAATCCTCATGTCTTAAGAGATCTCTGAGAAGATGAATGTTCTCAGTCTTGAAATGTCAGAATATCACTCTTCGTTGAAATCCCGCAAATTTCTCACTGGTCACTGATCATCATCCCGTTTTCCACCAGGAAAACATTGCTCAAAAATCTTTTGGTTGAATGGAAGTGGGAATAATGGCTTTCTTTGCCAGAAGGGCTGTTCCCTCCTCCTGAACCAAGACAGCCTCCTTTTGAGAAAAGAAAAGAGCACAGGGACATTGAAGATGGCAGGTGACCCTAGGAATTCTTTGTGAAAACCCATGCGTCTGATGTTAAAAATCACCAATTGTCTACAAAATACGCCGATCTTCCCCCTACTCTTACATGGAAACAAGGGTGAACACTCACCTGTGGTTGAGGAACCAACGGCACCTCTGCGGAAATGCCCTCTGCTGCCTCTAAACTTCTGAGTGGCTCTCGAAGGGAAGAAGCTCCCAAATCTTGCAGTCTTGCCATTGTTCTCGACTGGCACATTGGCCTCTGGAGAGGGCTTGGTTGAAAAAGTGTCCGGCCATGCGCCCCCTTGTGAGAAAGTGCCCTCTTTCTGCATGGTATGCCCCCACTTTTTGCTGAATTGCTGATGTTCTTTGACTGAGTGTGCCCTGGGCTCCTGCTAATCAGGTGCCCAGGGCCTATGTTCCTTCCCTAAAACTGCATTGAAGCCTAAACCCAATTGGCATCTCTGGCCACATGTCAGCCCCTGGTAAATGGTACCACAGGTACCCAGGGCACTGTGACCAGAGAAGGCCTCTAAGGGCTGCAGCACTTATTGTGCCACCCTTAGAGGCCCTGTACCCTGACACTCACACTGCCTTTGCAGGCTGCCTGCCTTGGTGCAGAACAAGGTGAAGAGTCGACATGGCACACACCCCTGTGTGCCATGCCCACAAACCACTGCCCTGGCATACATCAGTCACCCCTCTAGCTGGGTGCCCTATGCCAGTGGTGAGGGTACAGGTGCATGAGCCCTGTACCCCTACAGTGCCCACGTCCATTCCTGGGCACTGTGTGCAGTGCTGCCATTAAGAGTATATGGTGCTGGGAGTTTGTCATTACGAACTCCACAGCACCATGATGGCTACACTGAAGACTGGGAAGTTTGGTATCAAACTTCTCAGCACATTAAACCCACACTGATGCCAGTGTGGGATTTAATGTAAAATGCACCACAGAGGGCATCTTAGAGATGCCCCTGAAACTCGACCAACTTCTAGTGACCTGACTGAGTGGCTGCTTAGGCTGCCACCACCAGACATGTTTCTGGACCCCTGGGTCGAGAGCCTTCTGCTCTCAGGGGCCTGAAACAATGCACATCCTGGGATGAGGTGCCAAGCCTCCTCCCCCGGGATGGGCAGGGTTCACGAAGGAGAGCCTCTCCAGACCATTTGCTGCTTTCAGCAACTGGTCCCAACTGGTTCTACCCCCCACTTTGGGCAGGAGAACCGGCGGGAAAAACAAGTGAGGAAGGGAGGTGTGCCCACCTCTGCCAACTCCACCCCTCAGGTGGGGGAGGTGAGGTGAAGCACAACCTCGAGTCCCTGCCATCTTGAGGATGGGGGGACCCAGCCAACCAGGGACAGGCTCCTGCCCTCCTCCCACTGGAGAGTGGCAGAATAGGGGGTGTACCCACCCCAGGGAAGGGACCCATTGGTCCCTGCCCTTTACCTACCTGTAACACCCCTAAATCTAGTATTTAGGGGGCACCCTAAACCTTACTTCCTCAGATCCAGCAGCAACAAGAAAAGAAGATAAGAATAAGGACCGAAGAGCCGTGCAGAACTAACTAGGACGACGCCCACTGACTTGGCCCCAGCCCTACAGGCCTGTCTCCCCTCGAACCTGCTCCTGCGAAATCCTGGTGTCCTGCAGCCAGCAACCTCAAAAACCCCGGAGGGCCTGCCTGCCTTCACTTCAAAGACTGAATCTCCAGTGAACACCGGACTTGTTCAAACTGCAGCTTCTGGCTCTGGTCGGACACCGCGAATCCAGCCCACTCTGCACCCGCCGAACCCGGCCCGAGCTCGAGTGGAAAAACACCACGAGGAGGTCACCCCGGCGATCCTGACCCGAGATCCGGCGACTCCTGACCTGCTTCAAGCCTCCAATCGACGCCTGCAGCCTCAATCCAGAGGATCCCCTCTACCGCGACCAGAGTGGGTAAGACTTTCCGATGTCCCAAGGCACCCCTGCACCCAACGCCCCACGGCCTTGTGTGCCCAAACCAACGGTGCCTAACCAACCCAAGACATCCCAACTTACCCCTCGAAGTGGTGGTCGCACCCAGAAGATCCTCGTCCCGAGCCTGCAGTGTTTCTTCTAACCGGAGGCGCTCCATTGAACAACAGGGCACTCGACCTCAAAACAGCTCCCTGCACCCGGCCGCCCTAGTGCCGCTGAGGGTGCACCTTTGGTGCTAATTTGGTTCCCTATTTGCCCTGACCTAAACCCTAGGAGCTTTGCTCCTACAACCCAGTGGCCTGCGTGCCAGCAGCCACCAACCGGAGACCTCCTATCCTCCATAGGATAACATTGGGCTCAACACTCTGCACCTGGCCGCCCTAGTGCCGCTGAGGGTGAAACAAAAGTGCATCACTGACCCTAGGGGACCCCTGAGTTTTACCCCGGAACCTTAACTCCCACAGTCGTTTACTTACCTACAAATCGATAACCTGTTTTTCCTCCATAGGATAACATTGACAATTTTTCTTCCAAAAAACAACTAAGTGTGGAGTTTTGAAAACTAAAGATATTCTCTCAAAATCGTACAAATAACCAAAACGTGTTTTCTCACCTGTTTGCAGGAAATGTCCCAGTGCTGAATCCAGGCATCCAGCACTGAGTTAGAAAAAGTAACGTAAAAGTAACTTGCCTGCAATTTACTGAAAAAACCTATTCATTCCAATGTACTGTATTTGCTAAGTGTTGCACACTACTGCTCCCCTGTAAATCAAACAAAGTACAATTTCCATTGCATTTTCAAACTGTTCGACATTCAGTAACTTATTACTATAAAGTATTTTATGCTTACCTGTGCCTGGCTTGCTTGGTTCTAAAATAAAACAACAATATATTTTTATACAAACACAATTGGCCTAGAGTTCAGTTCTTGAGTGTGTGAATTCATTTGCTGACTTAGTGTGTACATCAAATGCTTAACACTGTCCTCTGATACTGCCTTACTGCTCGACCAAGCTACCACTATTAGAGAGTAAGGTTCTATCTAACTTTTTAACCTCTGCCTACCTCTGGAGTCACCTGGACCCTATACACACACTATACCTCATTTTAGTGTAGTATATATAGAGCCAGTTTCTTACACCCCTTCCACGGCGGCCCCTGCAAAAACCTTTGCATTAAAAAATCCTTTTTCATAGCCACCTGGGCCTTATCAAGGGATATAAAAGTGGCTACAAATGTTCCCATTCCTTTAATAAAGGAATTTCCAAATAAACCCCCTTGGCCCACTTGCCCAGCCTCCGAAGATGACAGATCCCCTAATTTCAGGTGCCCCTTAATAAGGAGTGAACGGCGTTGCTCCGTGGATAGGGCATAATTGGCATTGCCCAGGAAAATTATTGCCCTTTGAAAAGACAGACACAATCTCTGGGGAAATTAAAGAACCCGACTCTTTTGCCTCCTCTGTCATATCAAGTATTTTAATCAGCTGGCCAGAAACCTCCAATAGCTTAACCTGACATGCTGTCCATGAGCGGTATATCCCTTTCTTTGGGTCACAGATATATTTTGATAAGAAGGTGGCCATATGTGCATCACATCTGCGCTGCTTTACCCTCTAATTTTGGACGGGGACACTAAGCCCTGAGTCTACTTCGCACCTCCTTTTCGAGTGGCTTAAGAAGTTGACAGGCTACATAGACAACAACTTTTTCCCCTAGGGTCCAATCAGAGGACCGGGGATGAAGAATATCCTCCAGATCTTGCCTGTCAGAAATGAGAGCTTGATTATTTTTGGAAGGAACCCCTGTGTCTGAGGGAACCAATGAGGTAGGAAGTCAAGGTCTATAATATCCCATATCCCCCCCCCCCCCCATAATCCCTAGAAGAATTCACCCACTCCCTCTACCCCAAAAAAAGGGTACCAGGGTCATCTGGGATTGGGAGCTCTTCTGATAAAGCATCTTTATTTGGATTTTCCATTGTACATTCTATCCCTGATTTATCATGTGACAGGAGAGATTGCTTTAATTTTCTAAATGGCTGTAAATCAACAACTTGGTAGTGTTTCCTCTGAAAACCAGCTTTTCTACCGGCTATCTCCCCTGACCTCTCTTGGCTCCTTGCATTTTATTTTCTCTAGCATTGCTAACGTTTTCTCAATGGGAGCCAGAACACTGACCGCTGCTCTATAAATAGAAGCATCTACTGCTTCAAAAAATTCATCCCCCACAAGAGAAACCTTCTAAACCTGCGAGCCCTGCATATTGATGGCTTCCTTCAGGGCTGGGCGACCATCAACTCAATTATTAACCTTTCTTGAAGGTTAAATTTCAACTTCAGACACCACGCCCTTTGTTTTTATTGGGCAGCTACTCCCCCATCCGGGTCGGTGTCTTCAAGCCTCTAATTATACTGACCGCGGGCAAGGGCGTGCATTTGTTCACAAATCCTAAACCAGGGCTTGAGTCGGGGTACCACGCGGGTGGACGGCATCCCCCCACTTATTTTACCGGGAGCTCGATAACTGGAGCAAATGGAGCCACACATTCACTCTTTGGCCTCTCTGGGGCGAGATCGGAGCTCATTCAGAACGCTGCTCACGCGCTGGCTTCTCTGATGCAATCGCATCTAAGGGGTGAGCGAGGGGAGGCAATGAGTCTGATGGTGCAAGCCACCTTTCATGACGTCACTTCCTGTCGTGACGTCAGCGTCCCCCCACTTCTTTTTTTAGGACTTGTGCCCTGTCCTAAACCTACATGCAACCCTCTTGGGAGTCGGAACCCGTGGGCACGCGGAATTGACCTTTTAAATTATTAAAAATGCTTTCCATTATGGGCGACTCGGAGCTCTGCCTCAAAATCAGTTAGAGCTCAACAGATATAACCAGAGCCGCTCGCACTCATTTGAAAAGTGCACTCAGGGCTTTAGCGTTGGTGGCTCCCTGTGCGACAATGTTTGTCGGCACCCCCACAACGACCATCTTCGCTACGGATTCCTTCACTACCACCCTTTAACAGTGCCCCTCGTGTCTCCATAACAACTCACTCGTTGAGATGCATTTATTTAGGTTTATAGCGCCGCTCATACCAGTGTAGGGTGTCAGAGCACTTTAAATCACACACACACAAATTACACAGATATTCAATCACACATGTGTAAATCAGTGTATAGAAATGTTACATAACACAGAGCAATACAAGGTGTAGGAGTCATGTCATTCATACTGGTAGACAGTATAGTTTGAGTGCTTGGTGTGGAGAAGCACCAACTCCGAATTTAAAACATAACACTATAGTTGAGGGTTACATTTAAGAACAAGAATTGGTTTTTTTTCCCTTTCTTACAGAAATGCGCCTATTTTGCAAGGTTAGAAAAATGAAAGGCTGGGGGGAAAAGCATAACGCTATAATAATAATATACCTTGCAGTTTGCATGCAGCTCTTTGATGTCAGTTATTAGCTCACTGTTCTATATTAGGATTTTAACTGATGCACTGCAAGGAACTAAATGATCTCTGACAAAAGCACTGACGTCTTTAGATTATATGCACTTTGTGATCTGCACGTACACCTACTTTGCATCAGGCATATTAACCCACTGCGCTACTTTTGGTTGAGTCACAACTTGCACTAAAAAAAACTCCGATCTCACTCCAGGAAGAACGTTAATCACCGGAGTTATCTAGACATTTGTATTGTATGAAAACTGCTGGACGCACGGAACGCGGCAGCAGGTGCTTTTAAAACTATAACATAATTGTAAACACGGCGCTGCCAGAAGTCAGCACCCGGTGCAATGGCACCGGTCGCACCGCCCTAGAGCCGGCCCTGTGCACTTGCCGTCTGCTTAAACGGAACGCACCGCCCTCTAGTGTTCGAAAGCAATTTTCTTTAAACACTACCTTCATAATGAAAATACCATGTACGTCGCGAAAGGAGCACATTAAAACTCTCCCGCGACCCTTTGACATTCATGGAACATCTTGATGATGCATGCCAACCCTCCCTATTCAGGCTGGAGACTACATGCAAAAATCTGATTCCTCTGTGGGCTTCAGACTCTGCAGGGACTGGTCTTGTGTGACTCCCAATTTTGCACGGTCAGTAGCTTGCTCCTGCAGGCAAGTGCACAACATGTTTGTCACACTCTCTCTGCCATAGCGATTTCTTTGTGCTCTTGAGAGGTAAGAAAAAAACGTACATTTGCATTTCTGATATCCCATCCTGCAGCAGCACACTTGTAAGTCCCATACATGCCAATAGACCCGATGCAAGGCTCAACAGAAGTTAATGGGAGAATACATTCTCCCGATTATTTTTAAAAAAAAAAAAATGCCCCACTTTCCTCTTCCGTACTGTTATCATGTATGCTTACTGTACTTATAAATCGCAAAATAGGTGTAAAATTATTCCCCCAATTAGAGTATGAAAAGCACCCAATTTGTTGTTTCTGGAGCAGAGAAGAAAGGTGGGGGGGTGGGGGGGGAGGGGGCATGAAAATGAAGAGGGGACTTTAATGTTCCTGAGGCATGAAAATGAAGAAGGGACTTTAATGTTCCTGAGGCATGAAAATGAAGAAGGGACTTTAATGTTCCTGAATGATGTTGATTGGTTGGACTGTTATTTTTTCCCCAAAGATTCATGGGAGTTGTGGTATTAAATATTTGAGTTCACTTTCCCTGCTGGAGAAAATAAAGAAGAAAGAACTGCATAATCCTCGCCTCTGGTCCTGACATAGAATTTGGGATTACCCATATTGTCATGTAATTCAGAGAACACTTTGTAAGATGTGTTCATTCTTGCTCACAGGCTTACATTTGGAAGCTAAAAATGGAGAGAAGTCCATTTGATATTAGCAAATGTTCTACTATTCTGTGATACTACACTTCTGACAAAAATGATACCCCTCTCGTATGTCTGGGCCTAGCGTAGGCGATAGAAACAGATGAAAACTGTGACCATATGCAGGCAATGTGGTTGTTCCACAGTCCCTGGTTTGGTCAGTTCCTGTTGCTGGCACTAGACCCATCAACACAAGTGGAGTACCATTTTTGAGACAAGTGTGGTAATGCTGGGTGGAAGGACTTTTGTGGATTACTTTGGCTTCCGCAACATTCCCTCACAGAAATGGGAAGGAAATGTGTGATTTCAGTCAGTTTGAGGTTTGCAGGGCATACTGGGTAAAGAAAAAGTAGCAGAATCTGGGCAAAAAACAGCTCCAGGTGGGCCTCTAGGTTTCAGTTATGCCCAGCATTTGGTGGGATTTCCAGCTGACCCAGAACCCGAATTGTGCTCTCTAATTGGGGGAATGATTTTCGTATATCTGAAAGAGACACATTAGTGACAGATTCCTTACCTTAGAATATCCCCAGGCGTCAGGCTGGATCCGGAAAGTTTTTTGCGTAGCAGTACCCTTGCGCGTCGGTAGGCGGCGTCGTGCGGCTCCGCGTCCGTCGTCGGCGTCGTGTTCGCCGGGATGACGTCGCGGGCAGTACTTAGGCGCCGCCCCTGCGCGCTGACGTCGGTTCTTCTTTTTCCGCGCCAGCAAGCGCAGATCCGGGAAGAGCAGTGCCCTGGTCATTTTTTGACCATACTTTTTGGTGAAATATTTCACTGTTTTTCTCTATCAAGGTGTCGTAGGGATGCCCGGTTTCAAACGTTGCGGCGCCTGTGCTCGGATGATGTCCGTCACCGACCCGCATTGGGAGTGTCTCTTCTGCCTCGGCCGAGGCCACGACACGGAGTCTTGTACCGACTGCCAGGCCCTCAACCCGAAAGCTTTGCGAGAGCGGTCTCGAAAGCTCCTCGAGGCCCGGCATTCGGCTCCGCGGAAGCCCCGGTCGCGTGAGAGGTCCAGGGGTCGATCGCGGAGTCCACACCGGTCGTCGGCATCGAAGTCTTCTTCGTCCGGTAAGTCAAAACACAAGAAGTCCAAAAGCATCATCGCTCTAGGACTTCGCCTCGCCCGGTCTCGCGACTCGGCTGAGGCCCCTCCCGGCACCGTCCCCGCGGCCCCGGACATGCCTGTGGAGTCGCCCCCGCCATACCCGCCCTTCCCGGGTTCGGGGGCGGATCCGGCCAAAGTGCAGGAATTCCTGTCGGCCATGGCCCGCCTCTTCGGGCCTCCAGGTCCCTCCGGTGCGCCTTCGGGCCCCGCGGGCCCTGATGGGGTTGCTCCGGCGTCGCCGACGGCTCCGGCCCCGGCGTCGCCCGTGCCTCCAGCCTCGATCCCGGCTCCGGCTTCGGCCCCAGCCTCGATCCCGGCTCCACAACCCCCATCGACGCCGGTCGACCTAACGACACCTCCGCCGGCGCCGATGTCTCCGGTGCCGTTCTCGACGCCGCCTGGGGCTCCGAGCGGCGTCGTTCCCCAGTTCCTTCCGGACATGGACCCGGACCGACGTCGCTCGACGCCGGTTCCGGCGCCGATGAGACCTTGGGTCCCAAATGTCCCTCCTCCCCTTGATTTGAACCTGAGGAGGACCAGGAGGACTGGGAGGGGTCTGATGACCCTCTGACACAACGGTGTCAGTACGATGAGGACTGGACAGAGGGTCTAGGGGATGCCAGTGGTCTAGATACTTCCCTGACACTGGCATGCTGTCTCCTCCCGTGGCTACGGAGGAGGGAGCCAATTTTGCAACGGTGTTGCGTAGGGCGGCTGGAGCCTTACATCTCCAACTCCCTGCTGTGGCGGTCAAGGTTAATCTCTTGACAGAGGTGCTTCAGCCGGCAGCCTCCTCTTCGGAGACTGTGCTGCCGTTTAACGACGCCCTCACTGACGTTCTTTTGGGCGCCTGGTCCAAGCCCAACACAGGGGTTCCTGTGGATAGGAACGTGTCCCGACGCCATCGCCCAGCTCCGGGCGACCCCCTGTTTCTCTCTGTCCACACCACCCCTGAGAGCTTGGTTATCCAAGCCTCCGCTTCCCAAACCGCCTTCCCTACCGCCCCTCCGGATAGGGAATCCAAACGCCTGGATCAATTTGGGAAGAAGGGTTTTTCTTCCTCCAGTGCTGGCTTGCGGTCCATCAACACTGCTTGCCTTTTGGGCCGATATACCCACTCCTTGTGGGATTCGGTGGCGGATGTTTTGCCCCAGTGTTCTGAGGAGGTCCAGACACTGCTTTCCCGCGCCATTGCGGAAGGAAGGGATGCGGCCAAATATACAATTCGTTGTGGCCTTGATACCGCCGACTCACTGGGCAGGTCTATTGCAACGACGGTGGCGCTACGACGCCACGCCTGGCTGAGAACCACTGGTTTTTCAGGGGATGTCCAGAATACTCTCATGGACATGCCCTTTGATGGAGTCGGTCTTTTTGGGTCCAAAGCAGACCATGCGTTGGAGCGCTTTAAGGACTCACGGGCTACTGCAAAGTCCCTGGGCCTTTCTGCTACACGCCCTCCGCTGACTTCTGCTTTTCGCCCCTATCGTGGCCACGGTAGGGGCGCCCCTTCACGTCAGCAGCCCAGCCACCGGCCTGCGCAGCAGGCGTCTTCGCGTGGCCGAGGATGTGGATTCCGCCGTGGCGGATCGGGCAACCAGCGTGCGGGTCAGGCCACCACCTCCAACCCGTCCGCGGCCTCCAAACCCTCCTAGTCCCTCCTTTCAGGTGCACAGCACGCCAGTAGGGGGCAGGGTCCGCCATCACCTTCCCCACTGGCGTACCATCACCTCGGACAGGTGGGTCTTGGACATTGTCCGAAGGGGCTACTCCCTCCCCTTCGAGTCCACCCCCCGCCATGCCACCTCAATTCCACCGCATGTCAGGGGATCACTTGGTACTTCTGCAGAAGGAAGTCACGGCCCTCTTGGCCAAGAGGGCCATCGAGCATGTTCCGACCCCAGAAGTAGGGCGTGGTTGCTACTCCCACTACTTCCTGGTGCCCAAAAAGGACAAGGAGGACATGCGTCCTATCTTGGACCTCCGGAACGTCAATCGCTTCCTCCGGAAGGAGAAGTTCAAGATGCTCACCCTAGCTCAGGTCTTGACTGCCCTCGAGACTGGTTGGTAGCGTTGGACTTGCAGGACGCATATTTCCACATCCCCGTCCTGCCGGCCCACCGGCGTTACCTTCGGTTCACGGTAGGCCTCGAGCATTTTCAGTTCACCGTGCTCCCCTTTGGCCTTACCAGTGCCCCTCGGGTGTTCACGAAAGTGATGGCGGTGGTCGCAGCTCATCTGCGCCGGGCAGGGGTTTCAGTCTTCCCCTACCTCGACGACTGGCTGCTGAAGGCGGGCTCGTCCCAGGCAGTCGTCTCCCACCTCCAGACTACGGCCGAACTCCTGCACTCGCTGGGGTTCTCCATCAATGTGCCGAAGTCGCATCTGATTCCTTCTCCACAGCTCCTTTTCATCGGAGCAGTTCTGGACACGACGCAGTTTCGGGCCTATCCTCCCGAACGGCGAGTCCGGGATATTCAGGCTATGATTCCGATCTTTCAGCCTTTATCCTGGGTTTCGGTACGGATGACCCTGAGGCTGCTGGGCCTCATGGCCTCCTGCATCCTGCTGGTCAATCATGCCAGATGGCATATGCGGGCTCTGCAGTGGGACCTAAAGTTCCAGTGGGCGCAGCACCAGGGCAACCTGTCCGATCACGTCCAGATCTCGGAGGGGACTGCACAACAGTTGCAGTGGTGGCTCTCGAACCGGCAATGGGTCATGGGCAGATCCCTCTCCCTTCCCCAGCCAGAGAACACAGTTGTGACGGACGCGTCCCTTCTGGGATGGGGCGGTCACATGGGAGAGGCGGAGATCAGGGGCCTCTGGTCTCCGGCGGAGTCCCGGCTCCATATCAACCTTCTGGAGCTCCGGGCGATCCGACTTGCACTCAAGGCATTCCTTCCCTCTGTCAAAGGGAAGGTAGTGCAGGTGTTCACAGACAACACCACCGCCATGTGGTACTGCAACAAACAAGGCGGGGTGGGGTCGTGGACCCTTTGTCAGGAGGCTCTGCGCCTCTGGACATGGCTGGAACATCAGGGCATGTTCCTGATGGTTCAACACCTGGCAGGTTCCCTGAACGCCAGGGCGGACGAACTCAGCCGCAGGTGCATGATGGATTACGAATGGCGTCTTCACTCGGAAGTGGCGCAAGGACTCTTTCTACAGTGGGGAGAGCCTTGGTTAGATCTATTCGCCACCGAAGAGAACGCGCAATGTCATCAGTTCTGCGCGTTGGAATTTCCAAGGCGGCACTCGCTCGGCGACGCTTTCGTCACGAGTGGAGTTGCGGTCTATTGTACGCCTTTCCGCCTATACCACTTCTACCCAGAGTGTTGAAGAAGATTCGGCACGACCGGGCCCAAGTCATTCTTGTGGCTCCGGACTGGGCTCGAAGAGTTTGGTATCCCGAGCTACTCAATATGAGCGTAGATCCCCCGATCCGTCTGCCTCTTCGGGAGGATCTTCTGTCGCAGCAGCAGGGGACGGTCCTCCACCCGAACCTGTCCAGTCTACACCTGCTTGCGTGGAGATTGAGCGGCGGCAGTTGATTCCTTTCGACTTGCCTCCCGAAGTTTGTGATGTGATTCTGGCAGCCAGGCGTCCCTCCACTAAGGTGGTATACGCCTGCAGGTGGAACAAATTTGTGGCATGGTGCACAGCAAAGGCTGTGAATCCCCTTTCTGCCCATCTTTCTGAGGTCCTTCTGTTCCTTCTCTCTCTGGCCCAACAGGGTTCTGCCCTGGGTACCATCAAGGGTTATCTTTGTGCTATCTCGGCCTTCCTCAGGCTCCCTGATCAGCCCTCCCTTTTCAAGTCCCCTGTTGTTAACAGGTTCTTAAAAGGCATTACTCACCTTTTCCCTCCTGTTCCGTTTGTAATGCCTCAGTGGGACTTGAACTTGGTTCTTACCTTTTAATGTGCGCTCCCTTTGAGCCTCTACATAACTGTCCTCTTCGTCTTCTGACTCTGAAGGCAGCCTTTCTGGTGGCCATCACCTCCGCTCGGCGGGTGAGTGAGCTCCAGGCTCTATCTTGTAAGCCTCCCTTTCTGTCTGTTCATCCAGACAAGGTTGTTCTTCGGACGCGTCCGTCCTTCTTGCCAAAGGTGGTTACTGCTTTCCACATTGGGCAGACCATCACTTTGCCCACCTTCTTTCCGCCTCCGCATCCTTCCAGAGAGGAAGAGAGGCTCCACCGTCTGGACCCAAAACGTGCGCTCTCCTTCTATATCGACCGCACAAAACACTTCCGGGTGGATTACCAGCTCTTTGTTGGCTACGTGGGCGCCAAAAAGGTCGGGCGGTGCACAAACTAACTATCTCCCGCTGGGTTACTTTGTGCATCAAGACCTGCTATTCTTTGGCTAAAAGGAGCCTCCTGTTGGGCTGCGTGCCCATTCCACCAGGGCAACGGCTGCTACCACGGCCTTGGGCCGCGGTGTTCCGCTGCCGGTTATCTGTCAGGCAGCTACGTGGGCCTCGCTGCACACGTTTACAAAGCATTACTGCCTTGACAGTCAGGTCCGGAGGGACGGCTTCTTTGGCCGTTCTGTCCTCCAGGACTTCCTTGTCTGATCTTTGTTCGCAGACCCACCACTGGGGTTGGTATTGCTGGGGTATCTATTCTAAGGTAAGGAATCTGTCACTAACTTGTCTCTTTCAGATGCACAAGTTACTAACTTGTGTAACGATATATCTGTAAGAGACAGTAGTTAGTGACAGATTCCTTACCGCCCCACCCATCCTCCCCGTTCTGCGAACTGATTTCTAGGGTTAAGGACATCCCTTTCAGGGCCCTAGTATTTTTCAGACACCTATGTCAGCTTCTTGCATGGCTCTGCGTTCCTGGCGCGGAAAGTCGTGTACAGAACTGACGTCAGCGCGCAGGGGCGGCACCTAAGTACTGCCCGCGACGTCATCCCGGCGATCACGACGCCGACGACGGACGCGGAGCCGCACACCGACGCGCAAGGGTACTGCTACGCAAAAAACTTTCCGGATCCAGCCTGACGCCTGGGGATATTCTAAGGTAAGGGATCTGTCACTAACTACTGTCTCTTACAGATATATCGTTACACAAGTTAGTAACTTGTGCGTTAAAACTACACCCAAAATATCACATTTCCTCTTGCTTGCCGTAGAGATGCTCTAGGTCCCGTGGAGGCAGAAAAACTATTGGGGCTTTATGGCTGGGGAATAGGCCGGATGCCTGGTTGGACCTTCTCCACCCCAACAATCCGTTTTACATAGGCTTTCTGCCCCTCCTGAGGGCACATTGGGGGGTAACCCCCTAATCTGCCCCTCTTGGTGAGATGGTGCATACAGACTCACCAAGACTTTTAGGTTGGGGGTTGGCCTGATCAGCCCGCCCATTTAAAAAAAAAAAAAAAAAAAAAGTTTATTAAGTGTATAGTAGGCTTTATGTAGGAGGTGGAAATTAGGAGTAATCGCTGCCAATCTGAACAAGATACAAAAGGGGATGATGGACGGAACGTTTGAGCCAATCAAACACTCACCCCCAGTCAACTGATCTGGGTTTAATCCATCGGCTCAAACGTTCCGTCCATCATCCCCTTTTGTATCAATCTGAACAAGATAGGCTGGTCTTTTTTATGGGGGGAGGAGGGGGATGGCCTGATTTCAGGGCCAACCAACCCATTCCACCCTATTATTTTGTTCATTTGCCTGGTGTCTAATGGGCTCTCTGCCCTTCTTCAGGATTGCGTTACCAATTCAATCCCCTAGTCCGAAAATGCTTCCTTTCTCCAATATTCTCAAGTCCTCTATCTGCTCTGTGTGGCCTCCACCGACTTATCATAGGCCCAACATCTTTGTGGTTGTACACTTGACCTTCTCCTTTGTGAATATTCTTGTTATTCCTGGTGAGTAAAGGCGCGATGGGTTGGGATGCTACCCCGAGCGATTGCCAGTGATTAGACAAATTGCGAAGCATTCCTCCCATCACCTTTTGTGTGTTTCATGCACTGCCCTAAGTGGCATGGGTATGCCCAGACGTGTGTCCCGTGTAACTGTCACTGGAACCAAGCTGTACCTAGCTGATGACCCCCCATAACTAGGGTGAAACCGGTCCTGGGTTGCTTGTGTTCCGATTCAGGGAAGACCTGGCCTGGCAGTTCGGGCTGGACTGTTCCCATGAGGAGCAGGGTCAAGACTGATTTGCATATGGCTGGGTCCAAACTGAGGTGACATGGTGAGCAAAAGAACGATGGGTTGGGATGCTACCCCAAGCGATTGCCACTGGTTAGCCAAATTGCAAGCATTTCTTCCATCTCCTTTTGTCTGTTCCTTCTTCCTTTTTCCATCCAAAGTAATACACATGTATAAAGCAAACTCTCCCAGTTCTTGGAAGATGGTCTGAGCCGAAATCTTGCACAGTGGGCTTCCTCCACTTTCACGGGGTGGAATCTCATTTGGCTGTGGCCTTAGGTGATGAATTAATGACACTAGATAAGAGAGACAAGGCTTTAACTATCCTCAGCAGTCAATTCCCCCTCCTGGTAATTCCTCATTCTTAGTCCTCTACACAGTGCTGCACCTGCTGTTCTGGTCTCATCGGTAAATCCTCATTCTAAGTCTTTTAGGCAGTGCTGCTTGCTGCTTCTCTGGTCCCGTTGGTAATTCCTCATTCTAAGTCCTCTAGATGGTGCTGCTAGCTGCTTCTCTGGTCCCAGTGGTAATTCCTCATTCTTAGTCCTCTACGCAGTGATGCTAGCTGCTTCTCTGGTCCTGTCTGTAATTCCTCATTCAAAGTCCTCTAGACAGTGCTGCAGCTACTTCTCTAGTCCCAGTGTTAATTCCACATTCTTAGTCCTCTAGGCAGAGCTGCAGCTGCTTCTCTGGTCCCAGTGGTAATTCCTCTTTCTTAGTCCTCCAGACAGTTCTGCTAGCTGCTGCTCTGCTCCTGTCGTAGGTCCTCATTGTAAGTCTTCTAGACAGAGCTGCTTCTCTAGTCCTGCTGGTAATGCCCACATTTTAAGTACTCTAGGCAGTGCTGCAGCTGTCTTTGTTCCAAGTGGTAATCCCTCATTCTTAGTCCTCCAGACTGTGCTGCTAGCTGCTTCTCTGGTCCAGTTGGTAATTCCTCATTTTTAGTTCTCAAGACGGTGCTGCTAGCTGCTGCTCTGGTCTCATCGGTAATTCCTCATTTTTAGTTCTCAAGACGGTGCTGCTAGCTGCTGCTCTGGTCTCATCGGTAATTCCTCATTCCAAGTCCTCTAGACAGTGCTGCACCTGCTTCTGTGGACCCATCCGTAACTCCCCCATTCCAAGTCCTCTAGACAGTGCTGTTAGCTGCTTCTCTGGTCCTGTCAGTAACTCCCCCATTCCAAGTCCTCTAGACAGTGCTGCAGCTGCTTCTCTGGTCCCAGTGGTAATTCCTCATTCTAAGTCCTCTATACAATGCTGCTACTCTGGCCCTATTGGTATTTCCTCATTCTCTCTTGTATGCAGTGCTACAGCTGTGTCTGGTCACAATAGTAATTCCTCATTCTAAGTCCTCTACACAGTGCTGCTAGCTGCTACTCTGGTTCCGTCGGTAATTCCTCATTCCAGGTCTTCCAGACAGTGCTGCTAGCTGCTTCTCTGGTCCCATCAGTAACTCCCCCATTCTAGCAACTCTAGGCAGTGATGCAGTTGTCTCTCTGTTCCCAGTGGTAATTCTCCATTCTTAGTCCTCTAGACAGTGCTGCAGCTACGTTTCTGTTCATACATCCACTACAAACCAAAACACACAGGTAAAAGACATTGTCATTTACAAAGCCAATAGCTCTAACTCTCAAAGATGGGAGACCTATTACATTGCAAATACTTGTTCTTTGCAGCTGTTTTATTTTTTGGAGGGGATGAGGGACCGTCCGCTCACGTGGGTCGTTCCTTCATTGGTGCTCCAAAGTGCTGGCTACCGTGCCGTTTCAAACTCCTAAACATCTATTATGTAGCATACCACAGGGCTCTTCACTTAGCTCAACCTTGTTAATTCATTTATTCATTTGTTTGACTTCTCACACTATGGCCTTCCTGACTACACCAAACTCATTTTATCACTGCATGGTGATGGAGTGTGTACTCAAAATAAATTTCAAGACTACCCGATTTCCACGGCCAGTGGTATCCATGGACGTTTGTTAAAGCTGAACATGGACAAAACTGAAAGTGCACCCTATAGTTGGATGATTTCAATTTGTTTTTGTTCAAAGCTTTTTTGGTTTCAAGGTGACTCTTGTTACATGCCCTGAAGCCCAAAAAGAGCAAGAACACAGACTGCACTTCAGATAGTCTTTGTTCATGCTTTTAGCGCTTGTTACCGTTGCTTTAGGAATTGAAACTAACAGTCGTAACCTCTGCTTACACCAGTATTGCAACTTTCATAGATGCACATGCTTGAATCATTCCCCATCGTTGAGATGGGAGTCCCCGGTACAATATAATAGTAGTAGAGGAACTTTAAAGCAAGAAGGCCCTAGATCTTTTACTTTTGTAGTGTATTCTAGTCACTTTAAAAAAGAGACCAAACTTTTCATCAAGCCAATCAGGCTGCAGCACCCTTTAGAACACTCCTGAGAGGAGCTCCACTACCTCAGATTTTTTACCGCACGTCGTGCTAGGGAGTCTCCTCTGAGCTCTGCTCAGCTTTCTCTCCAGATACTAGGCCTCAATCTTTATTTCTTGACTACTGCGAAGGTTTTCACCTTTATTTTTCTCAGCTAAAACACCATGTCTGACAAGGAGAAGAAAAGTCTCTTCAGACCCTGTAATTCTTGTGGCAAGAAAAGATTAGATTCTGAAGACCCTCACCACGATTGTAGTTACTGTTTGTATCCAGATCACTCCGCAAAAGACTGTAAGGTATGTCATACCTTTTCTTCAAAAACGTTAAAGAACAGAGAGGGCAGGCTACTGAGATGGCTCAAGAATCTCAAAACAAGAAAGGAGCTCATCTCCGATTCAGACAGTGAGGACTCGTATTCTTCTTCTGGGAAGTCCTACAAAAGAGAGAAATCACCACCGTCTTCATCCTCTTCGCGACAGCTTAAGAAAGCCTCAAAAAGCCTTCCCACTGGACCTATAAAGGCAGCAGCCCCTCCAAATTACCTCAGAGATCCAAGTCTCATTCTAAAGACAAAAAAGAAGCCCATGGCTCCTCTGAAACGGCTATAAAGGCATATTCAGAGCAGTCTATGCCACGTCCTAAAGTCTCTTGTGAGTTTAAGAAGCTCTCCTCAGCTTGTCACTCCGATAGATCGACGGACACTTCTCCGTCGACGAAAGCGTCGGTGGCGGCACCCTCGACAACAACGTATACAGCTGCATCATCAACAAAGGTAAAGACATTGGTCTCTTTGCTGTCCACATCATCCTAAGTCTCAACCATGGCATTGATGTCCATGGCCTCAGCCGCTAGACTTATCGCAGACCATCGCCTCGTCGACAGCGCCAACAAGGTCTCCTCTGTCGACACTAATCTCAGGGCCAACAATGGCTCCACCGACTAAGGCTCTGCCAACAATCGTTCTCCAGTATTGAATCTTTCATAGATTCACATGCTTGTATCTTCCCCGTCGTCATGGTGGGAGTCTCACGGTAAAAGAATAACCATAGCAGTAAAAGAAAAACTGCATAGAAAAACCCATAGGGAAGTGTAGAGTTTGGTAGCTTATCATCATTATGTGGTCTAAATACTGACCAATCAGCTGCCAGCCCTGAAATCACAATCCCCAGCAGAGCCACCATACCTCAGATTTCCAACCGCCGTCGTGTGAGAAGGAGTCTCCCTGAGCTCTGCTCAGTTGTTGGTTACTTGGTGAACTTTTGACTTTTCTACTGTGTTGGACTGAGGTACTGTTTTTTCTATCATTACTTCACCATGTCTGACAGCTCTAAAAAGAGGCTTTTCAGACCTTGCAGATCTTGTGGGAAGGCCAGATTATATTCTGAGGACCCTCACAAAGAATGCTTATACTGCCTTTACCCTAAGCACGTTCCCAAGGAGTGCAAACACTGGCGCACCTTCTCGGCTAAAACCTTGAAAGACAGAGAAGCTTGCTTGCTATTATGGCTTCAAAAGAAGACCGCATCAGACTCCGACTCTGATGAAGGATCTAAAGGACACTCCTCTAAAAAACATAAGAGGGAGTTGTCTGAGGAAAAGGGTGAGGTGAAGAAACAAGACAGATAAATCTAAAGACAAAGAAATGTCCTCTTCGTTACCTCATACACCTCTTAAAAAGCCTTCAGTGACAAAGGCTCCGTCGTCGCTTCCGTCGACGAAGACCAGAGGATCATCTGTCACGACGCCGAAAAAGACGTCGACGACCTCTACGTCGACCGCATCGTCGACGGCAGCCATCTCGAGGACGACGGCTTCGTCGACGACTGAATCGTCGACGGCGAGTGCACAGACCTCGTCGACGGCCATGATAATGCCACCGTCGTCGCTCTCATCGACTTGCGTGTCGACGGCGAATTACAAATTGCCAACGACAAGATCAACCATCTCGACAAAAAGATTTTCTTCATCGACGGGCTGGTCGACGGACAAGAAAACTTCAGAATTCACCACATGGACCAAGATATCACCACTTCCACCATCCAAACTCCTTGATTTACAGGAGTCAGAGGACGATGGTCCGTGCGGAGCGGCTTATAGTCCCTCGCAACTCCACATTAAAAGCCAGGAGACAGATGAGGAGGAATGCCAGGAAATACAGGAGGAACTGTCATTTAAAGATCGCCCAGTACAAGGCTCCAATAGGTATGAGTCGTTCCAGCAAGCCTATGAATACGATGATGACGAGGACGATAATGTCAGGGAAGACGCAATATCCATGCCTATTTCTCTAGTCTCTGACTTAAGACACATGATTAACGATTACTATCGCCGTTTCCCAGAGGCCAATGCCCCTGCTTCCAAAACCACAAATGTGTCTCAACCAGTGGCTCAGGTTCCAGTGATTCCACCCCCACCTCCGGTACAGAAAGCGTGTACCCCTAAAATAATAATGATTAGAGATGACTTTGTGGAAAGCGAACACGAAGACCAACCAGAGGAAGGGGAATTACGGCAAGACGAGGTGGATGATGAATTTGACCAGTATATTATTCCTTCACCACCAACAGCGCCATCTCCGGCACACTCTCCGCCAGAAGACATTGGTGGTTTCCATGACTTAAAGGAGAAAGCTTCCAAGAGGTTCGACCTCCCCTTGCCGGTAAAGGAAAATGAGTGTTTCCTCTATGACTTTAAGGAATCTTCAAGAAAATCGATAAAAACAATTCCAATAATCAACCACATCTGGGAAGAAGGGCTGAAAAATCCGGCCTCGGTGGCAGCCTCAGTTCCTAGGATTGAGAAAAAGTATTGTGCCCCTGAAACATCACCAGCGTGCCTGATCGGTCATCCTCGACCCGAATCAGTAGTGATGCAAGCGGCGCAGAGACGTTCTAAGAACCCGGCCTCTACGTTATTCGATCCTCCGGACAAAGAGGGCAAGAAGATGGATGGCGCAGGAAAGCGCTTTGCTGTGATGGCAGCAGCCTCAATCAAAGCCACAAATGCATTGGCACTTGTCAGCCGATTTAACCGACCGATGTGGTCGGACATCGCTCCACTTTTTGTCTCACCTTCCGGATGACAAAAAAGAGGAGGCGGCAATAATCTTGCAAGACGGAGCTAGAGCAGCTGCTGAGTCTATCGACATAGCTATGGACATCTCATCGATAGGATTCAGGCAGATGGCCGGAGCGGTAGCACTTCGACGACAAGGGTGGCTGAAGGCTACATCTTTCAGGCCAGAAGTCCAGACAAAAATCGTGGACATGCCTTTTGACGGGGAAAATCTCTTCGGAAAACATATTGATGAGGCGTTGCAAGGTATAAAAGCGGACACAGACACCGCAAAAGCCTTAGGTTCCCTGCAGCAAGGAAGATTTCAGTCTTTTCGTGGAAGAGGTTCAAGAGGACAGTTCCATCAAAGATCCTCCTTTCAATCGAACAGGTACCAACCTTTTCACCAACAGGGGTACCGTCAATTCTCCAACGCCCATCAGTTTCGCTCCACTAACACCTCTTACCAACAGCAGTCTACAAGAAAGCCTACTGCAAGGGGAAAGACACAGGTCTCCAATAGGAGGCAGTGACAATGTCCAGGCGCCGACCACCTCGTCGCGCCCCATTCAGATCCATTACCTCTCTCAATATTATCTTCATTGGCTGTCAATAACATCGGACAGATGGGTGTTGGATATTATACACCAAGGCCACACCCTGGAGTTTATACAGAAACCTCCAGCTCGACCTCCCATTCTCAGGAAACAGCCATCTCTCAGCTCTCAAGTCAGAAATCTTGGCCCTCATTGTGAAAGGAGCAATAGAGGAGGTTCCACCACAACAACGAGGGAAAGGATTCCACTCACACTTTTTCCTCATAAGAAAAAAGCAGTCCACCAAATGGAGGCAAGTAATGGATCTCAGAGGCCTGAACAAATATATCAAGAAAATTTCGTTTCGTATGCTGTCGCTTCAAGAGATTCTCCTAATGTTACGCAGAAGAGATTACATGGCATCGTTAGATCTCTTGGATGCTTACTTTCATATTCCAATCCACATCAAACACAGACCGTATCTACGATTCGCGGTGGCGGGGCGCCACTACCAATTCAAGGTGTTACCCTTCGGTCTCAGATCCGCGCCAAGGGTATTCACGAAATGCATGGCGCCGGTCGCGGCGCACTTGAGACAGCAAGGCCACCAGATATATCCGTATCTGGACGACTGGCTCATAAAAGGCGCATCGTTTCAGGAAGCACAGCAATCCCTGGAATGCTGCATGGATTTGTTCCAAGCTTTAGGGCTGAGAATCAACATGGAAAAGTCTTCCCTCGTTCCAGCGCAGTCGCTTCAGTTCCTAGGAGCAAAATTATAAACTCAGGAAGCAAAAGCGTACCCCTCGGAAGAACGCACGCAAAAAATAATGGATCTGACAGCACGATTAAAATCAAAAAGGTTCACTTCAGTAAGAATCTTCAAATCATTGCTAGGAATGATATCTTCATGCATTCCCTTAGTCCCCAATTGTCGATTACGCATGCGGCCGCTGCAAGAACTTCTCGACAAACAATGGGTACAGGCCCTAGGATCCTTCGAGGATCGAATCACCATCAACCCTCAGATCAAAAGTGCACTGTCATGGTGGGGCATCAGGAGCAACTTATCAAAAGGTCTGCTTTTCGAACCCCAATCTCCCAGCTATGTCATAACAGACACTTCATTACAAGGATGGGGAGCACACCTTCAGGAACTGGAAATACAGGGCCATTGGACAGATCAAGAGGCCCGGTTACACATCAACCTGTTAGAGTTAAAAACGGTGTTCCTGGGTCTGCAAGCCTTCCTTCCCAGGATTCGGAATTCGCCTGTTCTAGTCAGAACAGACAGTACAACGACAATGTTTTACTTACTGAAGCAAGGGGGCACAAAATCAAAACTCCTCTCGGCACAAGCCCAAGAGATTTGGAACTGGATGTTACAACACAACATTTCTCTGCAGGTTCAACATGTCCCTGGGATATACAACAGGAGGGCAGACCGACTAAGCAGATCAGCCTCAAGCTGTCACGAATGGGAACTAAATCAAATCCAACTTTTAAGAATATTCAGTTTATGGGGCACACCAACTTTGGACCTTTTTGCAAATCAACACAACAAGAAATGCAAACAATTTGCAAGCAGATTCCCTCAAGCGGGGTCTTGGGGAAATGCGCTACACCTCCGATGGATGGGGATGTTTGCATACGCGTTTCCCCCGTTCCCTCTCATACCGAGGATACTACGGAAAATGAGATCGGAACCGTGCCATCTAATCCTAATAGCCCCGGCTTGACCGAGGCAGTTCTGGTACTCGGAACTCCTTCAGTTGTCTGAGTCCCAGAGTGCAGTTCCCATTGATTCACGACCTGATCTCCATGAGAGAAGGTCAAGTTCTTCATCCGCAGTTGACCTCACTCAACTTGTCAGCCTGGAACCTCATGAGCATGAATTTTATTCCTTAGATCTCCCTCAAGAATGCCGGGATATCTTATCAAACTCTCGAGCAATATCTACCAATAAGACTTACATTGCAAAATGGAAAAGATTTTGCCATTGGTGTTCTGATCAACATCTGCATCCTTTCCACTCTTCGCCGGATCAGATACTTCTTTACCTGCTACACCTAGCCAAGGCTGGACTCTCTCATGCATCGATAAAAGTACATCTTGCGGCTATATCGAGATACCGCAGAACACCAAATCGTCCATCTCTTTGGTCACAGAGAGTCATAAAGGAGTTCCTAAAAGGACTGTTGTGTTTCCACCCATTAAACGACCGGCCTTTCCATGGCAACTCGATACAGTCTTGTCACGTCTCATGAAACCCCCGTTCGAACCAATTCACAAAGCTGAGATTCAGTTCGTCTTTTGGAAAGTAGCATTATTACTCGCGCTCACTTCAGCCAGGAGAGTCGGCGAGATTCAGGCTTTCTCTGTCGCGGAACCTTTTCTTCAATTCAGGTCAGACAGTCATTCTCAGGACAAACCCTAAATTTGTACCCAAAGTCCCTACGGCTTTTCATCTCAACGAACCAATTGTATTGCCCACTTATTTCAAGAACCCATCTTTTTTTTTTTTTCTTGTCCTCATTAAAGAAATAAAGCGAGTGGTCATAACGCGGAACCGAGGCACTCTCCTGGACCCAGTGGAGGGGATGTATGACCCTCCAGAGCTCTTTCCACCTCCAAGGATTTTAGAGACACCAACCGCACGACACTTGGGAATGTCCGAGATAGTATCCGGCCCATGGTTTATACCTAAACCATTATCCCAGAAACTCACTTGCTTCATAATCATTGGACTTATTCTACATACTAGGAAGTTGCAGAGCCCAAAGTATTAGCCCACTTATCCCAAGACCCCCAAAATCTAGTTCTCTTCTTCACTTCACAACCCATATCCAACTTGCGAATTCTCTTAACAGAAGACACCCAATTTTGCATATTTGGAGCATTAGATACTATCCAATTTAGACTGATCGCTCTTCTTGCCAGCAAGATTAAAACAAATAGTAATGAAACTTGGAGTTTTGACAGTTTGGTACTACTGGCATCAGGTAAGATTCCAAAGATAATTAACACCAGGTTACCTGAATTTCTGAGATAATCTTACCAACTTGCCCCCAGAAGCCCTGGATCTGAGGACACTGCATAAACATATGCACATCATCTGCGCTTCTCAGGTTACATTTCACACAGACCTTCTCTCCGCCTCCCATCTTAGAAAGCCTCTTCGGGGTCCAATAGGCTCTGTGGAGTGTGAACAGATGATTTCTCCTTAATGATGCAGCTTTAACAACCCTCCACAAAGTAGATATAGATACTTGCCAGAAGGATGCAATATCGCTGAAAGGCAGTTCTCTTCTCCAGGGCTCCTCCATAGGCGGTGATGGCGGATCTCCTTTAATCAAAGTCCAGTACCAGTTCGCCACTTCTTTACTCTGGCCAATCGGTGCTAGAAACCTACTCTCCAATTCTTCATCACTAACTTCATTACCTTCCTGATTTGTGACCCAGTGGGAGAGCTGATAAAATTTAAATCTTGATAGCCTTTGATTTGTTTGAAAGTTAAGCTCATCCCATGACAAGAGATTGTTATCAAGCAATAATTGGCCCCACTTCTGAAATCCATTTTCCCATAGAGGGGCGGATAATCTGTCATTTAAACATAGTGGCGTGCCTGGAGAGTTCCATATGGGAGCACTAGAATAGTATGAAATTTTAAGCAGTTTCCTCATCTGGAACCATAGATCACAGGCCGACCGTATCACCTTCAATTTGATTTTTTTAAAGAATTTGGGATGGCCGAATTTAAAAAGCAACCCGTTGCCCCCCTGCGGTATACTATTGGACATGGCTAAAAGGTAAGGCGTGAAATAAATGGAATCAAGGAGCAGAGATCTTATGTTCTTAAAAAGGAAAGCCCAACTATAAAACCCAAAATCAGGGCTAGCTATTCCCCCGGCTGCTTTCTCGCATCTCCATTTCTTCCATGCAATCCTCACCCCTTTGTTCGCCCAAAGAAAGCTATTAATATCTGACTGCAACTTTTTTAAGGAAGCTGAACTAAATAATAAGGGGATTGCATCAAGATAAATGTCATTTTGGGAAGGACCGACATTTTAACAAGATTGGAACGACCAAGGATTGACAATGGGAGATTACACCAAGATTTCAATAAGGCTCTAATCTCCTTCCTTTTAACCTCTAAATTAGTATGGGCCAAATCATTGATATTCTGAGTGACTTGAATACCCAGGTATCTTATTTGATGGCGTACTAAAGGCGAACTAGATTGCCAATTCCATGTCATAATTTCAGTTTTTTGAGAATTGATTTGATAACCTGATATCTTCCCAAATTCTGTCAGGAGTTGTTCCAATTTTTGCAAGATCTCTGGTGATTCTTTTGTAAAAATCATCAGATCATCAGCATATAGGGCTAGTTTCTTTGACCAACCCCTATATTCAAATGGGACAAAGACATCACTAGACCTAATGGTTTGGGCCAGTGGTTCTATGTACAGATCGAAGAGGAGAGGGGAGAGGGGACAACCCTGCCTAGTGCCCCGCTCTAAAGTAACTGATTTAGTTAGATTTCCATTGACTATAATCCTAGCTGTGGGAGTTATATATATATTCTTAATAGTTCGTAGAATATTCTCTCCTAAGCCAAACGCTTCAACTAGATGATGTAAACAAAGCCAATTCACTCGGTCAAAAGCTTTGGCCGCGTCAAATGCAAAGATGGTAAATGGTAAGCCATTGGCTGATGCGATGTCAATAGCTCCTATCAACTCATGAGTTAAATCATGCAGTTGACGCCCTCTAATAAATCCATTTTGATCCGAGTGAATTAACTTTCCCATTATATTATTCAATCTTCCAGCTATAATTTGCGCAAAGATTTTATAGTCGCAATTAAGCAGGGAAATGGGTCTATACGACTCACATTTTTTAAAATCTTTATTAGGTTTTAAGATCAAAGAAACCGCAGCCTCATTCCATGAGCTGGGAATTGAAGAGTTAGTTAAAAAAATACTATTGAATAATTTCTCTAAGAACGGGGCAAAGCGTCTCATTAAGGGCGGAATAAAACTCATTGGGAATAGCATCTAGGCCGGCAGCACTACCTCTCTTTAAGTTTTCCATTACAGTTCTAATTTCAGATGGTGAAAGCTCCTTGTTAAGATGTTGTGCCTGATCTTCCGATAATGAGTGTAAGGAGACTTTAGCTAAATAATTTTTAATTTGGGAGTCTGTAACTTCTAAGTCTTCAGTATACAAATCTTTAAAAAATAATTCGAACTCCTTTTCTATCTTGGCCCTTTCTGACCATATCTCTCCCGTTTCGAGATTGCATATCTCTTTGATCAAATTTCTGGTTAGATCAACTCGAGATTTCCAGGCCAATAACTTCCCGCTGGCTTCTCCAAATTCGTAATTAGCCAATCTGCTAACTTCCCATCGCACCCTAGTAATATAATCAACCAAATCTTGTTGTTTAGAAAGTAGCTCTAGACTTTCCTCCTTCTGCTTTACACTCCGACTGGAAGTTTGATTAAGCGAGACTCTGCGAATTTCTGCTTCCAGTAACTTAATTTTTTCCTTTTTATCCTTATTAATTTTTGCGGAAAAACCAATAATTCTGCCTCTAATATAAGCCTTGTAGGCATCCCATATTACCTCTACAGGGGCCGACTGGTCATTTACTTCAAAAAAGAACAAGGTGTCAGCTTTTAATTGTTCCATCACTGACTCATCTTTAAGGATGACTTTATCAAATGTCCATCTTTTGGTTTCTATATACCTGGGAAATTTTAGATTTATCTGGACCGCTGAATGATCTGACTCGAATGGACGGGAACATGGCGGCGGGCTAGGTGCACGCCGCGAGCTCCTCTCCACCCCCCGGCACTTCTAAGATTCCTGAGCACTGGAAAGGGGTGAAGTCTATGTAAACTTACTGCACTGTTAACGGCGTTGTTTGCGGTGGCTGCTGCCTGGTCGATCTATCTGTGTTCTTTCGTTTTTCGCCGCTCCGGGCTCGGATTGCGGCGTCCGCGGAGGCTCTGACCCCTTGCTTCCTGTTTGCTTTGCGTCTTGCTGCCTGACGCAGCTTCGCGCTGCTGCCTCCTGTGGCTTGGAGTAGCGGGGAGGCTGATTGCCTGTGATTGTAGTAACTGGAAGGGCGAACCTGGCGAGGTGGAGCGGTGGACCCACGGCTGCCTACGGGGGTGTATATGGTGGGGGAGGGCTACTTCGGGCAGCGTCTGGGATTTTTTCTGACAGACGTGCAACAGCAAGGATTTCCCTGCGAGGAACACCAGGTAGGATCTCCTACCCTTTTTTGAATTCTTCTTGTGGCAGACTCTGCTTACGAACATCCCCTACTCCCACTAAATCTGTGTAATTTTGTGGGATTACAGGGACCACAGGAGTGTTTCAACCTGAGTCAACTGATGACCCCTAGACGGGTTAAAAAAATCAGATAAAGGGGGCAGTAAAGGGAGTTCCCCTCTAGACCTTCCAGTTGAGAAAGGAAGGAAACTAGAATCTACACTACTAGCCCCGACACTTCCCTTAGCACCGAGCGTAGATGGTAAACTTCTCCAATCTCTCTGACCCCCATCAATTTCCAGAAAGCCAGTGCTCTCAAGTGGTCATAGAAGGGCGTCCAGTAGTTTCAGGGCAACTCAGCAGATATACCTTACGTAATAGAATATACAATAAGGAGGAATATTTGGAAGATGTTCCTATAGCAGGGAAGTTCGGCACAAAAAAACCAAGGGAAAAAATAGGCAAGAATTCAAAAGGGAAACAGCAAATTGTTACATCTGTCTTCGCGACAGTTAAAGGAAACTTCTACACTCAAAGTTACCCTCTCTTTAAGATCCTTTTTTAGAGTACAGGAGAAAACGCAAGTATTTCCTGCCCCGCCATTGAAGGAGCCTTGGCCTGCCTTAAGTAAGGGAAGTATAGAGCCCTTACTAACTAGGGTGCTAATAGCTCCTGAAGCCATAATGGATACTGGGGGAATAGTTCGGGGGCCCGAGGGATCTGAATTGGCCAATATTACAACAGTTAATATGTTCGAGGTATTGGGCAAGAACGGGTCAGGGTCTATTTCTAGCTATGACTCCTCGAACGCTAGATCGACTCCCTCGGCAATAGTTGCAATGTCATCTGACCCTGATCAGCCGAATTTGGCACAAATGTTAGATGCCCTCGCTCTAGAAATTCGGAGTAAGTTTGCCATTTCTGAGATAAATCAGGCTAAGATTCAAGACTCATGTGAATCCCTAGAAGCTAAAATGTCCGCAATCACCGAAAGAACCTGCGCGATGGAGGCCTCAATAGAAGTATTAAATAAACAAGTCGAGGCAAACTGTACCGAGATCCAGGCCTTAAAAAAGGGAGAAAAGGACATGCGTGACAAATTGGAGACGTTAGAAAATAATGCCAGACGGAACAATATTAAAATCCTGAACATTCCAGAGGGCACAGAGGGGGAGGACATTAAGACTTGCATTATAAATTTGTTAAGAGACTTTATCCCCGTGGTTGATGCTAAGGAATTGGAAATAGACATTCAGAGAATCCACAGAGACCCTTTCTCCAAGATCCCAAATAGGAAAATCGCCTCTGGCGAATCCTGGTTAATTTCAGAACATATTCTTTAAAGGAGCGGGTATTATCAGAAGCCTTAAAAGCTGGAACCTTTACGAAGGGGGATTGGACTTTTAGGATAAGGTCAGATCTCTCAAGGATTACACAGGATAGACAATGGGAGCTGGGTAAATTCATTCCAATTCTAAGATCTCTGGGTGCTACGGTACAGCTGAGGTTTCCTGCCGTACTTAGGGTTATGTGGAAAAACAAAATGCTTAATTTCCGGGCCCCTAAGGAGGCAGGGCTCTTTGTTGATCAAATTAAAGCTCAGGAATAATTTGGTGCAGGAAGAAACATTGTATGATTAGTATAGGTGCCGGGTAGGGGGGAGATGGGTTCATAGGGGTTAAGGTACATCAAACCCCATGTGGTACAGGAGGGTTCCCGTGGGAGGGAAGAGTGGGGAAACACAAGAAGAATGTAATTAAGTTTTCACTGGGTGGGGAGCAAAGTAGGGGGGGGGGAAAAAAAGTCCTCATGTACACAGTTTTTTCAAGGAAGTTGTTAATCAGTTAGGAACAGTCAGTATCCAGAGTGCGTTCTCGTGGCCCAGAGGTAGGGCAGGCTGGTTTGACATAAATGACTGAAACTAGAATTTGTACCTGGAATGTCAATGGCTTAAGGGTCCCAAGTAGGCGTAGGAGGATATTCCAATACCTAAGACAGGCGGACTTTGATATCATGATTTTACAAGAGACTCACTTAACATCTGAGGAATGGGAGCTGGCTGTCGCAAAGCAAAGATGGATCGATAGCTCTCTACACACCAGACAACCCTTTTGTACTAAAGGTGTTGCTATGATTATTAAAAAATCTGCAAAAGCTATCTTAGGTGCTCCCAAGTTAGACAGTAAGGGGCGGTGGATTATAACTGATATAAAGATACGAAATGAGTGGGTGACTTTGGTGGGATACTATGGCCCAAATATAGGTGACGAGTCATCTCTTAGAACGATCTATAATCATTTATTAGACTCAAGCTTTCCCATTATTATGGGTGGCGATTTTAATGTCCTCCTGAATCCGGCTCTTGATAGGTCTAGGGGGGGAAGAGTAATACCTACGAAAATGGGCTCACTGATAAAAATTATTATGGGGGATTTAAATCTGGTAGATATCTGGAGAATAAAAATTAAGATTATAACTGGTTTTCAAAATTTTACATTTCATAATAAAAAATACAAACACCATTCTAGAATAGACTATTTTTTGATAGATTCTAGGCTGACAGAATTGGTTAAGCTAGTTTCTCACATTCAAGAACCCATCTTCTGCAGCGGAAAAATCCCTGCACACTTTGGACATCACAAGATGCCTCAAATTTTATATTAACAAAACAAAATCCTTTTGGAAAACAGACCAACTGCTCATCGCTTTTGCTGGCCCTACCATTTCAAGATGGATAACCTCTGCCATCTCTCTGTCACAAGAAAGCAGGAAACCCTTTGCACGCCAGAGTTTCTGCTCATTCGACTCGAAAAATGGCAACGTCAACCGCATTGTTTGCGGGAGTATCGCTCCCGGACATTTGCATAGCGGCAACATGGACAAATGCACACACGTTTACCAGGCATTACTGTCTGGACACAGCGTGGAAAGCGGACACTGCAGTGGGGCAAGCAGTTCTACGGCACCTGTTTCACTAAGGTACCTCTTTTGTTTTTCTGTATATTTGTACTTTTTCATATATACACATATTCAAGAGGTTAGTCATGTTTATTAATTCCTTTCCTTTTATATGCATTGTTTATATATTTTGTTTCACGTACCAGGTCCCAGAGTAATATACACTGAGACACATAACTTGGTGTTTGGATCAGTATAACGCAATATAATATTCTAGTACTAAGGAAGCAGAGCCCTAAGGAACGGGGTCTATCCTGGAAACGCTACATGGTATATGTACTGCTGTCTATTCTGATACAAGCATGTGAATCTATGAAAGATTCAATACTGGAGAAAAACTAGTTACTTACCTGTACACTATGGTTCTCCAGTATTGATATCTTTCATAGATTCACATGCGACCCGCCCGCCTCCCCGTTTTCTCGCAGATAGACCACCTTTATCTCTAGAGGTATCCTTGGCTCACACTAAGGGCTGGAAATCTGAGGTATGGTGGCTCTGCTGGGGATTGTGATTTCAGGGCTGGCAGCTGATTGGTCAGTATTTAGACCACATAATGATGATAAGCTACCAAACTCTACACTTCCCTATGGGTTTTTCTATGCTGTTTTTCTTTTACTGCTATGGTTATTCTTTTACCGTGAGACTCCCACCATGACGACGGGGAAGATACAAGCATGTGAATCTATGAAGGATATCAATACTGGAGAACCATAGTGTACAGGTAAGTAACTAGTTTTTTCTGCTGCCCACGCCTCCACCGACAGCAGCTCCACAGACTGCTAAATCTTTGATGCCGTCGACAGCCTTGTCGACTACCTTGTTGACGACACAGTTGACGAAGGAAAAAGACCGGAAAATAGAAAATCACCACTTGTAACCCCGCAGCACACCTCTCCTAGCAAAGTGACACCCCTTATACCTACTCACCTTTTGGAACATGAAAAGGATTCTGATGATGATGGTCCCTTTGGAATGGCAAACAGTCCCTCCCAGTTACATGCCAAATGCCAGGAGGAAGAGGATGAATATTATGATCAGGACTATGATCAACCGTATTATGCCACTCAGGAACAACCATTTCACGAGGGCATAATTTGTATGCCCAGTTCTTTGATCTCTTATTGGCAATCTATGCTGTTGGATTACAGGAAAAGGTTTCCACCTTCTACTTCAAAGGTTCTTCATCCATCTACGCCTGGCAGTTCACCTGCACCGCAACAATCTATGCCTTTACAAAAATGTACATCTTCCTCTTCCAGGATCTAATATACCAGGTACTACCCTACTTCATGACCCCGATACCTCGATGACAAACAAGAGGAGGGAGAACGTCAAGATCCCAGTTCAGAATGGGATGACTATATATTCCCAACTCCATCATCTCCTTCTCCCTTGGTTGCATTGTCCCAACCCGAAGATATTGCAGGCTTTCACAATTTGCTCGAGAGCGCAGCCAATAGATATGCGCTTTCCATGCCATCCAAACAAAAAATATTTTTTATACGACTTGAAGGTACCGTTCCAAAAGGGTGTATGCTCCATGCCTATGGTGGGGTACGTTTGGGAAGAAAGTCTAAAGGTGATAAGCCCGGCTATAGTCACGGCAGTTCTTCCGTGTCTCGATGGAAAAAAAATAGGCCCCGGAGGATGCCCAGGCCTGTCTAACTGGACATCCCAAGAACTAATAAGAAGGGGGACCCCTGACTAGATGGGGGCAGGTGCGCAGGGGAAATAAGGAACACCAAAGATGCAAGAAATTACCTGCCCCGTATTTTCAACACATGGCCCTATACAAGGGTCCTAAGATTCATCCTCTATCTCTGGAGCAGATCAAGGAAAGAAATGAGTAGTTACATCAAGTTTTACAAATTGAGTAATAATTTTATTAGTTGAATAATCATTTCGATAGTTTATAAAAACATAACGATAGTCACAACAATTGATGATCAATAAGACAAAATTCAAAAAGACATATATGTACCGTCCCACACACCTACTTCAAACAAAACATTCATATCATCATACATTCCCAGGCTTCATCATAAAGACTCACACATCATTCACACAACTTTAAAGGAATGATATAAGGTAAAAATTGTGCATAACAGCCACAAGATGGTAAGATGACAGAGAGAAATACAAGTCATCCAGGGGTAGGGATGAAAGTGACCCAGCTGCCCCCACACGAATAACGCCAACGCGCGTTTCGGTGTGTTGCCCCAGCCGGGGCTACACCTTCATCAGGGCGGAGATGGACAATAAGGGGTGGGACAAAACACCTCCAAATATAAACGAAAAAAACATGTATTTTTTCCATAGAGCATATTCTTATATATGTCACCCAAACAATATTTTAAATCAAATCAATAACAAATCCTTGATGAGCTCCAGAAAAACTACAGTAAAACTAAATAGTTAATATTACAACTGGAATAGAAAGCTAAACATAAAAAAAATCAACATACACCGAGAGATACTTTTTATTCTACAGTCCATAAGGAGAATCCTCAGATACATAGACCCACTCATCACCGTAAGACCAGAATACTGAATAAAGAAAAAACATGAATAAAAAAGTGTGGATACCAACAATAAAGAAAGACAACCACCAGAAAAGAAAACAAGTAACCCATAAATTAAGAGTCAAGACCAAACCACCAAGTGAGGGAAGGTTTAAATGTGCTATTGAACTGCCTACCCATATTTATGACCTCCAGATGTGCCCAATATAATTTCTTAAAAACGAGGGCGTAGAGGAAAGAACCAGCAATGAAGGCTTCTCCAGAACGTTCTACAAAGGAAATACAGCATACCTAATAAAATACCCTTACAAAAATGCCAACAGGGAACAACCCTGAAGATAATAGCCTATGGCATTAGTCTAAAGCAACACATAGAGAAACCTACCAAGATAAAAATAAAGAAGGTCGCGGTGGAATTCTTCTTCCGTAGGATTTAGGGAGATCCTTTTATGGATGCCACACAAGGAATGATCTCATAAAGAGTGGTAGATCCAGCCCCTTGCCGCGATTTCACAAAAATCGAAGGAAGTCTTGTCTATTTTTACGTAAGTTCATACGCCGCGGGTCTGGAAAGCACAAGAAAAGGTGGTACGATTATCACGTCCTCAGTCCGATCCCAGAAGTAGAGAATAAGAAGCCCCATAGCAGTTGAGTAAAAAAGATCCAAAGGCGCTTAACTAAAAGTAGTTACCCCCAGTATAGACTCTAATGGGCAAAAGAGTATCGACTATAAAGGGGGAGTACAGTGTAAATAAGCCCGCCCGTAAATGATAGAGCAGATATACGTGGCTCTCACTAGACATCCTCCTACCACCATGAAGTAACAAACCACCACCAAACCCAGAGAAAGCCCGCTTACCGATAACTCCGTCTTTTCAGCGAAACAGGGGGGGGGGGGGCCCAATGGCACACCTCCTCGTTTTCCCAACGTGTCCGGGAACACGTGGACTCACCGGAGAAACCAGCCAAATATTCCCGCGATCTAATCAGAGTAATAGCAGGCAGGTGGATAAGGATAGAAGTAGAGAATGAGAGTGGACTGCCGCAGGTCTACAGGCAATTCCCAGTAACATGGTGGCCATCTTAGAGCTGCTGTAGATACACTAAGGAAGCCTAAAAATAGAGAGGCTGCATATCTCCCCGTCACAAGAAACATTATAAAACTAATGAATACCTCATAAACAAACATTTAAAAACAACCAAAAAAAATTGACAATCTGTAAAAAAACAAACAAATAGAAAAACGAGAAATAAATGATGAAAGTAAGGAAATGATTTCAGCGACTGGGGGTTTCAGCTGGAGATATAAGAGGGACAAGACAGAAAGAGGATGGAACACAAAACCAACCCGCACGACCAAGAACCCTCCCTAGCGAGGCCCAGGTCCAAGAGAGGGAGTCTCCTCCAGCCGTGAACACAAATCAAGCGAGTGAAAAGGACTCATTCACACTCTCCATGGAATCAATACGAGAGGTCAGTTAGATAATGGCATTCTCCCACGGGCAGTTATCATTCAATCCCTCCTTCACATCATTGAGGAGATATATCCAAAAGACCTCTTTTTTTTACGTATAGCCACAGGGTCTTGTCCAGGGTATATCTGGATCCTTTCCAATATAGACCACTTCAAATCACTTTGTGATCCCAAGCCGGATTCAGTAATCACACAGGCAGCTCAAAGGCGATCAAAACCCTCCACCCTGAATTCTGCTTCTCCTGATAAGCGGGGCAGACCTTTAGACAACATCGGGAAAATATTTTCATCCATGTCAGGTTTAACAGTGAGAGCAGCTAGTTCCCTGGCTGTACTGAGCAGATACGATAGACAGTTATGGGTGGACATCACACCATACATAGACCAGCTTCCTGAAGAGGCCAAACTAGAAGTAAAAAAGGTTTTGCAGGAAGGACAGAGGGCATCAGCAGAAATTGACTGTGCCATGGGTATTGCCACCACTGCATTTTGCCAACTTGCAGGTTCAGCAGTACTCAGCAGTACTCAGAAGACAAGGCTGGCTTAAGGCTACTTCCTTTCGTCCTGAAGGACCGAATAAGATCTTAGGCCTTCCCTACGATGGGCAAGGTTTATTTGGCAAACATGTGAACGAGGCCCTACGGTTCATAAAAAAGGATGCAGACACTGCAAAGTCACTCAGAACACTGCAATTCGGGAAGACTTCCTTTAATGGACAGAGAGGACGAGGTATGCCGGCATATAAGGGAGGATATCAACAATACAGGTATCCCGCCTACTTCTCGGCCTCCCACCAGTATCATCTGCAATAAACCCAAAGACAACCCCCTCAAGCGGTATACAATAGATCTCTGCCCAGAGGAAGAGCTGACCGCCAAGGAAAAGAAGCTAATCACCGCCAATGACCAGTCCCAGGCTCTGGCTGCCCCAATCCCGTCACCTCACAGACTAGGGGGCAAGATATCCAAATTCCTACGTCGTTGGAGGGACATAACATAAGATCACTGAGTCCTAGACCTTGTACAATTTGGCCACATCCTAGAATTCATCCAGATTCTTCCTCTCAACCCTCCACGCCCATCCATTCCCAGGCATCTACACCAACTCAAATTAGAGGTCAGAAAAATGTTGCTAAAAAGGGCAATAGGGAAAGCCCCTCTATCGCAACAAGGAACAGGATTCTATTCCCATTACTTCCTAATTCTCAAGAAATTGAATCAATGGCGGCCTATCCTCGTCCTCCGGGATCTCAACATCTATCTCAAAAAGCAATCATTCTGCATGATTGCGTTACAGGATGTTCTGCTACATCTCAACCACAGATTTTATGTCAACCCTCATTATCCAGTATTGCGGTAACTTTCATAGATTATCATGCCTGAATCATACCCCGTCGTCGAGATGGGAGTCCCATGGTAACACAATCAAGCAGTATTTAAATAATGCCATAGGCTATAATGGCCCTGAGCCATGTTTTACATAGCCTATCTATGTCCTTTTTTAAAAAAGAACTAAATGTTGAATGCAGCCAATCAGCTGCTAACACCCTCTAGAACTCTCCTAGCCAAGGCAGTTTCCTCCAGATTTTCACAGCACGTTGTGTGTGAAGGGAGTCTCCCTGAGTTCTACTCGGTTTCTTTCTGGAATTTTCCTGAAGATTGATCTTTTCAACATGTCGGATAAAGAAGGCCTCTTCCTTCCATGTAAGACCTGTGGCAGGAAGAGAGTCCATGCGGATGATCCACATAAAGACTGTATTTACTGCCTCCACCTTTCTCATGAGGTAAGACCATGCAAGATCTGTCGGACCTTTTCTTCTAAAACTGAGGGATAGAGAGGGGAGGCTGCTTTTGTGGCTCCAATCCACTAAGCAGCAACAGTCTTCTGAAGAGGACAGTGATGGCTCGTCCAGACCACACAAAAGATCCAGGTCTCAAGATGATACCCCTGGTGAGGGCAGGAAACACCTCAAATCCTCCCAGGAGAGCAAAGGCCATAGAAAGGAGAAGCACCATAAAGTCTCCTCAGAGCCTACAACATCCGTTCTCACCTCTCCTGTGAAAAAGGAGAAGGAACGTCCTAGAGCCTCATCCACAGACTCTACAAGGAAAAAAGACAAAAAATCATCGTTGACGACAACTCCTAGACCGTCGAAGACAAGTACCACAGTCACGTTGTCCGCTCCGTCGACGGTAGGAACGACGACGATGGCAGCCATTTCAGGACCCATAATGTCTGAGAATTTCATCGTAGACCTCTATCCCATCAACGTCCGTCTTGTCGACGAAGACTTCGATGAAGCCCCGGTCGACGAGCACCCCGAATCAGAAGATGAGGAGGATGACGACTATGGGCTATATGGGGTGGCACATAGCCCGTCCGAGTCGCATGTGAAATGCTAGGACGAAGAGAATGATTATGAGGACGGGCAACAACATCAATATTACCAGTCCTATCTGGTTCCTCCACGCTATTTTCAACCTTATGGCTATCCTCCTGAGCCTCGTCCTAGAGAAATGGCGCATTTACCAGCATCTTTAATCCAAGACCTTCAAGCCATGTTGGCGGACTATAGGCCAAGATTTCCTCCCCAGGATGTCCAGATTGAGCCACCGCCACATAAGTCACAGCACCCAACAACGCCAGCCTTACCCCGACCAACAACACCTATGGTACCGCGCCCTCCAACACAGGCGCCTGATGAAGAAAACCCCTCTTCTTCAGAGGATGAGAGAGGAGAGATCACGGAACCATAGCCACCGGCGGACCCCTGGGATGACTATATCATCCCTACAACTCCTCCTCTGGCACATCACCCAGCGGACTCGCCTCTAGAAGACATCAGGGGGGGTTATACAACTTGATGGCGAGAGCGTCCAATAGGTTCCATCTCCCTATGGCTGTTAAACATGCAGATTGCTTTCTGTATGATTTTAAGGAGGAAGCCAGAAAATCTATTCGTATGATCCCTATAATAGATTATATCTTGCACGAGGGAGTAAGAATAATTAAAACGCCGGCCACAATATCACCAGTGCTCCCACGAATAGACAAGAAGTACAGGACCTCTAGATTCACCTTCTTGCCTGACTGGTCACACTAAGCCGGATTCTGTCATTTCGCAGGCAGTGCAGAGGAGATAGACAAATCCGGCTACCCCAATCTTGACTCCTCCGGACAAGGAGGGACGCAAATTGGACATCACGGGTAAGCGTTTTTCAACTATGGCTGCTGTTACCATTTGGGCAGCCAACGCTTTGGCTATCATCTGCCATTACAACCGACAGATGTGGTCGGATATGGCAGCCTTATTGGACCTCATCCCTGATGATGGGAAACAAGAGGCGAGAAAGATCCTTATAGAGGGTGAACAAGCGGCCTCGGAGACCATTGACTGTGCTATAGATATAGCTAACACAGGTTTCCAACAACAGGCAAGCTCAGCAGTGTTGAGACGCCAGGGGTGGTTGAAGGCCACCACCTTCAGGCCGGAAGTTCAAACAACAATCTAGGACATGGCGTTCTATGGAGATTCTTTATTCGGCTATCATATCAATGATGCGCTGCACTCCATAAAATCGGACACTGACCCAGCAAAATTGTTCACCACCCTTTAGTATAGAAAAATGCCCTTCAGGGGAGCGAAAGGACACGGGTTTCCCACATACAGAGGAGGTTTTCAGAGGCAACAGCAATACCAGCCCTATCGGGCTCAATACAGGCAGACTTATCAACCCTCCACCTAGCATCAATCTGCGACAGCTGGTTTCTCCCGTCAAGGGGCCCGCAAGAGAACACAGTCCCAGGGGCGGGACAAAGGAAGGAAGCACTGATCAACACCGGGTACCAGCTTCTTCCCCCTCCATCCCTCCCGTGGGTACGAAGATTTGCAATTTCTACTAGCAATGGGAGAGCATAACATCAGACCAATGGGTGTTGGATCTAATTGCCTTTGGTCATACTCTAGAGTTCACAAGCAAACCTCCAACTACTCCACCCAAGGGAACCCCTCCCCTCTCGTCTTCACTTATTACACAAGGAAGTAAAGATCATGCTCTCAAAAGGTGCAATTGAGGAAGTTTCACCTCTACAAAGGGGTCAGGGTTTCTACTCCCGTTGTTTCTTAATAATGAAGAAATGAGGGGCGTGGAGACCAATACTGGATCTCAGGAAGCTCAACAAGTATCTGAAAAAACAAACATTCAGGATGGTAACCTTAGTCGAGATCCTGCGTCGCCTCAACAAAGGAGACTTTATGACCTCACTCGATCTAGAAGACGCATACTTCCCCATCCATCGGAAACACAGAAAATTCCTCAGGTTTGCTGTAACTGGTACCCACTACCAACTCAAGGTTCTCCCTTTCGGCCTGTAGTCGGCACCCAGAATATTTACAAAATGCCTTGCACCAGTGGCCGCGGCCCTACGTTCTCAAGGTCACCAAGTATTCTCCTACTTGGACGATTGGCTACTGAAGGCACCAACAGCAGATCAAGCGGCCAGAACCACAAATGCTTGTCTCCGGCTATTCAACAGACTAGGGTTGACAGTAAACATCAAAAAGTCTTCATTTCTTCCCAGTCAAATGACACCATTTCTGGGAGCCAGGTTTGACATTATCCAATGCAAGGCCTTCCTATCAAACGAGCACCAGGCACGTCTACAGCAGCTTGCTATGACAATCTCAAGAAGAAAGACCATTTCTGTGAGAGGGTACAAGTCGCTCCTAGGGATCTTAGTCCACAATCGACCTAGTACCTTTAGCCTGGCTCTAAATGAGACCTCTGCAGGAAGAGCTTCAGAAACCGTGGCTGCAAACGTCTGGATCCTTCGAAGACACCATTCTAATAACCCTCGGAATGAAAACAGCAATGCAGAGGTGGTGTCACAGGTCCACACCTTTCCTAGGGCCTCACTTTCTTACAAGAAATACCAGAATACATACTGACAACGGATGCCTCCATGGAAGGCTGGGGAGGTTATTTACAGGATCTCCAAATCCAAGGCAAATGGTTCAATTCTCAAAAACAGTCATATCAACAGCCTTGAGTTGAAGGCTATATTCATCTCTTTACAGGCCTTTCTACAGAGAACAGCAGGTGCCTCCGTACAGGTCCGTACGGTCAATACAACCAGTATGTTCTACATAAACCGGGAGGAACCAAATCTCTCATGCTTTCTCAAGAAGCACAAGAACTATGGAGCTAGGCAACAGAGCATGGGATTTCTCTCAGGGCTGAGCATGTTCCAGGCCTTCACAACACACTATCAGATGCTCTCAGCAGAGCTGCAGATAATTGCCACGAATGGAAACTCAACCAATTCCAGCTGACCTCAGTATTTGCTCTATGGGGAAAGCCAGCACTGGACCTGTTTGCCACAGACATCAATGCCAAATGCTGGTCCTATGCCAGGAGGTTCCCCCTCCTGGAGTCTCGGGGCAATGCCCTTTCGATGCAATGGTCAGGGATATATGCCTACGCCTTTCCCCCCTATCCCCTTGATCCCCCAGAGTACTGACCAAAATGAAGCTGGAGAGATGTCGCCTGATTCTCATTGCGCCCAGGTGGCCCAGGCGGCCCAGGCAACATTGGTTCCCGGAACCTCATCTTTCAGAAGCTAGACCATACATCTGCAGATGTCCCCCTCTGTTCTGACCAGGGACAACGGACAGGTGTGCCATCGAATCCAGCGTCTCTACACTTGCATGCCTAGCTTCAGAGTTCCTGGAATTTAGGGACAGGAACATTTCACAGGAATATAGACATCCTCTCGAAATCTAGGGTGGAAAGTACCAATAAAACATACAAGATGAAATGGAAAAGGTTCTGTTTTTGGTGCCAACGAAATGGCCTGCATCAGTTTCAAGCGTCTCGCAACAGATTTTACCATATCTCCTCTCGTTGGAAAAATCTGGTTTAGCTTTCGCCTCAGTAAAGGTGCATCTGGCTTCCATCTCTCGCTATAGAAGAGCTTCCTGCGCCACTTCTCTTTGTGCCTCAAGCCTGATCAGACAATTGTCTGAAGGGACTGTTTTGTACTTTTCCTGCAGTGCGAGCACCTCCACCGGAATGGAACCTCAACGTGGTCCTTGCACAACTCATGAAAAGACCATTCAAACCCATTCATAAAACTGAATTGAAATTCCTAACATGGAAAGGCGCTCTTCTGCTAGCTCTCACCTCAGTCAGAAGGGTAAGCGAAATCCAAGCGTTCACCATTAAGAAACCCTTTTTAATATTTAAAGAAGACGCTGTGATTCTAAGGACTAATCCTACATTTATTCCTATAGTGCCGTCACAATTCTACCTCAATGAGCCAGTTATACTTCGGTCCTTTTTCCCGCAACCATCAACGCTTGCAGAGCAAATAATACATACGCTGGATGTCAAACATTGCCTTAAGTTCTACCTTCAGAGAACGAAGGCCATTCGAAAAACTGATCAATTATTAGTTCCCTTTGGCCAAGGCAGAGAAGGGACTGCAATAACAAAGGCCACTATCGCAAGATGTATATCGGCTGCGAAACAGTTCAGTCATGTCAAAGCTAACAAACCTTTGGAAAGGACAGCGAAGGCTCACTCCACCAGAACAATTGCAACGTCAGCTGCCCTCTTCGCGGGAGTGACTGGAAAAAATCTGTCGTGCTGCAACCTGGAGGGCCACTCACACCTTCATGTAGCATTACTGCCTGGAGTCTGCACAAGATGCAGATGCGGCAGTGGGCCAGGTGGTGCTTCTCCATCTCTTCCAGTAAGGTAAGCCTCATTCTAACCCTTAGTCTTTTGTTCTCATGGTGATTTCATAAGCTTACATGTTCTGAATGAGGTAAAACATTACTAGGTAAGTTGCATTGCCTCTCGCGATTATATAAGCAATAACATCAGTTTTTTCTTAATATTATGTTCTGTACATTTTATTTCTTCCATCCCTTTAACCCCCCAAACAAAAAAAGCAGTAGGCACAGGTTTGGCCTTTAAGGTGCCTCTGGTATTACCTCAAACTTTTGGGGTTCACTATGTTATAGAAGTCACCCACCATCCCCAACAGACAAAATAATATTGGATGTGACTGCTTGCTACTCTGATTCAGGCATGTGGGTCAATGAAAGATACCCCAATACTGTATAAGAAAATAAGTTACTTACCTGTAACTACAGTTATCAAGTATTGGTATCTTTCATAGATTCACATGCACCCACCCTCCTCCCCATAGAGGCAGTTTCCATATTATTCAATAAGATACTCACTTCTCACTTGTGCTGGGAAAATCTGAGGGAAATTGCCTCTGCTAGGAGAGTTCTAGAGGGTGCTAGCAGCTGACTGGCTGCATTCAACATTTAGTCCGTTTTTTAAAACGACAGCCTATGCAAAACATGGCTCGGGGCCATTATAGCCTATGGCATTATTTAAATACTGCTGGATTGTTACTTTGGGACTCGCATCTCCACGACGGGGAATGATTCAGGCATGTGTATCTGTGATGTATACCAATACTGGATAACTGTAGTTACAGGTAAGTAACTTATTTTAATCTCCAAGATGTGTATGTTCATATCACCTTCCATCCTTCCCACAGGAAATTCCTCAGGTTCTTGGTAGCCAGCATCCTCTACCAATTTCGAGTCCAACCTTTTGGTCTAAAATCACCCCCCTGGATTTTCACTAAGTGTCTAGCACTGGTAGTGGCATTCTTAAGAAGACCGAAACACCAAGTATTTCCCTATTTGGACAACTGGCTAATCAAGACAAATTCCTGACATGGTGCTCAGTGATCTACAAAAGCTTGAGTAACCCTCTTCAAATAGCTGGGTCTCACGCTCAATTGGAAAAATTAAGCACCTTTTTAGTGGCAAACCTGGACACAATAGCCAACATAGCCTGTCCCACCGTAGAAAGGCAGCTAAAGCTTATGGTATTGGCAAAAGCCATCCAGAGAAAAGTCTTTCTGTATGCCTTTATAAGTCATTATTAGGAATGATATCCTCATGCATTCTATTAGTCCCATTCTGCAGACTATGAATGCGTCCACTCCAGGAGCAACTAAACCTTTAATGGACACTGGTCACATGGAACTTCGAAGATCTCATCACCGTAACTCCGGCATTGGTCAAAGCCTTAGCTTGGTGAGCTCAGAAAAAACACCCCTCAATGGGCCTCCCCTTTCTTCCTCACCCATCGCCACTGGTCATAACCACCAACGCTTCTTTGGAAGGATAGGGTGCATATCTTCAAGACCTACAGGTCAGCGGCAAGTGGCAATAAACCTATTGGAGTTCTCACATCAATCTCCTAGAACTGAAGGCAGTTCATCTAGCCTTGCAAGCTTTCCTCATCAAGATAACCAATTCACAGGTCCTCTTAGGAACAGGCAATACAACAACAATGCACTACCTAAACGAGCAGGGAGGTACCAGGTCTCTGCTCCCTTCACAAGAAGCACTTTGCATTTGGAATTGGCCCATCCAACAAGGAGTTCATCTGCGAGCAGTACATGTCCCAGGAAAACAAAATCAGATGGTGGACACGCTCAGCAGATTGAAATCAGCCTGCCACAAGTGGGAGCTACATCAAGAAATGGTCGACCACATTTTCCCAGTGATGAACTCCAAATATTGGCCTTTTTGCAAACCGACAAAACGCCAAATGCTGAAACTTTGCAAGCTGGCATCGCCATCGCGGATCATGCAGGAATGCATTTTCGATGGCATGGTACAGAATCTTTGCTTGCGCCTTTCCGCCCATTCCCCAGGTCCCCAAGGTGCTCACCAAGATGATCAAGCTGTGCAGATTTGATTCTCACAGCCCCGACATGGCCTCACCAGCACTGGTTTACAGAGCTTCTACTTTCAGAGCGACCTCACATTCCATTGACCATCTCTCCTACCTCTTAACCGTGAATCGGGCTCAGGTCCTCCATCCCAACCCCCAATCTTTGCACTTATCCGCATGGCTCCTGAGCACAATGAGTTCGCCCATTTGAACATTGCTCCAGATTGCAGGGACATACTTTCTAAGGCCAGAGCTTTCCGCACTAACGACCTACTCTTACAAATGGAAGAGATTTTGTTTATGGTGCCAACATCAGGGAATTCATCCTCTCTTCCTCCACAGAGCAGATATTACCTTACCTGCTACACTTGGCAAGTTTAGGTTTGGCTCTTGCCTCCATCAGAGTTCACCTGGCAGCCATTTCTGGTTTTAGACGATCTCACAACACAATCTCTCTATGGTCATCCAGAAAAACAAAACCGGTTATGAAGGGACTTTCAGGGTCTTCCCACCATTCAGACCTCCACTTCCTTCCTGGCAACTCAACATCCAGAGATCGACTTCTAAGTTCTTATCCTGGAAGGTAGCTCTACTAGTGGCTCTCACGTCTCCCTGGTGCGTCAGTAAGTTTCAAGCCCTTACGATTCAAGAACCTTTCTTAAAAATTAGACAGGACAGGATTATTTTACGTAAAAATCCTAGATTTATACCTAAAGTACCCTTTGACTTCATCTCAATGAGCCTGTAAGTTTGAAGACTTTCTTTCCGAATCCTTCAACACCAGCAGAAAGGTCTCTTCATTTATTGAACGTTAAGAGGTGCATCAAGTTCTTGACAGAACCAAGTCCTTCTGAAAGACTAACCAATTATTTGTGGTGTACATTGCACCAAGAAAGGGTCAACCCCTCTCGAAGCAGAGAATCGCCAGATAGATTTCCGCTGCCATCCGGTTTTGGCAGCAGGGAAGCCATTGCAGACATCAGTTCAGGTTCATTCTACTAGAGCTGTGTAAACCTCAACTGCACTGTTTGTGGTGTGCCACTCCAGGACATTTGCAGGGCTGCTACCTGGAAGCATCTTGGGACCGGTTTCGGGGTATCACCCCTCATCAGCCAGGCTAGCTTGAATCCAGTGGCAAAGTGAGCAAGGTGCCCACCGTCTGGGCATACCCTGCCAACTTAGGGCGAACAAAGCAAACACATGGTGATGATGGACCGAGCGCTGAAACTTTTCAGACACTCGCCCCCAGTCACAGATCTGGGTTCAATCCATCATCGTTCTTTAGCTCACTTCGCCACCCCAGTTCAGACCCAGCCGAATGCAAATCAGTCTTGACCCTGCTCCTCATGTGAACAGTCCAGCCCTAACTGCCAAGCCGGATCCTCCCTAGACCAGAAACGAGCATCCTGAGCTCATCCCTCATCAGCCAGGCCAGGCTAGCTTGAATCCAGTGGCACAGCGAACAAGGGGCCCACGTCTGGGCATACCAATCCCGCTTAGGGCGAAAAATGTTTGGTTTGTTCAGCATTCCGTCCATCATCTGTTCTTTTTGCATGATACTCTGATTCAAGCATGTGAATCTATGAAAGTTCCAATACAGGAGTAAGAAAATTAGTTACCTGTAACTATAGTTCTCCAGTATTGGAATCTTTCATAGATTCACATGCAACTTGGCCTCCTCCCCAGAGATGCTCCCCTTTACCTTTTTTTCATGTTCTCTGGCACTTGTGCTATGGAAAACTGAGGTACTGGAGCTTCTCTCAAGAGTGTTGCAGCCTGATTGGCTGGAAGATAAGTTTGGTCTCTTTTTTTAAAGTGACTATAATAGACTACAAAAGTAAAAGGCCTTCTTGCTTGATAGTTCTAATTCTACTACTATTATGTGGTACCGGGGACTCCCATCTTGACGACTGGGAATGATTCAAGCATGTGAATCTATGAAAGATTCCAATACTGGAATATTCTAGTTACAGGTAAGTGATTTTCTTACCTTACGAGATTGACGGCCTGCCTGCATGCAATTCCTTTTGGTCTAAAGACAATCCTGTCAAGACTGGATCAAAGGTGTGCACACTGTTCAGAAGTCCAGTGCCAGGATTCTACAGAGACTCTATCTGGAGTGGGAGCTGATGACATCAAGGGCTACAAATGAACACTGGAGAAATGATGGGAACGGTTCCTATCACTCTGACAAAGTCTGACTCAAAGGAAGCTCAATCTCCAGTTCTGCCATCGAAACCCTAACCCAGCGCAAAGACTATACCTGAAATCTTTTTTTGTCAACACAGAGGGCCAGTTCCAACGAGCCCAGCCTCAAAAAGAGAAAAATCACATACTGAGAAACGTCTGGTGGTCAAACTTAAAAGAAGCTTCAACTCCACAGAAAGGAATAGTCCTCATAGCACATTCTTTGTCCAATGAAAGACACTGAAAAAAGCTCAACAGTCTGCACCAGCCTGCGCCTCCATCTGTATTGAAGACCTCTTTGCACCGAAAGTCATACGACAAGGCCAGACTAAAAAAAAAAATCAATATAAGAAGAACCCAAAGCCAGGATGATGCTGTTAGCTCTTGCTATAGTCCATACACTCCAGTTCTAATGTGTCCACATATCACCCATTATTAGCCTACTTGGAACCAGAACCGACCAATCATCAATATGATGCTTGGAATGACTACTTGGTAGGCATGTAGACATTCACTATTACACCGAGAGTATGATGATTCAATATTGATAATCACACCATCCAAGTTATCTATCAGACTAGAAGTTTTCTAGTTGAGTAAGCGTTATCCACATCTTAGTGGCATGCTTCATCCTAAGCAACACCACCCCACCCTGATATGATAGTACCATCAGGGTGGACTCTACCTCAGGGAGTCCCATATAAGAGTTACTGGATGTAGGAGGGAACCAGACCCCTAAAAGTTCCTCAGGGTAAACCCAAGAATCGTTCATTTTATTTATGGCTACCAAGGGTAAGTTTGTTATAAGATGATTGATGTGTAAAGGGTGCTATGACTCCGATATTCAGGTGTGTGGACATGTTTCCCCTTTACCAAATGTCGTGTCCTGTGAAAATGATAATGAAATTGCTAGGAATGATGGAGTCTTGCATTGCGTTAGTACCCCATGAAAAACTAAACATGCAACCTTTACAATAATGTCTTGCCAGGCAGTGGTCACAAGCAACTGATAATTGGGATGATATAGTGCTTGTAGCACCCATTGTTCATCACAAGCTGCAGTGGTGGAATTAGAAAATCTTGTTACTGGGCAGATCATTTCTAGACCCCTTCCAACTGCAGGTGACCATAAACATGGATGCCACCCTCCAGTCTGAAGTATAAATAATTAATCTGATGACTCCGCGACCATGGTTAGCTCAGAAGCTGATGCTACACATGAACGTATGGTAGCTCAACTAGCCCTTTGTGCTGCATTAACACTAATTGAGGACAGTTTGGTATCAATTTGCACAGACAGGACTACAACATATTGCCTACAGAAACGGGGAACACACTCGCCTCAACTTTCAAAGTTGGCTCAAGAAATTTGGCATTGGGCACTATGTCACAGCATAGACTTGTTGGCAGTGCACTTACCAGGGGTGGATAATGTATTTGACTATCTTGTATACAGGATCCATCAGGACATTCGCAAGTAAAAGTTCAGATTCCACATTCTCAACAAGTTCCAACATTGAGGCACCAAATAATAGTTTGGCATGTAGCAGAATACAAAAGGCATATACTTTGCCACCAGATATCAAAACAATCTGTCCGTAGGGGAAGCATTGCGGATCAGTTATCCAGGGTTATTTGCTTACTATTGATCCCATCCGTCCCATCTCCCAATCATTTGTTGTGTAGTGCAGAGCATGCATCAACCACCAATGTCACTGATATTGTTGCCTCAGCATGTCAGCCATGGTGTTCTCTGTTATTATAAATGTTCATTCACCCACACAAAAGCTCTCACTATGTCCAATACTCAGTCAGCACCATGTGAGGTTACGGCATTGACATCGCAAATCACTCAGTCCTACAGTTTGGCACCTGAAATCCTATAATTTGGGTGTTTGCTATTTCTAAAGGAGTTAATGCAAACTCTGAGATGCTAGAAAGCCTACTAATCTAATACACTATGCGCCTAAATGCAAACATTTTGAGGTTTACTTTTCCAGTCACAAAAATTCAGCCTTGATAAGCCACCGTACAGCATATTGTCTGTTATCTGGTACACCTACAAAAATCAAGGTTCGCGCATGCTTCCATAGGAGAAAATTTGACTGCAATAGCTGAATATCTGTAGAATCGTGAATTCCAATCAATATTTAAAGTTCTTGACATTAAAGCTTTTTACGAGGGACTTAAAAAGATAATCCCTCCATTCCTCTTGGTATCTTAACATTGTCCTCACCAGCCTCATCGGGGCACTACAATTGTGTCCTCTGTATTGTATTGCTGGGAAGATAGTATTCCTAGGATCTATCCCCTCCCCTAGAAGGGTAATCACACTTCAGACTTTCAGTTAAGGATTACTAGCACGGTTTGCACACCCACAATTCTTGTCAACATTGGTGCCACCATTTCATGTCAACCAATCTATAGTTACATTAGTTTTTCCAGCATCCACAATCGCTAGTCCAAAAACCCATGTACTATATCGGCCGAGCTCTGCACATTTTGAAAACTCATCAACTTTGTGTCTGTCACAACCCCATCCTAGCAGTGTTAAAAATAGAACCTGACTCCCATCAGGTTCATTCATTGCACAAAAAGGGAGCCACCATGGCTTTCCTATGAAACATGCTATTAGCAGATATTTGTAAAGCTGTCACATGGTCCTCCGTCCACACTTTAACTAATCGCTACTGTCGACATTCACTCTAGAGAAGAGGTGTTAGTTGGAGAAACTGTACTTATAACTTTCTCAAACCTCTTCCCCTTCTGTTCGCAAGTCACCGTATAAGGGGATTGGGTACTACTTTTTAGTCTATCCGCAGCATATGATCTGCAGCTACAAATACTGCAGAATCACAAAGCATGTGTTTACCTGTAACACTCAGTTTGCAGCGCTGTATATTAATATGCACCCATGCTCACCTTCCTGGATGCGAGCATAGTGGAACACGTTTTCTGACAACACTTTGCTCTTTGGATTTCAGTTTTTTGTTTATATTCAGTACATAGATATTAGTTTGTCTTTGCTTCTGAAAAACACAATCTGAAGAGTATTTCATGCCGTGATGCATTTTGGGTTTCAGGGAAGTTATGAAGTCACCTTGAAACTGAAATTCTGTCGAACAGAAACAATTTTTAGTCCTCTGTTCCCAATGCTAGATGACGGGAGTGTGCTCAGTGTGATAACCAACAACATTCAGGCTTCATAGTGTTGCAGGTAAGTAACGTTTTGAATTTCTAAGTCAAATGTTACTCTAAGAAATAAGACTCCAGAAAGCGATACCACGTCATGGAGTATGTTCTCCCATGTCCCATAAAAACGTTCCAGTTAGATAACCACCTTTGGTTCTACTCCGAACTTTCTGAAGATTCTACCATGTGGGAGAAACAAAATGTAATATACAGTTAGAGGTGTCAAAGAAGGAACTTCTGTAACATTTGAAACACTAAAATACTGGATAATTGATAGCTGTGCTCCCAGGAGTTATCGGTTGACAGTATGGGATCTCCCACACCATCTAAATTGAAGGCAGTAAAGTTCTCACTCATTTATGGAGTATAGGCCACCAGGATAGGAACCTGCATGCCTTACTTGGCCATTCTCACTGGAGAGAAAGTTCTTTCAAGCTTCAAAGACATCCTCTGTCTCCTGAAATGGAGAACCTCAGGGAGGGTGCATGTGAAGGAAAAATCAGAGGTACTTAAGCAACAACCAAGAAAGCTACCGACTCCAAAGCTCTTAAGAATAGGTATGTTTGTACTCTTCAGGAAGATGGTTTTTGGGTATTCTGAAGACCTACTCGTAGGCGAGGCATGAATTCTTGAAATGAGCAGACAAGGGCTTGCTTGTTAGTAATAATAGTCAGTTCTTCAGTTAATGTTACTGATGCCTACGGTTACAGCAGTAGCCTCACTATACATTGTTTATCATGGCCCACAAGCAGGCCTTAACCCTGTTGCACAGCAAATATTTATGAATACCCCTTTGTGTAAGAAACTGGTGCTTGTTCAAACATCAAAATGAAAGTGGAAGTGACTACTTACAAGTTATAAAACTGGAGTGAAGGTGGTATTCCAGCCTCCGTTATAAGTCATAAGACCACTGCTACCATCACCAGTGCTTTCATCACCTCTACTTGCAGTAGTTGTCACAACGCAACAAAAGGCTCCGGTCTACCCTCTGCAACCCTTAGGAGAGACGAGAAGCCCTCAATCATCTACTTTATGCGTACACCTCTGATAATTCGTAAAAGTTACTGCCCCACTTTGCACTGCTGCAGTAGTGATTAAAGACATTCCCTCCATGCACATAGCACAGATAGACCAACAATTACAAGATGTTTGTTTGCTGCAATACAAATAAAGGATCCAGCAAGTATGCCCAACCTCTCAAACAAAAGTGCTGACATTTTATTCTTTTTTTAAATAAAAGGCCAGGAACGTTACTCTCAAACCTGCTCTAAAGAACAACAAATAGTGTGAAAATAAAATGTTTAATTTTGGCACTAAATCAGATTTTCTTGCAATTCCAGCACGACTGTGTGCCATTGACCTGCAATAAGCCGATTTCAAGGTCCCAGTTGTGCAAAACACATTTTCCAGTACTGAATCTCTAATAAATTCACATGCTTAAATCATCCCGGTCGCCAAGCTGGGAGTCCCATGTTAAGCATAGGCTACAATCTGTAAATACATGGTCAAGTAGCTTAGTCATGTCATTTTAAGTAGAACCAAACTTCATCCGATCAGATTGAAGACCACACCCTCAAAGGCTACCATTCTTCAGATTTCTACTGCATGTGTGTGGAGTCCCCTTCAAACCTGCTCTCATCTTCTGGATTTTCAGAATTTACTTACAGAGGACTTCAGAAATGTTTCATCCTTCACTACTTAATGTCTCATTCTAATAAAAAGTGCCTGTTGAGACATTGTGACTCTGGTGGCACTTAATCAAGAATGCCTTCTCCAGAGCTTCAAGAGGTGCCTTTCTTGCCATCTGCCTTCCTTTCACCTACATTGAAGCTATCATTGTTGACAAAGGTTCACACGTCGATGAAGCCATTGACAAGAAAAAAACGTTTAAGGTAATCTCAGTTGAGAAATCCACACGAAAGCCTTTGTCGATGACACAATGGACAAGTCTCATATTATCTGATAGAGACTTATAGCTGCAGATTCTTTACCTATGAAGTTCCCAGGTGTCAGACCGGAACTGGAAATTTTTTGCATGAGCAGTACCCAAGCGTGCCATTGAGTGGCTCTGTCTGGCTCCGCATGACGTCTTCTGCATCGTTGCGGGCACATATATAGGCACCACCCAGGCTCACGTGGTCAGTTATTTTCTTTCTGCACCAGTTGGCACTGATCCAGAGAAGAGCTACCTCTGTCTCAATTTTGACAGACTTTTTTTTTTACATTTTGTCAATGTTTTTTACGCCGAGAGATGACCTCTAGATGGGTAGGTTTCAAGCCGTGTGGCGCCAGTCATCGCGCCATGTCGGTAACCAACCCCCATTTGGACTGTTTGTGGGGTCTCAAGCGCCACCATGACTCTGGGTCTTACTCGGACTGTCGGGCCATGGCTCCGAAGGCCTAACGGGAGCGATCCATGAAGCTCCTTGCGGCCCAGCAGTCGACATTCAGCACGACTCCTCAAAGGTCCCAGTCCCGATCGAAGAAGAGAAGGTCGCGGGACCGCTCCAAGAGCCCTCTTCTTCGCACTCAAGGTCCTTGGTACACACTGGGAAGAGGCATAAGAAGAAGTAATCCAAATGGACTTCGACTTCATCTCGTCTGTTGACAAGACTGGTAAGGACCATCGGTGCTCGTTGCTGGGTTCAACTCCACCCCACCCCCCTTCATTTCCGGGAGCCAGAGCGACACCCGCTCAGGTGAAAGAATTCTAAGAGGCCATCAGGCGGGCTCGTGGGGTCGGGAGAGGCCCCACCACGCTCCAAGCAGACGGCTCTCACGCCGGTGGATCTCAGAGATCCAGATCTGGGTCGGCATCAGTCGTGCCAACGCAACCTTTCCCGGCACTGGCCCTTACGTAGATGCCTCCGGCTCCAGCCCCATTCTGATACCTGACAACTCTGAGTCGGATAGAAGTCGGTCGACTTCGGCGCTGACGGAGCCCAGAGTTTCTATGTCATTGCCTGTACATTTTGAAGAGGTTTCAGGCATGGGAGAAGAATGGGAGGGGTCTCTGTACCCTTTGAAACACCAGTTGGACAATTCTTGTGATCAGCTGGACTGGTATGAGGAGCTTGGAGATGCCAGTGAACTGGACACATCTCCAGATATTGGTATGCTCTCTCCACCTAGTGTGGCTACAGAGGGGGGAGCATCTTATGCCATGGTTGTGAGGAGGGCACTGGAGGTCCTGGACCTAGGGTTTCCCTCTATGCGGGTCAAGACTAATCTCTTGACCGAAGTGCTTCAACCTGGGTCTTTCTCGTCTGAGCCACTTTTGCTCTTTAATGAAGCACTGATATATGTCCTTCTAGGCATGTGGTCTAGGCACAAGGGCTCCTGCGAACAGGACAATGGCATGCTGCCATCTCCCTGTGCCGGGTGAGATCCATGTTTGAGTTGCCAACTCCCCAGAACTTGGTGGTTCAGGCTTCAACCTCCCATGCCGCGTTCCCTTCTGCTCCCCCAGATAGGAGATCCAAGAGGCTGCACGCACTTCAGAAGATGTTTTCTTCCACCAGCCTTGCATTGCGGTCGGTGAACACTGCATGCTTATTGGACCGTTTCTCGCACATCTTATGGGAAACAGTTGCGCAAGTGCTGCCACAGGTCCCGGAGGAGGCCTGGGCTGGTCTCTCCCGGGCAGTAAAAGATGGGAGAGATGTAGCAAAGTTCACCATTAGGTGTGGCTCAGATACGACTGACTCGCTGGGTAGAGTGGTTTCATCGAAGGTGGCCTTACAGCACCGCGCCTAGCTGGGAACATCTGGTTTCTCAGGTGATGTCCAGGCTAACCTCTTGGACATGCCATTTGACAGGACTCGTCTCTTTAGTGAGAAGGCAGACTCTACTTTGGAGCCGCTTCAAGGAATCTCGTGCTACGGCTAGATCCTTGAACCTCTCGGTTACACCTCATGGCCAGTCTACCTTTTGTGGCAGTGGAAGGGATTATCAACCACGTCGGCCATATCCAAGCCACTGTCATGCACAGACTTCCCAAGTTGTGCGAGGACAAGGATGTGATACATTCCGACCTCGTGGAAATGGTCACCAGAAGTCATCTGCCACCCAGCTCTCTGCAGCTTCAGCCTCCAAGCATTCCTAGTTTGGTTCTGCAAGACCATGCTACTCCAGTTGGAGGGAGAATTCAGCAGGATCTCCTGCGCTGGAGGTCCTTAACATTGGATAAATGGATCTTGCAGGTCGTTCAGGATGGCTATTCTCTTCCGTTTCTTCATTTTCCTCCTCCTTTACTGCCAACTCAAGAACGGCTGGTGAAGGATCATCTATTATTACCCGGAGAGGAAGTTACAGCTCCTGGCCAAGGGAGCAATAGAAGAGGTTCCAATTTCAAAAGTAGGCAGCAGTTGTTACTCCCGAAGAACAAAGGTCTACAGCCTATTCTGGGTGTCTGGATTATCAATGTCGTCCTCAAAAAGGAGAAATTCAAGATGCTCACATTAGCGCAGGTCTGGTCTGCCTTAGACCAGAAAGACTGGTTGGTAGCGTTGGACTTGCAGGATGCATATTTTCACATCCCCATCCTGCCGACCCACATGCGGTACCTGCGGTTCAAGGTAGACCACGAGCACTTTCAGTTCACCGTGCTACCTTTTGGCCTTACCAGCGCCCCTCCGGTGTTCACCAAGGTGATGCCGTTGGTCGCAGCTCATCTGCACAGGTTGGGTGTGTCAGTCTTCCCCTACCTCGACGAATGGTTGTTGAAGGCGTCCTCACCCCAAGCTGTCGTCTCCCACCTCCAGACTACGGCGGACCTCCTGCATTCGCTGGGGTTCTCTATAAATGTGCCGAAGTCGCACCGGACTCCTTCTCAGACACTCCCTTTCATTGGAGCTGTTCTGGACACAGTGCAGTTTCGGGCTTATCCTCCCGAGCAGCTAGACAAGGATATTCAGGTTATGATACCGATGTTTTAGCCGCTATTCTCGATTTCAGTGAGAATGACTACGAGGCTGCTGGGACTCATGGCTTCCTGCATCCTGTTAGTAAATCATGCAAGATGAAGTATGCGGGCTCTGCAGTGGGACCTGAAGTTCCATTGGACACAGCATCAGGGGAATCTATCTGATGTGGTCCTGATCTCAGAGGGAACTGCAAAAGACCTGCAGTGGTTATTGACAAACTGCGATTGGGTCAGAGGCAGATCTCTCTCCCTTCCATAACCAGACCTCACAGGAGTGACAGATGCGTCACTCCTGGGATGGAGCGGCCATCTGGAGATGTGGAGATCAGGGGACACTGGTCACCGGTGGAGTCGAGGCTCCATATCAACTTGTTGGAGCTTCACGTGATCCGGCTAGCACTGAAAGCATTTCTTCCCTCTGTCAAGGGGAAGTTGGTGCAGATGTTCACGGACAACATGACCGCCATGTGGTACTGCAACAAGCAAGGTGGCTTGGGGTTCTGGCCCCTTTGTCAAGAAGCCTTGTGCCTCTGGACATGGCTAGAACAGCAGGGCATGCCCCTGGTGATTTAACACCTGGCAGGTTCTCTGAACGCCAGGGCGGATGAACTCAGCTGACAATGAGTAGCGGATCATGAATGGTGTCTCCAGTCGGAGATGGCACAAGGTCTCTTTCAGCAGTGGGGAGAGCCTTGGTTAGATCTGTTCGCCTCCGAAGAAAACCTGCAATGTCAGCAGTTTTGCGTGCTGGAGTTTCTAAGGCGGCTGTCGCTCAATGCCGTTTTTTGTCACGAGTGGAGCTGAGGTCTCCCGAATGCCTTTCCGCCCATACCACTTGCGCCCAGAGTTCTCAAGAAGATCAAGAATGACTGGGCCCAAGTCATTCTTGATGGCTACCGACGGCACGAAGAGTCTGATATCTAGAGCATCTTCAAATGAGCATTGATCCTCTAATCAGACTCCCTCTTTGGGAGGATTCTCCGTCGTAGCAGCTGGGGAGGGTCTACCAGAACCTGTCAACTCTCCGCCTTCTTGCGTGGCGATTGAGCGACGACAGTTGATAGTTTTTGACCTTCCTCCCGAAGTATGTAATGTCATCTTGGCGGCCAGGCATCCCTCCACTAAGACGGTATACGCCTGCCGTTGGCAAAAGTTCGCAAATTATTGAACAGGAAGGTCTATTGACCCTCTTTCTGCTTCTTTGTCTAATATTCTTCTTTTTATTCTTAACCTTGCCCAGCAGGGCTCTGCTTTGGGTACTCTTAGGGGATATCTTTCTGCTCTGTCTGCTTTATTGCGGCTGCCGGATCAACCCTCCTTGTTCAAATCCCCTGTTGTAAATAGGTTCTTAAAAGGCTTGTGTAGGAAAGTGGGTTTCTGTTGCAGTAACTCTCCCAGTTTTTGCCTGACACTTGATGTACTTAGTCTCGATGTGCCCTGGGTCCCCGCCAATCAGGTTCACAGGGCCTGTGTTCTTTCCCAAAACTGTACCTTTGTACCCTCAATTGGCACATCTCTGGCCACAGGTAGGCCCCTTGTAAAAGGTACCCTGGGTACCAAGGGCACTGTGACCAGGGAAGGCCTCTAAGGGCTGCAGCACCTATTGTGCCACCCTTACAGGCCCTGTACCTAAAACCCACACACTGCCACTGCAGGTTACGTGTTTTGGTGCAGAGAAAAGTGAACAGTCGACATGGCACACATCCCCTTGTGCCAGGGCTCCAACCCACTGCCTGAGGCCTAGGTAAGCCACCCCTCTAGCAGGGTGCACTAGCCCTCAGGTGAGGGTACAGTGGAATGAGCCCTGTACCCCAACAGTGTCTAAGTCAATTTTTAGACATTGTAAGTGTAGTAAAACCATGCAGAAAATATGGTCTGGGAGTTGGTCATTACGAACTCCACAGCTCCGTAATGGCTTTACTAAAACCTGGGAAGTTTGGTAGCCAGCATCTCAGCACATTAAACCCACACTGATGCCAGTGTGAGAGTTAATGTAAAATGCACTCATAGGGCATCTTAAAGATGCCCCCTGAAAAAACGACCAGCCCTGGTGTGGTTCCTGAATGGCTGCCCACCATTCGCCACCATCAGACAGGTTTCTGGACCCCTGGGTAGAGAGCCCCTGCTCTCTGGGTCAAGAAACAAAGCCCATCCTGGGCAGCGGTGCCCTCGAAGGGGAAGCTTCAAAGGCCTTCCACTTTTGAAGCTGTCCCTGCCTTTTGCTGCCCCCAGCAACTGGCTTCCACCTGTTCTGCCCCCCACTTTGGGCGGGAGAATCGGTGGGAAAAACAAGCTAGGAGGAGAGGTGTGCCCACCTTTGCCAACCCCACTCTTCAGCCGCGGGAGGCAAGGCGAAGCACACCTCTCAATCCCCTCCATCTTGAAGATGAGGTGACCCAGCCAATTAGGAAGAGGCTCATGCCCCCTCCCACTGGAGGGTGGCATAATAGAGGGTCTTACCACCCCAAGGAAGGGACCCATTGGTCCCGTCCTTCACACCCCTTTAACGCCCTTAGATTTAGTATTTAGGGGCAACCCTGAACCTTGCCGCCTCAGATTCGAGGAAGAAAGAAAGACCGAAGAGCCCTGCTTACTCAGGAAGAAGAGGACACCAACTGCTTTGGCCCCAGCCCTACCGGCCTGTCCCGACTCTGACCTGCCTTCAGCGAAGAAACTGGTGTGTCCGGCAGCCCGCCAGAGCCTGGAGGACCTGTCCTGCACCCACCTTACAGACTCTCTCTTCCTTGAGCACTGTATTTGCTCAAGCCAAGACTCAACCACAGAATCCGGATGCAGGTGGCTCCGCGGTTCTGCAGCACTCTGCACCCGACACCCATGGCCCTAGTTCGAGTGGCCCAACACCAT